>JBBMOC010000014.1:5908722-6467397 GCA_037975185.1 Centropyge bicolor
TTTTTTTGCTAATTGGCCAATCGATTAATTGACTGATCTGCTCAGCTCTGCTCTCCATGACTTTGATTCCTGGACTCTTTCCTTTGTGGTGTCATGCATCCTAGTTGGACGCTGTAGGGACTAGGTAAGTTCCAGACCATGGGATATTTATTCAAGCCAACCTCCACCCCATTACAGTTACTGCCCATCTGCCACTGCTGCCACTCGGAGCCCTCCTAAAGGTTACTCATTTACATATTGGGAGGGGGCGTCCGCTGATAACAGAGCTTCAATCAATCAGTGCTTCATGATTAGTCCCATGTAAAATCCCAGCAGTTGGTTAAAACTCTGCCGGCTTGCCTCGGTGCCACTTTTCAAATGAGGTCCTGGAATGCCACAACGACTAACTGGAAACAACTGAATGGAAAAATTCATAATTTCTCGGATAAATTATGACGGGGTGCCTGAAATTGATTTATTGTTGTGATCGTTAGCCATATGGCACAGGCTGCTTCCCCCCTCCTAACATTCAAAAATGTGCGATTACAGGGCTAGGTCAGGGCAACCTTTACCATTGCACAAATGAATCTCAGTCTAATCAGAAGGGAAGGACAACAGGGGAATTGACTTGTATTTCTTGAAGCTGGATTCACAGTGAAACAGTGAAGATATAAACACTACTAAGACTCTATCCAGTGTCCTGATGAGTCTTAAGATGGAGAGGATACAAATGTAGTATTTATTTGATTTTTGATGTTTAATGAAATCTTAATTAAGGTAGTTCTTTGTTGGTCAGAGGTCTTGGTTTTTTATCATATCAAACTATCTTCTTAAGCAGACTGAATTTGCCAAGTTGTCTATATAAATGTACATGTTGAAATTTCCATATTTTTTGTCCATATCATCACAATTTAAGTTGATATGGGAATCTGGTAGAAGCCGGTTGCCTGTTTAAATGGTAAATGGACTGCATTTAAGTAGCGCTTCTCTCCACAAGGCGAGCCAGCATTCACCCATTCACACACATTCATACATGGTGGCTGATTGGACTCTGACCACCACCACTAACCACACACACGCATTTACACACTGATGGAACAGCCATTGGGAAGCATTTAGGATTCAGTATCTTGCCCAAGGGCACTTCGACAGGTAGACTGCAGGGCCCAGGGATCGAGCCACTAACTTTCTGATTTGTGGACGGCCTTCTCTACCTCCTTAGCCACAGCCCCCTGTTTGATACAGAGCAACATTAACGTTCATTTGGGATTGTGTTTCTGTCCATCTGATCAATATAAGTCCAATATTCAGTTTCCTTAGCTCTGTTTTTAGTCTCCACCAAGTGGCACAATGAATGTTCCTTTTCTCTCACACATACTCATTTCATCTGCTATACTAAGGATATTAATTACAATGGCTTCAACGGAGTTTTGATTCAAATGTTATTAAGTTGTAAAATAAACAAAAAATTGTTAAACACACTGTTCATGAGATGGAAAAAACCTTAACCAAAACATGTGGAAATTAGGCTCTTCTGTAGTGTAATGTTTAATATAACACATTTAATGACCTTGTGTTGAGATATTTTTTTTGCTAAAATTAGACTGACGACAATCTCCATGTTCTCTTTCTCACTAAGGGAATTAAAGGACAACCTTACATGAGAGTTTAATGAAATCCTTTTCGGCCTTGTTCTAGACTCTGTCATGTTTTCAGAATGGTGCCCTCTCGAGTCTTTACCCCTCCTTCACATTGCACAAGCAATTACGCCAAAAGTTAAAAGCTTTAGGAAAAAATATCCTATTTATAATTATTTGCATGTGGCCTGCCAACATTTACATTCTCATCTCTGTCTCATAATAATTGCCTGGTTCTTCCCGTTGGCTCAAGGCAATGTTGTATTAGATTGTAATCTCCAACACTGTTTCCTGACACAAACTTGATGTGTCACCATGATTGGCATGGAGGAGATGACATGACAGAGCTGGTTTTGGGGGACTGACAGATAGTTGGCAGGTTAAGGCTCCCCTGTTGGGTGCTGTGCTGCCTCAGGACAGTCACCTGTCAACTCAGGTGAAGGCTCGTCATAGCTGATGACTGGGAGCAGCAGAGTGGATATAATGGGATGAGCAGACTGACACAGACGTAGTGCAGGACTCCCTTTGTCTGTGGGCGAAGGAGTAGACCTTGCTTCAGTCAAGTGTGCCGCCATGCTGAATAAAGAGTATAAAGAGTTTTAGCACTGTGGGTGATTTGTTAGCTTTTATGTCCTGAGCACACAATCAATCTAAGTAATGTTCAGTCTTATAATGTCAAGTGTTTGTCGTCTGTCACTATCACTACCACTTCATAGTACTTACTAAACTTAGACTTAAAGAATAATTGTGCAGTTATTTACTTAGATTCATTTTTTTAATAAGTAATAATAATTAAAACATTATAATAGCACTTTTGGATATATGGATGTATAAAATCAGATCCCACAGTTAAGTATAAATTGTGTTTTGGTTTTTCAGCGTCTCTTAACAGATGGTAGATTATTGCCTCTTGTAAGACAACTTGACATATAGTAGAAGATAATTATCCAACAAGCTCAGAAAACTAATGCCTATTTTGCTTTCTTTTTCAGACACTAGCCACAAATGCTCCAGCTGTGTCAAAAGGTGTAAAGGTGAAGATACTTTGAAGTGTGCAGAGCTCATCTAAACAACATGAGGAACATCCACTGATGCACTAAAGGTTTGTGCTTGTGTGAATGTGTTAAATCATATAAGTCTGTTTCATAGTTGGGTCTGGGGGAGGGGGCGGCGCCCGTGCGTGTCGACCCAATCACTGTTGCCATTTTTGTTGAGTTTCCTCAAAAGACCGTCCTGCCAAGCACAGAGGGAGCATGTGTCCATCAAAGTCAGGCTGATATGAGGCGTGAGGGCTGAGGCCTGCTCGCGAGATGGAAGGATAGGACTGACTCATACACAGCACACTGCCACAGCGCATCAACACACGCTGACTCCACGGAGAAACTTCTGGATCACATTCAGACACAATATGTGAGAGTATCAAGCAATGAACAGGAAAAATGTTGCTCTCCATTAAAGAACAGTCTGTAGAGTCACAGTTTATTCAAAGATTTATCACATGCAGATAATCTAGGGAAGATATACCTAAAACCAAATTGGCCTTTTGCACAGCTGCTCTAAATTCATTATTCTCTCATTAAAACAGTGAGTTAATTTTGGACATGAGCTGGAAAAAATCTTTCAAAATCGTTTCAGACTCATAAGTATTATTTACTATGATAAAACCTGATCGTGCTTGGCTCAAGAATTAATTCAAAATAAACATCTGCACATCATCTAAAGATTTAAAGGAAATTATAAAGCTCATCCATAAACATGACTCTACAAGGACATGGCACCTACATACCTTAAAAAGAAAAACACATACTCCCAAGTGTCTCAATTAAGACGTAAAACACAATTCATTCGACTTGTCTGAAAGAGTCAGTCAGCAACTGAGGGAAAACATCTTGTGTTTAACTTATATAAAAGCCTACACTAATACTTTTTTCTGGAGGTAAATAGAACCTTTACATAGTAGAAAACTTTTCTTCCATTTTAATTGCTCAAGTAGACAGTTACTGGTTGTATAAGCTAAAGTATTTTTTTTATTGCAGTAACTTAATCTCCTGATCAGAGTATGAGCATTTGAATAATTTTTGATGATAACCTTCATAGGAGCTCTGACATTTTTCTATTGCATGCACACATACTGCACACCCACTTTCACCAGCTGCTGCTCACCTCTCCGCTGTCCACCTATTCTGTAGTAGCAGGTTTCTATATCTCACTGTCAAATCGTCCGCTCGGTCCCAGAGGCCCTGAGCATCTATCAGTAAGGCCTGTCAGTTATGAGGTCCGATCTGTATTCATAACGTCTGTCAAAGCAGCGTCATTCAGTCTGTCCTCCCAGCCTCTGTGAAGAGCAGCAGCAGCAGCGGTGCTCAGTAACCTGGATATAATCTCTCTCACCTGCTCAGATTATGCAGCTTCCAGTGGCCAGATACAGAGGTATACCATTTTAGTGTTACCGCTTGACCTAAACGTTGTCAGGCAAACTCATAGGTCCTGAGTCACGCCACCCCTGAGGCTGCAGACCTGACCTCGGACCCTCCCTCATCTGATTCATTCAACTTATGAATTATGGATTGTTTCGCTGTGAAAAGCAGAGCTTGAATGGGTGTAATGTTAAAAGAGGAAACAGTGTGTGACATTATGATACTAATGTGATCATTTTTGAAACATGTTTAACTGGTACTCCAGGAGCTTTTTCAGCCCTATTGTCTCAACAGCTCCTGGTGGAACAATAATGTATGCAGTAGTAACTAAATACAGCAGTAATCAAAGGTAATTGTGTGGTAATTACAGCCGAGTCCCTGGATCACTTTGTGAGAAGCTTGTTTTCATCTAGTCTCTGTCATCACACTGTGCTGCAGGTGATGTTTCAGCTCCACTCTGTTCAGGGGTGAATTTCAAACAGGACATCTGCATTGTAAAAACTGAGATATGCATTTGTGTTCGTGGAGGGGTTTTGCGTT
The DNA here is from genome assembly GCA_037975185.1 of Centropyge bicolor. Taxonomy (NCBI): domain Eukaryota; kingdom Metazoa; phylum Chordata; class Actinopteri; family Pomacanthidae; genus Centropyge; species Centropyge bicolor. Next base: position 5,913,296 of record JBBMOC010000014.1, read on the forward strand.
TTTCTAATGTCAGCACCAGCCCCTTGGTGCATTTGGCTAAACCTTGCCACAGGAAGGTTGATTCCCGCTCGTGAAGTGCACGCGAAGGTGCCGCCCACATTTTACCTTTCCCTCTGAGGGGTGGATTTAATCAGTGTGCAGTCAAGAAAACCACTTGTTAATTAATGCGACCTCTATGAGAGATCCGCTTTCTACATGCCCGAGCCTTGCAGATTCAGAATGTGAAAACAGAATAGTGGTCAACAGTGGTCGCCTCAAGGCTATGCTGCAGTATTTATTTGGTGTTTTATTTAGCATGTGGGTTTTTTTTTTCCTCCTGATCGCAGGCCCAACTGGGGGCATCTTAATTCTCTAAATGACTTTTTAAGTAGTGCCTCTGCTCTGCATGACCCCACTGAGTGACAGGCCATTCTAATCCTTTTTCACAAGGGGAAACAGCCTTTATTGCAGCCTCTGGTCAGTTTTGTTATGCCCCAGCCCACAACATACGGCATTTAACACTCTCATAATTAAGTAGCTGAAGCCAAAGTGTTCTGCCCAATCCGAGGCTGACGGCTGGCGCTTGATTGACAGATGAGCAGAGGGACGGCGGAGGTCCTGCTAACATTATATCTGGAAATTTCCCCATTGTGGGATGAATAAAGGAATATCTTATTATAAACTTCTTTTCTTTTTTTTCTTGTCTTTTTTTTAATGTAGACATAAAAATTCTCTCAACAGCTGTGAACAGAGCTGAAACAGTGGACAGTCTGGATTAAATTTAAATCTCTGAAGAGTATTCTCGTATTATTTGTAGTGTTAACAGGTCAGTTTTCGTTAAATACAGCAAAATTAATGTATTTGAAGGAGATAAGCACTCAGACAATAATTACATGCAATATTGGGGAGTCTTGACAGTGTCCCTGCTTGCCGTTTATCCTGGTCTTTTCTAGCCAACTGGGTGAAGGATACTCTGCCTGTTTCCCCACCCAAACTCTAGGTCCCATCTGCTCACAGAAAGGCACAACATTTGTCAAAGTAGACTGGATAATGGCTTTGGCATCCTTATTATAATCTCAGCATAATCTTCATTTGTCCACTTTTGGCATTGGGACACTTCTGGGTTTGGGAAATCGGTCAGGACTCTTAAGTGTCCTCGTTTCGTTTTCATTAGCTCAAATCTAGGCATGAAAGCTCATTTAATTCCAATTTAAAACATGATGGTTCTGTGTTTTTCAGAGGCACACAGAGAGCTGAGGTTGTTTTCCATCCTCCTGTGATTAGCCGGAATAAAACTCCCCAAATTAAAGCGGCCGTAGAAATAAAGCCTCATCAATCTGTGAGTCTGATTGTGCTTAATATTTCAGGGGTTCTGTGTCTTGACTGAGGCTTCTCTCTGACACATTTTAGGGATCTAGTATAACATGGCGAGTGAGGCATAAGATTAAAATTTCCTTCATGATTAAATCTATATTATAACAATTGCTGTAAAGTGCAACGGTCACGCAATTGGTGAATAATCCTAACAGCAGAAAATGAGATGAACACAGGCAACACAGGCAAAGCAGGCTTCATTTTTGACTTTATGCTTAAAGACAATAGAGGGACAAACTTCATATCGTGTCTCTCCATTCTCCATTAAGGTTGTGGCTCTCAGTTGACTACTGCTCCCCCTGTATGTGGGTCACAGACACCGTTCCCAGCTGTGCAGCCCAGTCAGCTGTGCCTTTTGCCATGCCCGCCAACATCTGCTCCACAAAAACAATATCCAGCTTTTAGCACTCAAATGGAGGTTACACCATATGCCAGCAAGCCACTTAGTTTCTGCCAGGGGAGCTGGGGCCTGGCCGCACTCGACGAGGTAACAATGAAGGAGAGCGGCGCTGGGATGTGAAGGAGAGCTCATCTTTCTCTCTCCTCTTTCTTCCTCTTTTATTCATCCTTTACCTGTAGTTCTCATTTTCCTTTTTACTTGTAATTTTGTCTTCGGTTTTCTTTTTATTTGTGCTTCTGTTTTGTTCTGTTTTCTCTGCAGCTCCTCGCTCAGGCCATCAATGTGTGTCAGTGTGCATCTGCTCAAGGTGCTTTGGCAGCATTACCTTTTGAATATTAATGCACCACCTAAACAACAGTTTTCCTGCAAGGTCTGCCACAAGGTCTGAAGTGTGCGTGTGTGCGTGTGTGCGTGTGTGTTTGTGTGTGTGTGTGTGTGTGTGTGTGTGTTTGTGCATGTATACACACTAAAGTTGGAGAATCATTTTGTCGTAACACTGATTTCTATTTAGTGTACACATTGCCAATGGGAGGGAATCATTTTCAACAAGACTACACATTTTACAATTCTTTCTTAACTTCTCCTTTTTAGAGAACTGGAAGACTGATTGCATGAGAAGTAATTTAGCCATTTAAGACCAATTAAGAGTGCAGATCTGGATGGTATGGGCTGAAGTGCTGCTCACTATGCTGAGAGGTGATAATGGATTTTTAATTAAATATGGGAACCAAAGGTCCCAAAATGGAGCTTACAGCTAACCAAGCAGTAGCCATTTGGTGACTGTACAGACAAGGTCCATTATTGTCTCTCTGGCCTTGAGTCTCTTCACGTCCTGCTTTGCTCTGTGGTCCAGTTCAATCCTTCATGGCTGAGACACCAGCTCCCTTTTAATCAGCAGAAGTGTTGCAGTGGAAAACATGGAGGATGTAAACAGACCAAATGTAGGATAAATGATGTAAGTGTGAAATGATTATTTTGAAGGTGTTGCTTTATTCAGTGACTTGACATGCAGTTAATATTCACAGCTGCTTTTGTTTTTTTATTACTTTCATCATAATGTATATCAGAGAAGTGTAACAATGCATTTTTCTTTAGCAATGCAAACAAAACACAGATGTTTTCACACACAAACTGACACTTAAACATATTGTGTCAGTGATTATCTTATTCATCCCAGGCAAGCTCTCGTCCTTGTTCAGTCTTGGGGGTGGGAGAGAGGAGGGGGAGGCAGACAGAGCCTCGCGCGAAGCTCTGGGACGGCAGGTCGGGGCTGCCTTCTGCAGGTCACGGTTTCACTTGTGGGTATTAATTTGGGAGGGACCAGAACACAGCAGCTGTGTGTGTGTGTGTGTGTGTGTGATGGCCGTGGTAGGAGCTGTTAGAGGAGCCGGTGTGCAGTGAGAAATCACCTTGACAGGGCCTGTACTGTATATCATACTTGGAGCTGATGCCATTCATGAATGCTGATTACAGTCTACTGGGGGTTTAATTACTTTCTGCTTAGATGCTGTCGCTGTTTGTGCTTTGAGTCTCACAGGAGCAGTTTGTACAGTCTTTGAAAAAGATGGAAAAAATTATTTGTTTTTGGCTAGAAAATAACTTTTGAGTATCTAGTTACCAGCTGGTTGAGCTCAGAATTATAACAACACCAATAAGAATCTAACCAAAAGGCTATGCTGGCAATGAGGATGTATTTTTACTGTTGAAAGATAATTTTGTTTGTAACATAGCAACATACTGTGACTTCTTTTCCAAGTTGTTTATACCCACCTCTAGCTTGTATTTATTTAATCCGATTGCTATTTTTTGTCCAAATTCACACATTTGTCACATTTATTTGATCAAATCACATCCGTCTCGGAGTCACTGCTTGTGTCGCAGAAATGCCAGCGCTTTTGGCAACGGCAGCAGATTTCTGTCAGCGTCTATCTTTGAACACCTCCCACATCATGTTCTGAGGAAGTGATTCCTATCCGCTGCCAAAGGGGTGCAGTCCAACAACAAATGGCACTGGATAGGGGGCTGGAGCTGGGATGGGGAGGGGTCGCTCATCCACCGACTGTGCACTCACCACAAGTAATAAAACCAATCTTGAAGTCTTCTTTGCTTTGGGGAGATGTAATAACTTGGAGCAGTGAAGAGGAGTTAGTTGTGCTGCCATTTGATTGTATGCACTTCCTTGGACAGTCAGAGGAGGGCAGTGCTTAAGTGGAAACAAAGCAGAAGCTGTCAGGGTACAATCAGCTTCATACTATGTGTGTGTGTGTGTGTGTGTGTGAAGGTGTCATGTGTATCCTTGTTTATATTCTGTGAGCCGTGTGGGTCTCTCACAGGTCAATAAGAATGTGTGGTCTGCTATTATCTGCAGTGTGTAACATGCTGTTGGGTGTCTCTATTGTGCTATACATTACAGTAAGTAACACGGACAAACTAGCACAGAAATTATGCTAATGATGACAGTGATTATGTTAATTTGACTTTACCAGTCCAGCGCAATGATGCTGAGCCTACATGATTATTAATAGGATCACAACATGTTAGATCACATAGTAGTTAAGATATGCTTGCGGTCTTTATCTGAACTGTCTGTGACCAAAGAAACTACACAGCAAAGTCAGAAATGCTCATTTTACTGATGTTAATATATCAGTTTGACTATAAGGGAAATTGAGAAGCATATGAGTTGTTGCAATTCTCAATTGTATTGAAATAGATTGAATCAGTCTTTTCTTTTAAAATGTTTCTCTAAGGTTTTACTTAAAATCACTAAAGTAAATCAAACTTTACCTTTGATTGAATTAGAACTTGACATTATGTCTCTGTCACATTTGAGGTGAGAGGTAAATGGCTTTTATCTCTGCTCCAGCTGTGACTTCTCTTAGAAACAACTTTTGAGGCCATTGCATGACTGCTCAGAATGAGTGAGACCTCAACAAATGCGTTCAGCCAGCAACCACATCTGGGTGTGATGCATCATGAAGACCTGTCAAAAAACTTTGATCCTGTTCAGTGTGAAAAGTGTAGACAAGGATGTAATATTGAACGTCCAGATGGTTTCCAAGCAGAGACAGACGTGCAGTGGCTTGGCGTTATCTTTAATTCATATCTGCTCAGCCGTTCTCTCTGCATTGTTAGGCCCTGTCTCTGGGCACTGCGAGATGTGCAACTAATTTAATATGGGGGAACAAACAAACTAAGTTTAGTCAGTGTCACTTTGGCTGGCACTCCAGCTAATCTGTGTGAACAGTATTGTGTATGATATAGTGCAACATGGTGAATGCTTTCTCTTACAATTGGAAATGACTTTTTGGGGTGTGTTGCCAAGAGCTTGATGATGATGCTCAGAAGCCCAGTATGGTTCACGCCTCACTGCTTCAAAGCAACCGCTAAGCTCTTTTTAATGATATGACATACACCATTATTTTGGTTGACTTAGCCTCGTATACCTGTATAATCCTGTATTTAATTACTTTCTGCTTATTTATACAAAGAAAAAGTGGTGAACGTACCAAATATTAACCATTTCTATCTCTTGATTTATCCTGCCTGAATTTGATTGACCCTCTTCTGTCGGGCCTGAAATGCATATTTACACAGTTGTCAGTTCAAAGATTTTATAACTTTACCTGAAGAGCTCCAGGGCTGCGAAACAGAGCTTTACGTGCCTAAGAAAGTGACACCCTGGGTGGAAGATCCGAGTGCCCCCTTTCCCTGAGCCATGCCTTAACCATATGGATCTGAGAGTGCAGAGGTGATAAAAGATTCAGTGGGTTGGACACACTCATCTGCTATCAATTATGGTGCAGATGTGCCTGTATGTGTGTGGCACTTTGATTGGCATGACGTGCGAGTCCCAACAACAGAACAGCACGAAAATGCGTGTGTGTGCAAATGCATGAACAAATGCTTTCCAGTTGCAGAATGTGTGCTCGTAATACATCTTATAATTGCGTTATGATTAATTTTATAAGTGGGAAACGTTGATGCATTTTCCTGTATCTTTATTTGATTCACTGTCAGTGAGGTATACAATTGCAATGCCAGTATTGATCAGATGTTGAGATGATGAACTTTCTGTCCTTGGAGGATAGTTGGCTTCCAAAATTCAATGCATCTGCTTTTCAGAAGCAAACTGACAAATGTATGTTAATGTGTTGGCAGGATTTAAAAAGTGAAATGAGGCAGCCCATCTTTTCAGATCAGTCATGTGTCACAAAGCCAGAGCCTCAGCTCTTTCCTCTCTCCTCCATGGGGCCGGGATGACCTCAATAATTAAGTGACAATTTCAAAATGCATTTCTAATTTTCTACCAGACTGAAAAGCTTTATTATGGAATAGCTGACAAAAACCCTCCCCTTGAATGGGGGTGACTCCTGGGCTTCCACTAAACTGGTCATGAATGCACAAACCATCTGTTTTTCTGGCCGTTTGTCAGTGTGAGCGTGGCGGAGGCAGCTGTCGGAGTGGCCCCGGTTTGAATGATGGAGCACACAACCTTTGTTTCGCTCGGCAGTGGCTTTGTGAGCTCTGGCTCGTCCCACTCACGCTGCCCTGCGCCGGAATAAGGCGGGAGATGGTTTCTGTTGTCGGCCCACCAGTCAGCACCAAGTTGCCAGAAAGGCCGAGTCAGAGAAGCGAGAGATAGACTTGGAGGGAGCTTGAGGAAATTAAATGAAGAGAATGAATGAGAGGGAAAGAAAATGAGGGGATGGACAGAAGGGATGTGGTGAGAGAGTTAAAGAGAAGGGAAGGTGTATGGCTGGTGAGTGCATTGTGTTGGTGAATGAGGATCTGGGGCATTGTGTGCCGGCCAATCTGTAGCTCAGTGGGTGAGGTTGTCAGGAGCCAGAGCCAAGGATGAGGGCCAGAGGGCCAGGAGAGAAAGGTGAGAGCAGCCAGCAGGGCTGAGGAGAGTGGAAGCATGAAAAAAAAATGAGAGCAGAGTGTGGAAACAAAAGAGTAGAAAAATGTTGATTTTATTTAGGTTTGGTGGCAATGATGCGTTGAGTTTCTGTGATAAGAAAGTTGTGACAAAGGCTTTAAAGGGTAGTTGTTGTATGGGCCAGTTTTGAGAGGGGGTATTTAAAACATAATTTCCTGGCCACAGTATGCCTGTTATATTTCCAAATTACAGGTCAGCACAGGGTAAGCACAGCATATTGGAGGATAATTTAATTTTTATCATGCACTCCTGCTCTCTCCACTTTTTTTCATCTTATTTATTAAGGTGATTCCCTCACACAATTTTACCCCCTGTGCCCTGATTTTACTTTTATTAAGATATTGACAATGACTGTTGTCCCCTGTGTGGGTCACAGTGGCCAGCGTGACCCAATTGCATACATTTGCCTGGCTGATGCACTTGACCGGAACAGAGAGGCTGTGATTTTTTAGGATACAGGGTCAAGTCTGTGTGGGGGGGTCGAGGATGTGCAGTGTGTGTGTCTTATATCGCCTGACACTATGCCAACATATGTCAGCAATATAATACCACTATCATTAGGTTTTGTGTAGAAATGGAAGTCGAAGTCACAATCATTGAGCTACATTGTCTGGTAATTTTTTGTTTTAAATTTAGGATATTTTAGGCTTACGAGACGTCTAGATTATTATCAATGACAGAGTTATTGACAGAAGTTGCCTGAAGGCTCCAAAGAAAATTTTTTGCCTGCTCTTCTTATGTGTGGTTTTACAGCTGAATAGAAGAGGGAGCTGAAAGGCTCTGTTCTTTGTGACACAATGAAAGCTTATTTCACATGATTTGCTGTTTAGTCACAGACTTAATGTGTCTGTGTGCTGAGAAAGTGTCTTTTGTTGCTTAATGAAGTGGCATGCATTATACTTAGCATTTATTATTTGTAAGGTTTCTAAGATCAGTAACAGCAGATGCTTACGATACTCAGAAAGTTTTGGGCAAACATAGCAAACAACTTTGTGTTTTTTATTGTACGGGCATTAAATGTGACACTTTAAACAATCAGTATGCTGATGGATATTTCCTTAAAACCATAAGCATTAAAAATCCTGTACTTTCAAGCTGTATGTTACACTACAGTTGCTTGTGCGTGAACAACCATAATTAACAACATTCCTTTTATTGTTCTCCTCGCGTCTCATTCCCTTGTAATGGCCCAGTGATGTGGGCTGTGGGCTGGTAGAGCTTATGGTGGTAAAGCAGAGCTTAGCAGAAAGCAGTTGTGTTCTCTCACACGGCAGTCTGAGCATGGCGTTTTTTCTGTAGCCCCGGGGCAGGCAGGCACCCAGCGCTCGCACTGCCCGTGCCCAGCCCCTCCCCATCTGTGTGTCACGAGTCAGATCTCGTTAGGGATGACGGCTCTCTGATGTGGACAAATTGTCACTAAGGGGGGACCTGGAGACTGAGAGACACAGCTTTGGCTACTTCGAGGGGAGAAAGTGTAAGGGAAATGTCTGTCCAGAGGAAGCCCCTTGAGAGAGTGGAGGGGTAATTCTGTAGCCTGCTCCTTGCTGCGAGGTGTGGAGTATCTCGAGGGTTTCATCCAGCTCCTCTGTGGTCTCATGTGTGGCTAACTGTATGTCTGGGTGCTTATAGCAGCCAGGAGGCCTGCTTAGGTGTCTATAAGACAGGAGGAGAGAAGCCATATGCAAATCCCACAGCCCGTGGCACCACCATGATGAGTCTCTGCCCTTTGCAAAGATGTTGAAAATCAGTCTGCCAATCGCTCGAAAATAAAAACATACCCCTTTCAAATTTAATGGGGCCACTCGAGCAGACAAAGTAACTGCTTTTCTCTTTCAAAATAGATGCTTGAATTGCATCAGGTGCAGATTCTCAGTTCAATTGTGTGGATGGAAAGCGCCAATAGACTGCCAAGCACTCATTCATGATCTCACACTTTTGTCTCTTAACCTTGAAGGCCCACAATAGGCAGCGTGGTGACAGAATGGCCCCTCTTTTAATGGTTAACGGGCCAAGAGAGGCCAGGCATCAACACCAGGCTTTGAGAGGAGGCTGGAGAAGCATATGGAGCTCTAAATAAAATTCAGATCAAGCACAATGATAGCTGAGGTCTGCTTTGTGTTAGGGCGGCATGGTGAAAAAAGGGGGTGGAGTGGAAAGTTAGATCCCCATAATAAGATCGTGAAGCATGAGCAGATGAATGTATGGCCCTGTAATGCGGCATGCTTTTGAGTCTGGGGGAAAATTGCGGCAGCAGTGTTATTGTCAGGGACGAACTCTTCCAACTCTGCCTGTTATGACTCTTTAACGGTTGCCTTCAATGAAGCCTCATCATTTGCCCAGAGTTCTGCTCCTAATCAATGACAGTGACAGTTGACAGATTTTCCTGGCTTGCGGTCTTTGTTAGAGGCTGATGACCTGAAAGGGCTCGGGTGGTAGGGCAATGAATAAGATGTTTAAAGCTAATAAATAAACCCTCCAAAAAACTGCTATGGTGTGTGTGTGTGTGTCTGTGGCAGTAGAAGGCGTGTGAGTGTGTGTGTGTGTGTGTGTGTGTGTGTGTGTGTGTGTGTGTGTGTGTGGGGGGGTTCTCTTTTCCTTTTTTCCTCCCTCTTTTTTCACACTTGCAGAATCTGCGGCCTTTGAAGGACTTGTGAAGCCGAAGGCGTCCCGTTGCTCAATCAAACAGATTAAGTCAGTCAGACAAGCAGCGATCTGTCCCATTCAATAAAGTTACTTTTGTCATGCTGGATCTCAGAGGGCCTCATATATGCATAACACCAGGCTTGGCCATGTCACTGTTTTATCACACTATGATCAGGATTTCACTGGGTTTCAGTTTACTGTTTTTCTTAGGTTTTTGGATTGTGTACATTTCTGCACTTTTATGGCATCATTTGTTTAAAATATTCTTGTATTTTATGATGAGTATTATATATTTTTTTTTTCCAAGTTGCTTATTATTTTTAGACATTTTCAGACTAACTGCTAACCTACAACAAAAAATAAGATTAAACTGAAAAAATTCAATCCCCTGATCAGTGAAAAAAGGTTAATATGTAATATTTCTAAAGCACGGGTGAGCCGGTAATGAGGACATCTGTTTTCATATGGTCCTTGACACGTAGCACCAGAAATTTGATGTCATCCTGTCCAAACTGGTACATGGCTGGCAGACAGCATGGCATCCTGTGATTGGTTCTGACAAGCCAGTGACAGCTCTGGAGGTGAGGCGGGTGCATGACAAAGGGCAAGCAGAGGATGAGGGGGGAACGGCGTCAGGCTATAGGTCTGTTCGTCTGTCTGTCTGCCCGTCTTTTCTGCCTCCTCTAACCACAGCCCCCTCATAACCTCAATCACCCCCTCTTAGCACAAGACTCTCCCTCCACCCACGCTCATAATCAGCCCTAGATAATTCTTCCTTGCTTTAAATTATATACAGTGGCTATTTAGTCTTTGCTATTTAACTCAATTTTATTATTATTTGGAGCCTGGTATGTTTTGAGTTAGATGTAATGTTCTGTTATCAGTCATTGTGCTGTTTGGCCGGTATCGTATGTAGAGCTCTGATTTAAAGATGGCCACCTGCCATTATGAAAATCAGGGGCTGCTATGCTTTTGCACACAGCTGAGCTCAGTGGGAGCCAGCGAAGCCTCCTTGACATTGAGTGTACAACAGATTTTTTGGCAGTGATATCCCTTGATCATTTTCTCCTCTCGCAGACATAAAAGGGTTTCCTCTATTTTATAGAAGCGCCATTTATTAGAGCTGCTAATGAAAAAAGGGCCCCGTTTAACACACTGACATTTTATTGTAGGGCATGATGACTACATCAGTAGTTTGTGTCGGTGTTGGGCTCACAAGGCAAATTGGATGGCTGTTTTCTCCTCATGTGGCCAGTCTCCAGTGTGACCTTGCATTAGTGCATATGCTCACAGCAGGGTCACTGGTTGAGGGCATGATCTGTCAGCCTTTGTTTATGAAAGGCAGACAGCACAAGCCTGTAAGATAACATATTTCATGCAATTAGTGGTCTGCTGTACTGCATTACAATTTCTGTGAGACCCCAGTAAACAACATAGATCTAAGTGTAAGTAGCTAGTCAGTACAAAGTGTTTTCAGGGTTAAGTATTCATCTCTTTATGTAGTGCTGCAATAAAGTTTTCTTGAAACTAGCCTTTGTTCTGCTCGGCTATTATACATCACTTACACACCATTTCTGCAAAACTACAGTAAAAAATATAGAATGGTGAAAAATGAGTTACGGTATATGTCCCATTATGTACTGATTTAGTACTGATTTCTTCATTAATGAGATGTTTGCTCTTTAGACTGTCAGCAAATTGCCCAAAAAAGCGAATCACAAGTTCCCAGAGGACATTTTGTCATCTCTGAAATATTTTGTTTTGTCCGACCAACAGTCAAAAATTCAGAGATCTTCAGTTATACTATCATATATGACAAAGAAAAGCAGAGAATATTCACAGCAGAGAAGCTGGAACCAGAGATTGTTCCCTTGAAAAATGACTTAAATGATTAATCAGTTATCAAGATAGTTGCAGATCAATAATCTGTCATATGACTAATCAGTTAAACTGTTAATTGTTTCCACTCTGCAATGAATTATTTCCTTTAAAAAATTCCTTTTGCTGCTTGACGGTTAATGGTTTGCTACAAAAACATCAGTGACTCTCCACTCGAATTTACACAAAGCTACAGTGTATGATCACAAAAAGTCATGTCATGATTTTTTCATTTCCACGATCTGTGAGAATCAAAGTGTTGCATGTTTGTGTATAATGTTATATGAAGAGGTTGCAGAACGACTAAGGCTTCCACGCAAATGTTTCTGATGAAGACGTGTTCAGGTCGGATCTGTATACTTCCTGGGTGAGTTTGATGGTCACATTATTGAGGCGGTTTGGATATGATAGAGATAGGTTGACAGAGTCTGTCAGTGCGCAGTCGGCAGCAGCTCTGATGACTGGCGCCCTCTGACAGTCGCTCTATAAGGCTTGGTAACCAGCCTTTTTCCTGGGAGGTGTTTACTGTCACTGTGCGTTGTGGGTGCCTGGCAGCAGTATTTCTCCAGGCTGTCAATCTCCACAGACACTAACCTGCCATGTTAGATTTGACCTCCACAGGGGAGATTACTGTCTCCAAGCTTTGGAGGCATCCTTCATTTTTTTTCAACCCTCTGCTCTGTAGGGGATACCTGGGAGAGACTAGACGGGCATGCACGCAATATTTACATTCAGATTAGGCCTTAATATGAATTTATCCTGAAAATAATCTCAGCACTGAACATGAGCTAGTTGTAACAATGAGCAGGGATTTCTTTTTTATTCAGCAAATCAACACTTTTCCAGGATATGCACCACTGCTACTCCTGTATTCCTGTATAGAGTTTATTGCACTTTCCAAGAATACCCTCTTGCAGTATGCAGTACATGTTATAGGAATGATGGGTTGTGTAGTAGCACTGCGTATCCTTGTTTCTGTGGAGCAGAGATGAGTTTTGGATGAGGACACTGGCTGTGAGTTTGATGCAGTATGTGTGTGGGAGGCTTCAGAAATGACTGTTAATTAATGGTGTTACATGATAACTCTCAGCACAACCAGTAAGTTCCAGACTGAATTAGATTTTACTAGGTAGTATTTTGGTACGTGATTTTTTTTTTTTGGAGATGAACCTTTTAGTATTGTGCATGTCAGTGAGATGAGGGGGAAGTTTCTGATGATGATGTTTTATTTTTAAAAATTGATCCAGAAAAGAGACAAAGAAAAAACAAATTTTCTAAAAAACGGTTCACAAATCTATGGACCTATAAGAACGGTGACTGAACTATATATAACTATATGGGACTTCAGCACTTATATTTGACTCCCGCTTTTTAACTTGGGTGACAAATTAGGGATCAACATCACCTCTGATACCGACTGCTAATCTGTTGTGGTAAAACCAAAACACTACAGATTAACCTTAGAGACTGTTCCTTTGTTAATGTCATATAATCATTCATTTCCGCCATCTGTTATTACCGATTTTTGTCTTTGCTTGCTTGCTCTTTGGAGTGTCTGGTGTAAGCATTTTGACGGACACCCAGCAGATAACAACACAGTTTAAGTAATGGCTTGACAATTTTGGAAATAAGCTTTGCCAAGAGTTGGATGAGGTGATACCACTCTCATGTCTGCATGGTGACTATGATGCTACTTCCTGAATATGGCATTCCATGGTGGTGTTCCATTAATTCCTACTAAAGCTTCATACATGAGTTCATACATCAAAAAAGTTTGTCAGACTTTTGTAGGCTTCTGTGTTTTTGGTTGTGTTAAGCATGCACACAAAAGCTGTTCTGTGCCCAGGCCTGCTGATTTGCTCTTGGCTTGTGGCATCTGAAAGGCTTAAAATAGTTTAATTATATGGCTCTTCTAGGCGTTCCCAAATTACTGGACCAAATGGATCGGATTCTGATTAGGCTAAGAGTCATTTCAGGGTGATGCTCAGAAAAATGCGTGCACTGTTTTGCAGCCATTCCTTTTGTTATTATAGTGGAAAGTCTGTTTGGGACAGTCTCGTTCTCGTTATCCTGCAATGCAGAATGTGGCCACCAACACATATTCAGACCAGACTAGAAACAGGGAAATAACTAGTGGTATCAGTCTGGTCTCCTAACTCTTAGCAATAATTCAAATACACTTCTTTTCCAAACTGTTGGTGGATTCCATTAAGGTGTTGGACTTAAGTAAGATCTTACCTGCCTCGTTCAGACTTTGTAAGACTAATACTGTTAATGTCCATCTTGATGTGAAGACAGACATGCTCAACAAACTGCTGGCCATTTATCTCATAGTGAGAAGTGAGTGAAATACTGTCACACACAGGGACTTGTTTGTCTGTGTTTTACCTCCCCAACCTCCTGTAAATAATGACATTCAAGCACAATGAGCTTGGAGCTGGTGATTCATGCAGGGTACATCACAACAAACATGGTCTATAGAAGTTCTCTGTTATTACCCTTAATTAAAAAAAAAAATAGTTTGGGGTTGAAGGTTTATACTTAGACACCAAATATCAAATTTTGTTTAATCTCGTAGTAAAATTTTATATTTTAATTTTGTAGTAATATTGAGTTTTGTGATCTCCTCTTTAAACCCGTTGTGAGTACGGATACAGCTGTCCTATCAGAGGCCGGTTCCTTGTAATGATGTTGTTTAAGATGGGCCATCACACATAAATTTACAGCTCTCTCCATTCTTATCATAAATTGACTGGTGCACTAAGAACGGGGGTTATACAGTCACATAAAACCTCCAGTTATGGCCTGTGTTCTGTTTAGCTCGTGATAGAAACGTGGCGTTGCTTCCTGGTGTATTTCTGACCATGAAAATTATAATATGGAACAAAGATTAGAATGAAATTATCGTGGCCGGAGGGCATTTACTCGCCGTGTTGAGGCGTGCTATACAGGGTTAGGGGAGGGGGGAGAAAAAACCTGGTCCCCAAGAATAATGATAATACATTAGGCTGTGAGCGTGCTGGTATTATTGCTGTACATTATGTATGTTCCATTTATACTACCTCACACAGCCCAACTGCTGCTGACGGATAGGTCATTACTCCCCGCACCGATGAACACTTATCAGGCCCCACTGCTGTTTATGGCCAGAATGAAGAGCACTTGTCAGTCAAGGTCACTGCTTTGTGTGTCCTCTTTAATAGTTCCTTCTTCACAGTTGTTGAACTTTGTATGCTAGCTCAGGCGCCCCCCTCTAAGTGGTGAGGGAGATGGGCCGACGGCTTTAACAGGGAGATTCAGTCTTTTATATTGTGTAGTAGGAAGTCCATGCTCCCGGTGTTAACAACCACTGTGTGTTTGACCAGTGGAGATTCTGGAGAGGATAGGTCTGAACAATGTTGAATTATGGTGCCTGTGTCAGTGTTAGTGTATTTGTGTGCCTCAGAGAGAATAAGAAAAAGAGATAGAAAGGGATCTATGTATCTAATAAAAGTCTGTGCATGCTGCAGCAAACAAGCCGCTTTTTTCCTTGTTTGCATGTATGTGTCTGGCCGTGTGTGAGAGTGTATGATAAGTTCGGGTGACAGGATCCTAAGAGCCTGCTCTAACTGGAGGGCCAATGCTAATGCATGGCTGGTTGCGTTACACCAGCTAGTGCTGGAATCAGAAGTGGCCCACAGTGCAGTGCAGGGTTTGGCCCCGGGGCCAAAAACAGATTTTGGTTGCCTTGGATTCTTTTAGCCTCGAGCCTCTAATATTTGTCATCGCTGCACAAGTCGCATCTCTGTATCTTGTAGCACTATAGGCCGATACAAGCAAAGACACACACACACTTGTTTATCCAGACTGCTTAGGTAAAAAGGCTTGCCCCATGGTAACTGTCCATGTTGTTTTATGTTATGCTCTGATCATGTTTTTGCTCGCCATGCTTGTTTTCTTTACCACCATTTTCAAGCTCTTCTTTCATGTCTAATGTGCACGTTTGCATACTCATTTGTCTAATTATATTTTTTACCAGTATCGGCTACATCCAGATAAAAAAGAGCAAAAGATGATTCATCAAAAAAAATGTAAATTGAAATGGTAGGTTACCACCTAGTTGCACCATGCAGGCAACAGTGGACTTTACATGTTGTACAGAAACTCTCAATCTCTCATCTTTGTCTCAAAAGTCTCCCCGTCACCTTCAACTTCTGTCATCGATGTGTTTTGTATTTTGTTATAAATCCAAATGGGCGATGGTTGACAACATGCTTTTCATCCTCACAGTTTTTCCTGTTAGTCAGCCAACATAATTTACGTTTTACCTTCCCACCCGGTTTCCTCAGAAAACCCCCTCCACAGTCCAACTCTCAGCTGTAAAAATGAACAGTTCCCGTTTCACTGCTTTGATGCAATGCTGACAGGAGTCACTTTGATATACTTGGGAGTATGAAATTTCGATCTGTCCTGTTTTTTTTTTTTCTCCCTCTTCCCAACCCGAGGCTTCATCTTTGCAGACATTGGGAGCTGTCATTTCACGACACCCTGTGACGTGGGTGACGCTCAGCCGATATGACAGGTGCTGGACAGCAGACACACTCCTAGGCGAGCTGGCAATATTTCTTCAGGTAAAGTGCCAAAATGTGTAAATGAATTATCTATAAATTTATCATAGTGGATTTTTTTTTAAAATAAATCTCCTGAAAAATACCACAAACATAAACTTCTCTAGTACATGTTTGTATTTTGGCTTTGTATTTTGTAGATTTGTTGGGTTGGGTTAATATCTTGTGTTACTGGCTTTTCTTATTAATGGAGCCAAATGTCACTAACTCTTACAAGTTTTATCAACAAATGAAGCAAACCATGCTTGAGGTTTATTTTATACAAAAAAATAAAATATCTAGAGGTAAAAATTCAAAATTCAGTGGTATAAATTTCACATGATGCACTCAAGCTATTTCTTCATGCTCGCTTCCCTGTTTTATTGCAAATCTTAATTCACTCTCAGATTCAGCCTTTGAAAATTCTTGAAACAAACTGATTTCTATTGGAAACCAGTAAAATAATCTTACCTCTTTTGCATATTTAAGAATATTAAGGTTTCGCAACTCAACAGTCGACAAACGGCTTATTAAGATGGAGCTTTTGTTGTAGTGTGTACTGGGATGTAGGCTGTGCAGTGCACTGTGGGAGCCCACGGGGTGTATGTTCACAGTGTTTCCTGGATTAGACACCTTGGTATGGCCTGTGGAGAGATGTTCGTAGTCCGCTGTTCACACAATCTGCCTGCTACAGCTGAGCTGCCCTTTGCCAACAGGCCTGGAGACAGGACGGACAGATTTAGATCCACATGTCGCAGTTCTCTTTTGGTGCTGCTCACCATTTATTGTTGTCTTCGTTTATGCTGTTGGAGTTCACGGAGATTCTTCTTAGGACAAAATGAGGAAAATCCAGCTTGTGTATTTGCTCATGAATGTGTCTCGGGATACACAAATTGTTCGCTGTTTATATAACTGTGTTTTTCAGCAAGTAATTACAACAAGCGAGTGTTATCAGTCCATCTGTGTGAGGCCAAGTACTGCGCACCAAAGTCAGTAGAAAAAACAACATTTCAGAAATCATTGCACTACTTCTGTGTGTCTGTGTGCCCACTTGCATATGTGCATTTTCTTTTATTTGGTGTTAATATTTACTGGTTATATGCATGTCACCATGTCTGATCAATATGTTGGTGTATTGGTTATTGGATAGCCTGGCACTTCTGTCCATAACAACATAGTTCACAGCTTATGAGGCCTTTTGTTTCACCACACACACAGACACACAAACACATGCGCGCGCACGCACGCACGCACATGCACACACGCAAACATGTTGACATGCTCATCTGTCACTAGGAAAACCGCCACAGGCTGTGGCCTTGGCACAAAGACATTCTCTGAGCTGAGTGAAGATGCTTGGAGCCAAGATGCACCCAGTCAAAATGTTAAGAATTTCAGATGCCAGAATAGACAAGCGCAGGCGTTGATTTGAGGAGAAATGATGTTGAAGCAACTGCAATACTGTAGACGTGTATTAAAAAACGCTTTGCTTGTTTCTGATGACTGTGTAAACTCACCTATTGGTGGTGGTGTTATGGCTTTAAAAAGGGAAAGAAAAAATGATTTCTTGAAGATTACAATAATTAATTGTTAGTTCTTGAACAATACTTTTAGAGCACAAAAACTTTTTCACAGTTTTTTTCTCCCTCTGAAAATGCCTGCCAAAAACCCTGCTGCCTCTAAAATTAAATCTCCAAAAGAGCTACAGCAATGCAGAGCTAATGAGACACCATGTGTACAGGGTGTGGTCAAGAAGGATTGTTTACTTCGAAGCAGGAGCTGTAAGTAGGCATTATTATCATTATTTTGCATCTGCATTCGTTCAAGAAACAGCTGTTGAATTTTGAGCGAGATTTAAAGTGGCAGGGCCTGGAGTTGTTCTTGTTCATTCAGCTAACTTAGCCTTGACATGATGGCTTCTGGCAGAGTTTTGTGCTGAACTCAACATCTGTGACAACCGTCAGCACCACTGACCAGTCCTCCCTGCCTCTCTCTGTCTCTCTTTCTCTTCTGTGTTTACATATTTCTCTTCGTCCGTCCTCCATCTTTCCCTGCCTTCCAGGATCGCCCGGTTTGGGGGGTTAAGACCGACACAGAAAAAGCGGGAAAAATGGGAACCTCTGATGCCACTAGATCAGTTTCCTCTGCCACTACCCATCTCCATCACTGCCACATCAGCTGGTCCCAAGGTTGTGAGGTCATCCGAACATCTGGCCCCTCCGCCATGTTTTCTAAGGTCAGTGGGTAGCATCTGTTTATGGACCCCGCCACCTTCGGTGTCTCTGACAACGAGGATCACGCTGAGAAAACCAGACAAAATACTTTGATCAGTCATAAGTGTTGACAAGCTGTAAATATCACGTAAATCAGCCCGCCATTTCCAAATCATGCAAATATTAATAATCACATGATCAAACTCAAAACAAAGAATCTCCCATTAAAAGACCATAACCAGCAATGAAATGACCACACTAACAAGTCTGTGTATCCAAAGTCTTTGTGCCAAAGAACTTCATTGTTGTCAAAAAAATTAAAAACTAAAATAAAAATTGCCAAATGTCCAAAAACTATTAAAAACACATACACACTCATGATGCACAAGGTGTGTATTATTCCACAGCTGACAATAGTCCTGGTATCTGCGCTATTTCCTCCTATTTGAGTAATATTTGCTTAAAAACTACAGTACCCTTGTCGGGGAATAAAGGGTGATTTAACAGTTAAAGGTTGTTGTTTTACAGAGCAGAAGTTCACTGAATGATGTGAAATACAGACTGAATATTTGGCTTGTGTTATCAGAGTGTTTGTTATGTGAGAAAAAAAAAACTTGTTTCGTCCTGCTGAGAGAAGACGGAGAGCTTTATTATCTCAAACCTGAACTAGCGTTTGCAGCAGACAATCAAACGCTGGCATGAGAAAGGGAGACATTGTTATGAGATCTGATGCACGAGGTATGTGGGTAATTGTTATTGAGTTTAAAGACAGATGGAAACGACTCAGAACAGCTTGATTTGCTGAGTAATAAAAACTTGTATCCGTGTTGGTTTCAGCTTTATTTCAGGAAAGTACAGAATTTCTCTGCAACTTTACATCCAGCTGTTTTCGGAAATTAATAAAAAAAATGAAACTATTTTTTAAAGCTTAACATCTTCAGTGGGAATGAGGGGCTTAAGGCAGAGAGCCACAGACGTGGCAGGCAAGTCAAATACATTGAGAGATGGACTAACACGTCTTTGTCTTTGGGATTTGTTGGCAATAAGAAAAAAATTATCCTTTAAGCTTAAATCTTAAAAGACAATATTTACCAAAGTTACTAAATCACAATTGCAAATACTGCAAAGGTTGCTCCTATTAGTTGCATATCCATATGTAGGCACGATTAAATATTTTTTTAGCCTTCTGTGTTGATTTCCATGAGATGTTCCCATTATTTTGTCCACCTCTTGTACATGACATGTAAACTGAGATAGAAGAGCATGTAATCTTTCAGCTGATTAAAAAACAGAAATGCCTCATTGTTACTGGGATAACAGTGTCTTCAATCTACATATAATCTAATATGGAGGGCCATTTTCCCTATCAGTTTTTTTTTATGAAGAATGACTTCACTTGGCTTACCACAACAAGAAAACCAGTGATGTAGGTGATTCAGGTTTATAAGCCAGATGATTTGGTAGCAGGCACCTGTCCCTTTGTGTCTGGTCCCAGTGAAGTTTGAGCAGCAGCCGGCGCTGTGATGTCAGGGGCTCTTAGGGGTCAGGACAGGAATTATTGAACAGAGGGTGGCTGACGGAGGGAGCTGGCACTGGGAGCAAACAGATGTTGCAATCATAAAGAAATACACAACCTCTGAATTAAATATGAAGAGCGGGGGCAGCAGGAATGGAGCATGATGGCGACTTTGCCTCAGCATCTTGGCCAATTACAGTAGTTTGCTGCGAGTTAAAGCGCAGCTGATTGGTCAGCCGTCGTTGTGACGAGAACCAGGTGAATCATCTCAAACGATGCTGGTCTCTAAAAAAGGGACTTGAGAGATGCAACCAAAAGCCTTTCAAAAAAAAAAACTTCCTGCAAGAAGACAGCTGTTCAGAACATACTGTAGATTCATTATTCAGAGGCGGAGGGTCTCTGGACGCAGCATGTTATGTCAAAGTGTTTTAAAGCATTTACGCCACAGCAGCTCAGTGATGAAATCTGTAAAAAAGAGAGGAATCTGACAGAATGTCCTCAGAACATTGTTTTACCACAAGTGTTTTGTTTCCCAGTCATTTTTACAGGGCTGCTCACTCACAAGGAATTACAAGTCTGTCTGAATATTTGATGGCAGCAGGAAGCGTTTCTGCCTTTACTGAGAGAATGAGACAGCTCAAGGTCTCCTCATCAGAGAAATCACGTTATTTTCAAGTCCAATACTTATTAAAACCATTCAAGTGAAATAAAGTTGTGAATCTCTTTTTAATGGTAACTCTTACTGATCTCATGTAATGCTGAAACTGTATGTCTGTTTTTAAAATTTGGTTTTCCATGAAACCATTTTTTTCTGCCATGGTGTGTATATCATAATATTAGTACATATTATGTTCTAGTGAATTTTCTGGAATATCAACTCTATCACCAGATGACACATCCAGTTATTTAAATGCCAAAAGTTCAGCACATTAATGCAAAAATTATACTATGTTCCAATATTGCCCACTTTTATATAAACAAAAATATTAAAAAGGATAACTTTATATCATTTCATGTTATATTATATATTGTCATGTCACCCATGCCTAGTTTGAACTAAGCATGTTCAAACTACAACAAAAATAACAAAGCATCTTGTTTCACGTCTTTCTTGTAGTGAAATATCACCGACCTGCAGCGGTGACTTTCTCAAATGGACAGACGCCACCTGAAAACCTCATCTTTTCTCGCTGGAGGACTATCCCGGCGGCATGGTGAGTGCACTTCTTTTTAACAATTTATTATCTTAAAAACATGATGTATTTGAGCCCTAAACCTGCCGCCGCGTGTCTCCGTCTGTTTATCTCTAAAGTGGATGGCCTTCTGCCAGTTAGGCCTGGCTCCGAGTGCAGCAGTGTCAACACTGAAGAGTGAGGGCCAGAGGGGTGATGTAAGTATTGATACACTCCTTGAAATCACTTTGTCACCGCCAGGGAAACTGAGCTGCAGGAGCCACACAATAACGGGAAGATGATTGTGGATTCCTGGCAGAGGGTTGAGGGATGCCATTAAAAAGGCAAATGTGATTAATTTTTAGTGAAAACGCCCTCTTCTTGGTGATTGTCAGCGAGGTCGGGCTAAAGGGATGTGACACAGAAATTACTCTTCCTCCTGGCGTCTAATGCGACTCGTCACTCGGAGGAAATATCTGGGAGACGGCGAGACTGACAAAAACGCTCTCATCTAATAGACTAACTATTTGTCCGGGGCTCATGCGGCGGGGATCTGGCTCAGTCGCGCTAAGTGATCTATTGCTTAAACACCACAGATCACTTGTGATTCAACACAAACAGTTTGAGCTTTATCTCGACCGTCGCTGAGGGCTTCATCATATTTGAATGGAGGACGGACGAAACCAATTTAAAACAATCAGGGAAGCACAGATACAATACATTCTCCTTGCACGGCCTCATATTTTGTCCTTGTAGCATTCTTTGTAAATCTCCTGTCAGGGTTTTCTTTAAACCTGTGCGAACCCCCCTGTGGAGTGACATTTTCCAGGCGACACAATAGTGCAGGACACACTTTATGCCGACCCTTCATAAACACAGATGAGCTGCCGCCGCCTGTGTCTCCTTCCTGTAGATGTGCTAACAACGAAAGACAGCTCACAGGTCACACTAAAGGTTATGTCTGTATTGGTTTCATGTAGTTTCAGGCAAATGTTTTTTACAAATGTATGATTATTTGTTGGTTACAACTAATTGAACAACACCAGTCAGCTATTGCTAAAGGCACAGTTGTTCTTTAATGAATTTAACTGGTTTGCTGCATAATTAAAATTGGACAAATTTTTTTGTTTTGTGTCTCCCAACCCATCCAAGTCTAACTCCTTGATGCTCATGAAGGCAACCGTAGCCATGCTCAAAAATAGTGACATATACAGAGGTTTTATTGTCTACAACAAAATGTCCTAACTAACATGTTCATACAGTTTCTATGAAACCTGTATTAACTGACTTTTTTTTGGATACTTTGGTGGCAAAGGAACACAACACTGACTTTTTTAATCCTTTGACAACCTTGGATTATTGTTAAGTTGAGATGTTAAACAGTTGTCTGTTGACACATCCAACAGATAAGGAGCAACGTTAGCATTTATTGAGTCGTATTTGTGTTCAGCTGGTTAATAAAAGGCCAATATTCAGTCTCTTGTGAGCTCTCTTTTTGATTTCCACCAACTCCCCAGTGAAATAGAACATAAGTAAAAGAAATAACTAAAAATCCAATTAATTAAATAAAAAAAACTATATTATCAGAATATTGCATTTGCTTGTAAAAAACTGTCAAGGATTATTAATTATTGAAACTCAGGTGGGTCCGGTTCCAGGTCGCTGCTCATGTGGACGACCGGCCGGCTCATAGAGCAGTTTTTAGTCTTTGAATTGCCCCCCAGGGACAAATATAGTTTCTTGAATTGAATTGAAACCTTCATGTATTTCAGTAGCTTTTGAACAGAACTGATCTACCAGACCTCCACGAGCAGAGCTAAAATACTGATGTGATTTATTCACCTTCGAAACTGACCTGGTTCTTTTAAAATCTCCAGCTGCTCTAACATTCTCCTGAGCGCTGAATCTTTTATAGAAGTCATATTATAAGACGTCAGAGATCACAATTGCTTAATCCCTTCTCGCATGTAATCTCGGGTCAGTCCTTGGTTTGGTGTGTCCTCCTCAGAAAAATAAGCATCCCACCGCTGCCGGCTGTCAGGACAGGCTGCTGCACACACTGCTGTAGTTTACTTTGTGAGAAAACGGCTCACGTTCTTGTATCCCATTACCACGACCACCTTGAGATAAATGGCTCTTTCTCCCCTCTGCCATAAGGTTTTATATCAAACGACATGTGTTGAGTATCTGACTGCAGGTTATATTGTTTCGGCGGAAATAAAACAATCACTTCTGGAGCCGTTTCAGGGCGCCTGCCCGCTGTGTGTAACTGCTGGCCGACGTATACGCACTGTTTATAGATGTAAGGAAGGAGGACAGTGGCAGGTGACAGGTTAACTCTGCTGTGTAAATTCCTGGGCCGTGTATGATGTAGCCTGTGATCCTGCAGTCCTTGATTAGATCTGAGCTAGTAAATATCCTGTGATTAATCAAAAGGGCTTGTTCTGCGTGTAGCGTCCCTGTGTCACCTTCACAGCTGGGGAGCAGGGCCGCCTTGTTTACCGCACTCCACCTCCATCTCAGACCCCATCCTTATTTCATCTCCGCTCGCAGAGGGCCAATGTATAAGGCTTCTGCAAAAGCCAGTGCTGTGGACATGTTTTGTTTTAAATATCAAGATTAAATTGGGATGTTACAGAGGATTTTAGTCATATTGTGCAGAATAATTGTCTGTTATTTTTATTGTGATAGTGTGTCACACTCTGTTATTTTGTTAGTGTATGTGTGTTTAGTATTGTTTTGTCTTTGTTGTCCAAAATCTATGAAAATCCCATCAGTTAGCCACACAGTTGCTCTGGATGATACGGTCCTTCCTGAAGATGAACAGGGGCAGTATAGCTTATTTTGAGTTGAAGGCTCTTACATTGCCCACATTGCTGGAAATACTAAAGTGTTTTAATCCACAGCTGAAAGTAGTCCCAAACAAATGCACTTTTTACTCCTCTTTGAGACAGTTTGTTTTCTAGGACATTACTGATCCTTTTTTTAAGAAATGAAATTCTTTGTTTGCCCTGTTTTTAATGTTCTACATCTTCAGTAGGAACAAATGGGCTTGAAGCTGAGTGCCACCGGAAGGGTAGAGAAGTTTGGAAGTATTATGAGACATTGTTGGCTTTGGCCTTTTAAACAGGATTTGTTGACAATAAGAAATATAGCCTAATGCCAGGCTTATCCTTTAATTACAAAATAATTAGCACTCAAACAGAGACTATCCCCTGGAAATGGCTTTGCTACAGGCTTGTTACATCCATGAAACATGTTAAAATGAAGGCCAACATGATAATGGGTGATTATAGTAATTAATAGTCTGAACTAATTACTTTAGCCAGGAGAGATTCATTTAATGCTGAAGGGGGTGTGGGTTTGAGAAGAGCTTGTCCAAATGAAACTGAACCGTTTCTAATTAACCATCCTGCTCTGCTAACTTGAAGTAGCCGTAACATTGTCTGATAACTGGTGTTATTTCAGCTCCTCGCTCCTGTGTGGTGTTAGGTACATCTTCTTAGACGCTTTTCATCCTCAGGACAGCTCACTCGGAAAATGCATTGTGATGTCCCAACTTGTCAACACAGTCTTATCTGCAGAGCTGTGATTTAACTGATTGCTTCCCCCCCCCCCTCCTCCATGATGACCCATTGATTGTCATTTGAAGACGGTGTAAGGGACATGCATGTCATGTTAATAACGACATTACACCGCTTGTATCCCTCCACCATGGAACAAAGTCCGGACCTGTCTGGGAATATAGATCTCTAATTGCTTTTGCGTGGTGGTGCAGCAGAATTGTGCTTCTCAGATGTCACCTCTGCCAAACCCGAGCGCATGTCACTGTCAATAGGCTTGAGAAATCTCCCTAACAAGCTCACGATTACATAAATCTATAGCCGCTTTTGGATATTGCAGCCAAGAGACTGAACAACTTTCAAGGAGACTTCATGTTTGATGTTCCAGGGCTTGATTGCATTTTGAAAAAAAAGAGAAACCCACTATATTGGGAATGTGTCCAAACAGTCTAGGTTTGCTAATTTTGTCATAGTCAATTTCATAGCGCGGCCGTGAGAACGGGCGCGATGGAATGAAGTTCCTGAGTGCTTTGCAGAGGGGCGTGAGTGGGTTTGACAGGCCCAGTGAAATATGCTCCACTGTACCTTTTTCCATTACAGGAGCAGGGACCAAAAATGCAAATCCGGGGTCCTCTCTAGAGAGGTCATTAGAAAAGTGACATATCAAACAACTGGCTTCAAGTGGCAGATAAAGTCTTTATTACTGCTACATCAGTGTTTTCATATTTTAATTTGCAATATTACCACGGCTTTTCAAACTCACATTTTTCAATAAAGAGCTGTTTTGCTTCGAGCAGCTCTCTAAAGTCATTGTTTAGATTTAGCCTCGGCGCTCACGTCCATGTTTAATATGGCAGAAATCCTTGATCATCAGAATAGTAACCACATCCTAAAGAGAGTGACTGATAGACTGGATCTGTCTCATGGCCTTCTCTGAAGAGGTGATGAATTGACTTAATGGTGAGTAGACCAGAGAGCCAGGCTGAGGGGGAGGGGGGTGAGAGGGGGCACTAAATGACATGGTTTTATAGCCCATCAGCATTGTCGTACCCCCGCTGTAATTTCAGGCTTTTTTTTTTATGCACCATAAGTCTGGCTGGATGTTAGGCCCTAAGCTCAGTTAAACACACAACACTCACATACCTGGTGCCTCATGATGACATGTGTCACCACCAGCACAGAAAGATGACATGCTGGATGTTATTTGTGCTTTCACATATGTGTATACCTTTTGTAATGATTTTAGTCAAGGCGATGATGGTGAGTTGGTTTGTCTCCCACTTTGGTCCAGACTGAAATATCTGAACTGGGTGGACTCCCTTCAGATTTTGTACAGACATCCATGTTTCCCGGAACATGAATTCTAATAACTTTAATGATCCGTTAAATTTTCATCTACAGCACCACTATTCAGTCAAATTTTTTGTTTTCCAATACTTATGTTTATGATCAGATACCTGCAAAGCTGATGACCTTACCATCAGTGTCAGCTTTAAGTCTTGTTTAGTGCTAAGTAGAAAATATTATCATGCTAAAATCATCAGACGCTGAACATGATAAACATGCCTATTATTTATATACCTGCTTAACAGACTTATTGGCATGAGACAAACAAGCCAGATAGGTAATAAAGCTGAGGCGTTTGTCCATAGCAGTGTGAAGCTACATATAATAGGATCATGTGTATTTGAACCCAGTCCAACATGCACCAGAAGCCGTAAACAGTGAGACCCATTAGGACGCTTTTCTCCTGCACTATTTACCAGCCTGTTTTCAACACAACTCATTATTTGTGATAAATTAGCAGGCTGATTATAGTGATATGTTCTAATTTGTAGATGAGTGGGGTGCACCTGTCAGTAAGACTCATTTACTAATAACGACCATCCACTGAATAAGTAACGACCGTTCTAATTTCAGTTGACTTCTCAACCGTCTGGTTTGTATTGTTCTGCTATTTCCTCTGGCTGCAGATTGATTCCCCCTTTCAGACCTTGTTTATCGTCATTCCTCCTTCTGTATTTTGTTTTTTGTCTAACAGGTGAATAGAGCCGAAATGATTAGTTGACTAATTGATCAGTCGATTGACAGAAAATTAATCAGCAGCTATTATGCTTAACCCTAATTTTTCAAGCGAAACAGGTTCCAGCTTCTTAAATTTGAGGTTTTGTTGCTTTTTGTTGTCCTATATGAGAATATTTTTTTTTTACATTTCCTGACATTTTATAGACAAACTGATAAATCAATAATAAATCATTTGTTGCATCCCTGCAAGTGAAAATTGTAAAAAATAGACTTGAGATTATTTTCCCCATCACCTTAATGCAACTCAAATATATCCAAAGTCAGAACATTTTAACAGCAGAGGTGAAAACAGACTGTACACTTGAGACTTATTTGAGCACAATTTTACTTTTTTATTCTGAACCTGGAAAGTGTGGAAATCATAAAACAAGAGTGAACGGCAAGAGCGGGAGCAGCAGGGTGGGATAACTGGTTTCCCATTAAAAGATACTGCCCTGTAACTTTACAAAGGCCTCATCGTAATACAAGACAAAGGGGGTATGTGACCTTCAGCCATTAAACCATCCTGTTAATTGTCTAATAATAAAATGTTTTTATTGTGCAAAAACCCTTTAGTATAATTGAATTTCTCTCTGCTTTTCACTCATTTTATTTTTATTTCTATCTTTTTGCTGAGGCTGTGAAACCTCACCATTACTGCTTGTAATGACAGTGTGGGATTGGTTTTCCAAGGATTGCTGCTCCATCTAAGCTCCGTCCATCCGTCCATCCATCCATCCACCTCCCCACTCTTCTCCCTGCAAACTTAACGTTTAAACCGCTCTCATTACAGCACAGATTACAGAGGCCTATTGGTCCTCATTAGCGCCCACTGATCCTTGGCTGGGCCCATGTTCTAACATCTTTTAATTAGCATTCTGGAAATCTAATCAATGTAATAACTCAGAATAATCTCCCCTTTTGCACTTATTTTCTCCCACTCTTTATTCCAGGGTTTTCTTGGCTCGAAGGCTCAGACGCTGATGGAACGTGGACTTTCTTTTCTGAGGGTGCCAGGTATGTGACACGAGGAGTGAGGAGACCTTGACATGCTCCTCTTTAAAGGGCAAGCTGGATTTGAATACATTGTGTGATCGAGCAAATTATACCTAAAAGCACAAAATATGATGTGTGTTTTTAAAGCGTGTGCGTAGTTGTCAGGTTGCAGTGCCGTGGAGGAACATGCAGAGCTTTATATACCTGTTAATGACAGATGTAGACAGAGAGCTGTGAGTTTTTCCTCTAAATGCCCTGTAAAGCCTTCAGCCAAGCCCTGTGGTGTGATATGAAGTGAAAGCCAAGGCGGGGTTTGGCACTGGACGGCCATTTTGTGTCTGGTCTGATGCATGGTTTCACTGGGTGTCACTTTGGCTACATATCAGAGTCAGTGGTGGCGGCGAGCGAAGCTGCAGGTCTCATTAAGGCATGTTTACTGCAACAGTTGCAGGATGAGCAGAAAAACCCGGAACAAGACGAATTTTAAACACAACTTAACCGAGATTATGGCATAAAAACATCCTTTTTTCTGCCATTATAAAGTAAAGGACGGCCGCTATTAGGCCATTGTGACGAGCATCCATGCGAGAGAAAGCAGCCTCTGCCAGCCTAGTATCCCTACACCTTTGTGTACAGTAAAGAGCTGTTTCTATGCCAGGTATCCAGGGCAGACATTTTGGTGCAGCTTTGGCAGTACAGACAAAGACGCCAGGGTGTGATGGGACCCAGACCTGCCATTTCCCAGCAGCACTGACATGCCTCTCACTGTAGAATGATGAATGGTTACACAAACATGCCACACATTTGCTCATACACACATATGACACACATACACACTCGCTCATATGCACAGGCACATGTGCAAAAAAACATACAGGCAGCCATCCTGGTCAGGTCAACCAGGCTTTGGCATTGCATCACACACACAGACACACAATCACACAAAGACAGACAGACGCCCTTACTGTAGCGCTGCATTATTCAGAGCCAGGTGTAGGAGGAAAGGGGAATAAGGTTGTGTTTATTAGCTGCTCCCTTGGTGTTCTCTAAATTGCCTTGTTTGCTCGGCACAAGCACACAAACAGATGCTGTCCTCTCTGCTCTGGGTAATTCTCGGGGTCTCTGGGTATTTAGTGAAAGGCCTACCGCACCGCACACACAGCCTCATTTGTGCCACGCATACAAACACACACATCAGAGCAGGCTAGTTGAAAAACACATTTGCGTGCTAATTTTTCCGCTGACATTCAGAAGTACTGTTTGATTCATTGCAAAGACGAAGACATTGTCTCTCCACGTAATTGGAGTACCCCATATAGCAAACCTCACAGTCCCTCACCCTCTCAGCGACACAATTTCACTCTTATTAAGAAAATCTGCATTTAGGAGGGACCAATGCTATCAGTCGAAATTAATCTGCTTTGACTGATCCCTAATGTGACCACAGTCATCGAGTAATTATTGTCTGGATGGCTGTGCACCAGCCTCATAACCACTGTCCGCCTCCTCCTCCCTCCCCCCTCGCGAAAAGTGCTAGTCTTGGTGTGTGAATCCCTCTGCAGCGGGCTGGTTACAGTGGGTACGGCAGGCATGTCATTTAGCGCTTGATCAGTGAGTCGTGATTAGCCTGCCCTGTATTATTGTGATTAACGTCCACCCGGCGGACGACTGTCCTGTTGTCACCAGTGATACCATCTGAGATGTTGAGACACCGGGATGAGGGCCAGTGGAAGGACCTGGTAGTATGGCGACATATAAGCGCTCACTCTGATGATGGTTGCTTCTCTAAAATGTGCACACACACTTCAACTTCTTTCCCGTCAGTCACAGAATCGAACGCATGTAACGAGTGCAGGGCTCTTTCCCTGCGCAGCTCTGTTTTGTCTGTGTGTCTGCTCGGATTAGTTAACCCACTAGCTCTTCTGCAGCTCACGTGTTGTGCAGCATTTCCGTCAGGCCTCGCGCCTTATGTCTCCAAACGCAGCGAAATCCAGAACCTCGTCTTTCCGCAGACTTCCGTTTCCCTCCTTCATCTCACACCTCCTCGACCAACAAAGTCGATTTGACCGCGGCTGATTATAGTAACGAAGGCAGTCCAAGAGAATATGCACGTTCTCACTGTACGTCAAATTAGATCACAGCGAGGGGGAGGGAGGGGGAGGGATGCTGCGCTCTGACCCCCGTCTCTTCTCCTCAGATGATCGGTCGCTTGCACAGAGGGAGCTTTGGAGAACAGGCCTATGGAGCAATCTGCGATTCACTGCTACAACACACAAGACAAAGGAAGATGTCCAGGGGAAATTGGGGGCTCAGATTAAATAGAGGACTTTATCCTAGAGTGAAAAACACCACCTAGTTTGAGAGAAAATAATTGGATTTAGAGTGTCTGTGTTTTATGCAAAAGGAAGCAAAGATGAGACAATTTCTGTCTTTGTACATCAGGATCACACTTTAAAAACAAGTAAATCTAGACATGCAAACTTGTTTGTTTTATATTTGCGACGCTGAATTTATGTATTCCATGAAGATCCGAGTTCATGTTTTTTTCCAAAGATTATGGTTATTTTTTATTGATGTAGCTTTTTGTGCATGAGCCTCTGTATGTGTGTGTTCATTCCTGTGTAATTACTCGGCTAAACTCAGACCCCCTTTCTCGTGGTTCTTGTGCATCCGCCGGTGGAAAAGAGTCAGTTTTGATTACAAAGTAAACGCTGCAGCATCAGACAGGGGGGTTACATGCTGATATGCATTCTATCAGGATGATTTATGCAAATTATGCACATTATTCCCGCAGGAATCTCTCTTCTGAAAGTGCCAGGATAAATTGCCGGAAATTAGCCATAAAATTCACTGTGCAGGGAGTGTGAGGTGAAGGCCGCCGTGGAGCCAAGGACATTGGGCCGCCGTGGTTACGCTTGGCCTGGCCTGCCTCCCCCATGCTTGGCATTCATGGCTGTTAAAGACCTCTGCTCAGACAGATACACTGAAGCCTCGAGTAGCACTCAGCACATCAGGAAGATCAGCCAAGCAAGTGTTACACTAACGGCCGGGGTTTCATGCTCTAGTAACATGACAGATTTTCAACAGAGGGAAGCAGATCCTTTTGTTTTTTTCCCTCTACATTTTAGATTAAAATCCACTTCTTAATTCTACATTCCTACAAAGGATTGGTCGTAATACAGTTTGACCTCAAAGCCAATCAGCCTTTAGATTGTTTGTATATTTTTTATATCAGTTTTTATGCCTTTGTTTACAATATAGCTAACCTTGTTTGTCGTGCATCTTAATCTTAAGATTACAGTCTAATCTAATCAGAAATCTGTCCGGCAATCAGGTAATGAATAGTTGCTTGAATAACACATAAACAAGTGGCTGTCAGTATCATAACACACAATTCAGGCTGTATTAGACTGTGGCTTCTTTATGGCTTTAACCACAACTCTCTGTTGTTCCGGCCTTTCATTTGTCTTGTGATCTCTGAGTGTGTGTGTGTGCGTGTGTGTGTGTGCATGTGCGCGCACCAGGGAAACAAAGAGAATGAGTGTGTGTACGAAATGAGCAGCGAGTGATTCACGCTCTTATTGTGTCATCCTCGTGTCTTTATTTCAATCTGGAAGCCAGAGTTAATGAATATCAGAGAGTGGAGATGAAATCCACCTCGCTTTAGCTTTAATGAACCCTGAGAGGGTCAGGATCTGCATATTGATCAGGACAAGTGATCCCTGTCTCTCTCTCTCACACACAAAGAACACACACATGCCCATAGACCAGATAGAGATTCCAGCATTTTTTATTTCTTTTAATTTAGTTGTTATTCCTCTTTTAACGCTTTGACTGTGTGTGGAGTTGGTAGCTATGTGTGTGTGTGTGTGTGTTAGTATCTGGCTGTTTCTGCTTGTTCACATGATCCATGGAGGCTGCTGGGTCACTCTGAGCTCTACATCCACTCTGATCAAACAGTGGCACATTATCCCAATGTTAAGGTCACAGAAATGGAAAGTTCACAGCTGTCTCGGGAGCCTCCAGTGCTACAAAACCACTGTGTATAAACGATAACACACATAAGTTATTTTTGTGCTGCTGTGACATTAGAAATATCATAAGCAGTTAATTTAATGATCTGATGGAAAAATATCAATTTGTGTCAACATTTTTCAAATTTATATCTATTTTTTTTTTTTTTTTTAAAAACAGACAAAAAACACAAGAGCTCAAAGTTTCTTTTAAGAACTGCAGCATAAAATGTCGACAAATGAAATGAATTGTCTCCCGACAGCGTTCGTGATTTGCTTTGTTTGGTGCAAATATTTGCACAATGGAAGCGCTCCATTGCACCTGTTTTTGTTTGCTCAAATCCAAAGTGAATTGCTGTTGTGGAAAAAATAACAACCTGTATGGCGACGTTGCCCGCTCTGTCCAAAACAACACCACAAATTACTGTGCTCTGCCATGACACGTTTTAATCCCAGAGGAATAAAAGAACATCAGATTAGGGCACAAAAACAGAGCCATCGGTAAACAGGGATTAGGGGATTGGGACCATAATCTGATTAATATGGAAGCAGTTTGAATATTAGAGATGTTACTCAACAATTGTATTCCAGATGAGAGGATAATCACACGTTACTACGTCATTTATTGTACCCTGTTAGAGCTTTCAGAGCTAAACACGCCACCATATGTTTACCTGACCTCAAGGCTGCCTCAGAGAGAAAAAAAAAAACATTCCCACTATAATGAATTAGGAGCTCATTAGGCAATCTGGAAAATGTACAGTTAGAAATGTACAAGAAGTTTCATTGTAATTAGCATCTCAAGAAAATTTGGCATAAATGAACTCCTTTAGACTCTCAAGGAATAGTTAAAAATATCATAAAAAGAAGCTCATAGAATTTTTTATTATAACATAGACATTTTGATCTTAATGATTTTTACAACACTGCATCTCAAAACACACACACAAAATCATTATGCGGAAGAATATAATGTAGGCATGAGAGTGTGTTTACAGATAAAGATGAAGATGGTCATTAGTTCAGTCATTATTTTTAAGGGGACCTCTAATTTAATGTGCTGCATCACTCGTCTCAAAGTAAGAGTACAGAGGGCTTTGCCAGACAAGCAACAGTGTTATAGAAGTCATGTATTTAGCTTCAGTTCAAGTGCACAGGAATCAGAGGACCTGGCTGTGTCAGATGTAATAACATTATGTGACAGAGTTTTGAAAGTAAATCTCCAAAAATTAAATCATTTAAGACGATGCCAAAACATATGAGCAAGGGAGTTGGGGAACAATCTTCACTTTACGATATATTTTACCTGATTGAACTTCAGAGAAATACAATTAATGAAGTGCCTTATAATGCATCAGGCTGACGAGGACAAATCGAAGCTTCTTCCAGAGCTTCTCATTTCTTCTGTTATAATTTCCCCTGCAGATTTTGGAATATATGATGACTCTCTCTGCGAGTTGATCATAAATACAGTAGAATATATTGCTTCTCTAGCTGGGGGATTTAGTGAAAACAAGGTCTCATCCTTCCTTTCATTTACAGTAGATTGGATAAAACCGCCAACCTGAAGAAATGTAAAGACGTGACTGCTCAAATGTGGCAAAAAAAATCCATCTATGAAGAGCACCTTAAGACTTTAAGCACCACAGCACCTGTATGGCTCATACTTTAAAAACACTCCATATATACTTAACACAACCTGAATTGAGCCTTTTAGCTGTGCAGTTTTATTAGGCTGCGTTTTTTCGTGCACAAACACAACGACAACATTATGCATTGCTATCAGTCGCCTGACAAAAGTGAATTACCACCCAGCAGTTGATTTGGTGTCTCAGCCAGTGCAGTGCATATATCTTTATACACAGTGTGTATGACACAGCATGGATGAATCCACTGCCAGAGTTTGGCCTGTTACTGATATGAAGGGGACATTTCACTTCATTGCTCTTATGTATATTTTGACTTTCATGTTTATCATCCTCGGCGTACATCACATCCGCGTTATGAATAGGCACCCTGCTGGCCCTTGATATGGTAAATTGGACATTTTATGGTTTATGAAAAGGGGTGTTTTTTATCTTCCACTCTTATTCATGAGCCCCGAATCTTGCTGTAAACGCCTTTAAGACAGATTCAACTTTATTAGACTCGTGAATGGAAACGATGGTGCCTATTATGACCGCTGGCTGGGGTTGGTGGCCGGTGAAGAAAGCTCGAAGCCTCCTGGTTTTCTCCTTCCATGAGACTTCCGTGAGCGCTGTATCGTTGCCCAGTCCAACAAACCAACATAACATTTCAGAGACCCTTGTGTGTACATGACATTTCACCAGCTTGTAACGATGGCTGAAGCGCCACCGAGCATCTAGCAGTTCACACATCAAGAGGAATTTGATGGCTTTTCGATTTCGAACGTCTTACTTCAATCATATTATGCTTCACCTAAATGTTGTCATCCCCTTGGTAGTTGTGACATTTTTCTGCCTTTTGAACTGATTTTTTTTTCTTTTTTTTGTGCTGCGGTCTGTTTTCCTTGTGTTCTGTTTTCCACACACATATGGCTCTGTCTCACCCCTGGGGAATTTCCTCTTCTGGGCTAATGTGAATATTAGTATGGGTTAAATGCTCCAGTCATTTGTGTATTAATGCATATTGCATAATTAATGCTTCTTGTGGAGTCTCAGTTACCAAACAGCAGCAGAGGAAAAACAAATTCCATCTCTGTGTTAAAACTTAGAATATCTGAGTTGAGTCCTGAAGCGAGTTGATGCCCAACAGGAACTGCTGACAGGATTTTCATGCCAGAGCTGTTTTGATGTCTCCTGATTATTTCCATTCTTGATTAAGAGCTGCTCTGCGAAGATTCAAGGCGTTCAGGGGTGTGATGGGATTAAATGGGACACTGTAATGACCCTGTTGTCGGAATGGCTCATCATACAGACACAAAAGCTGAGATCGGAGACTGGCGAAAAAGCAAGATCCTCTGTTGCAAACATTGAGAGAACAATGTTAGTATTGTTCCTCTCTTTGAGGAAAGCGAGATAAAGAATTATGAAAGAAATATACTTCACTTTTAAATGGTCTTGTCTTATTTATGTACTGAGTCATCTTAAAGTCAGTTTGAAGCATTAAAATTATATTTAGATATACTGTCGCTCTAATGTTTTGAGGTGAAAGTGGCTAAAACTCTTGATGTTTCCACATTTGAACTCACAGCAGATATTCAGGAATTAACACTTTTGCTGATCGTGCTTTTGCCTTTTGTCAGAAAATTTTGAAAGATGCATCTAGAAATAAATATTTGGTTGTCTGTTGCCCACTTCCTTAATTTTAAATAAATCCTCCCTGTATTGAATTGAGATCATTATTTATTGCCACATGTGAATCTATTATTATCAAAAGCTGTTAGTGTTATATTAAATACTCAATAGTTCAAATTCACAATAATGAAGAATAACATGAATTCATGTGGTGAAAATTATTTCCTATATGTCTCTTTTAAAATCAGCTGCCTCTGTCCATGGTGCTGAAGTCTGCTGAACCCACTTCACTTTTTATAAGACAAAATATTTCTCAAATCTAACTTACACTTCAGTAAAAAAATGTTTTTATTTGATAACAACACTCAGATTGGAGGTTTGATAGATCAATAGTGTTTCCATCTCATTCCAAATATTCACTTCCTGTCTAAATTTTTGCACATGTGCCCAAGTGTCTGGTGTAAGGTTTGAGATGATTTAAGGTATTTCAGGTGTGTTTTCCAGACTTGTCCCTCCTCAGTGTTTTGGTGTGGACAGAGGACTGAGGGAGGACAAAGGGCGAGTCGGTGGGAGTGCAGCTGATGGCTCCGTTGTGATTAAAGACACCAAATTACGGCGATGAACAGCGTCGTAATTACATTCCTTAATCACATTCTGGAGGTCTAATTGCCTTAACGATGTGTTTCATTATGTGAAGCCAGGTATTACAGTCGACAGTTTTCTCACACGCTTGTTTTCGAATTAACATATTATTACACACCGTCATGGAAATTGTTTTAATAATCATAATAATGGTGGCCAGAGTTTTGTTTTTTTTCTCTTTTGTTGGAGGAGGACAAACATCTTCGTTTTTCTTGCCTTAAGGCCCAATACTTGGCTTCACTTCCAGCTCAGGAAAAGTTAAATATTTTCTCAGTGCTGACAAATAAGAGCCACACTCTCTTTTTATAATGAGCTCTTCAAAACTATAGTTTGTTTTATGATTAATAAATTGTCAAATTCAGGTTTGAAAAATGTTTGTATTCGTCAAATCCAAAATAAAAGTTCAAGGCAGTTGCACTAAAACTTCACACCAGATGAAAAATCCAGGAGTGTTTCTGTTGTTCAAAATATTTTAATAAAGCTTTTCAACACTGAAATACATACAAATGGCCCTCTTTGCTCATATAATAACTAAGGTATCTACAATAATCCACAGCTCGACCTGACAACGCGATTCATCTGAAGACCTCGATCATCATGTAAGAGGAGAAAAATAAAAACGCAAAAAGATGGAGCAACTAAGAAAAACTACAATGTGCAATGCAAGTCAAAAATATCCAATATAAATATCCAAATTAATAAATTACAAAAGACACACTTGATAAACCTTCATTCAGGCTTTCTAAATTTTTCTGAAATTTTATTACAGTGTCCCCCCAAAATATAATGCGTGCGCAACTATGAACAAGTGTCTGGATTTAGCACATAAATATCTGACTCATCAAACGACTTAACTTCTCATCTATTTCATGTCACTTCTCCTCCTTCATGACATTCCACGTGCTCGATAGAAAAGTTCATGAAAAACAGGCCTTGAACCTACTAAAGCAAATGTCTCTGTGGTGAGTGAGAGAAATAAAAAAAAACCCCGCAGAAATAATAAATAAATGAGGAAGCAGCAGAACAAGTGAGGTTGGACTAACTTTCCAGGAAGGTGTGTCCATCTATTTAAAAAAAAAAGTCGCAGGTTGTCAGGTCACCAAATCTCCAAAAGGGTCCACAACAGAGCAAGTGATCAACAAACTTGCAGCCACACTTACAGGCCTACTTCTGTTTGGTCTTCACTGTCATTCATACCAGCACTTTAAGGATGATTTATATACACAATCAAGTATTGTTTTAAACCAAAAAAAGCGCGTTTGAATGCATTTAGTAAATATTATAAAAGTATTCATCAGCATTACTTCTTTGTCTCTAGCCTACTCCAACCACAGTAGCCTCTCCCCCCCCAAAAAATGTTCTTAAAAGTGGTCTCATCATGTGCTTCTTGGTGAGTCTCTATGAGCCGCAGTTAAGGCTTGTCAGTGCACTGTTTGCAGAGGCTGGAGGTGGCGTTGTTGAATAGGGCACATTTGTCGGGGCAGGAGGAGGCAGCCACGCCGGTGGGGAAGGGGGGGTATCCAGGCGGCTGCTCGTACGCGCTCAAGCCGGGAGCTGCGAGGGCAGTGGTGGCCGGTATGGAGGCGGCTGAGATGGCCTGACCCTGGTTGAGATACGCCACTAGCCTCCTCATCTCCTCCAGCGCCTGCGCCTGCATGAGGATGTAGTTTTTCGCGAGCAGCAAGGTGGCGATTTTGGAGAGTTTGCGCACCGAGGGGCTGTGCGCGTAAGGGATGACCGCCCGCAGCTCGTCCAGCGCATCGTTCAGGTCGTGCATCCTCCGTCTCTCCCTTGCATTGATGTTCAGCCTCAGTATTTTCTGCTCTCTGGTTTTCTTACCTCCCTCTCCTTTCCCCGCCGCCACCGTCCTCCCCTCGGCCAGCAGCACCATGTCGCACCGGCCGTCGCTGTCGTCGTCGGGGCTCTGCTCTCCGCCGCTGCTCTCCGCCACCGAGGTCCTGTTGGAGCTCTCGCCGAACTTTACGCACAAAGATCCGGTGGGCAGCCCCAGCGGGCCCCCTCTCCCCCCAGCCAGTCCTCCCGGCTGGATGGGGTCTGGGTCGGTCTGGTCGAAGCAGCTGATGGGGGACTGGCGGTCTCGGGCTGGGAGGTCAATGCCGGCCGACGACCTGAACGGATCCATTTTTTTGGTGGAGACGGCGCTGAGAGTTTTGTGAAAAATGTCCCCTGCGCCTCCGCTCAGGTTCATCCTCCTGTCCATGCCCCTGCTGCTGCTGCTGCTGCACACTGGAAACTCTTCACTCTGCCCTGGAGTTTCCTCCTGTGTTGGCTGAGTTGTGCGTCAGTGGTGAAGTTGCAGGCTGGTCCGACTTGTCAGCTGAGGTGTGGAGACGAGGAGAGCAGGCTGTGTATTAAGTGCTGCTCTCTCCTCCCTCTCTCTCTCTCCCTCTCCTCTCTCTCTTTCTTTCTGTGTGTCTGATTCACCTTCACCGGATCTCCGCGATGATCCCCGTTACGCACGAGACGCCCGAGTCTTTTTACATCATTATCTCGAGGCGGGTTATTAAAAAGGATTCGCCTATTGGGAGAGAGACACCCTCTCACTCTCCACCCAATCAGGTTAACGTTTTAATTAATAGCGTTTAAACGATGACAAACAATACCACATGTGCTCCATCTCTCCTTTTGATTGTGTTGTGTTCAAGGCTCTTGTGACTGTTTTCAGATCATGAAATGACCTGCTTCGATGATTTTCGCTTGTGTGTGTTTCAAGAGAAAAAAAATGCAAATCAAAGTCATTTTTCTCTTCAGCCAATCTCTTATTTAATATTAGGATTCGGTTCCACTGTGCACAATTCAAATTATATAGACTATATCTTGAATGTGTTTTCTTTCTGTTATCATTATCTGGTTTGCTTCCTTTTAAGACTGACACCAAACTTTCACTTGTATCCAGAGAAAGCCCAAGGTTATTGTTCTCAAATTCTTCAGCAGATGATATAGATATTATTTCTAAAACCCACAACCAACACATTTTCCTTCATTTTGCCTGTTCGCGTTTTAAAAAAAAATTATAACTTAGATGTCCCAAAATGAGCATTAACTTCACTTTTGTAGTGTATATATATATATATATATATCTCAGTTTCAGCACCAGTTTTCCCATGGCAGCCTCATGCTGCTCTTACCAACATTTACTTGTGCTCATACTGCCATCTACTGAATCGTGTAATGTAGTACACTCAATGTAAAAACAAATTTCATCAGGGTCAATAGCTAAGCTTTATCCAGCTTTATTTCACCCCATGACCCTTTTGACATGCCACCATTATACCACAGCACATAGTCATCATCTCATGGTTCCCATCATACTAACTGTGTCTATAACAATAATAGGGGGTAATTGTGTCTATATCTTCCATTTTAAGTAATGACGCGAACATAAACAGCTGTTGGGTTGACTATTTCCACAATATAAACATGATAACAGTTCACCAGAGTGTTGGAACAAGCAGAAATATGAATATCCACTTACCTGAGAGACGTCCTGCTCAGCCGGTTAAAACAGCTATAATATGTCTTCTAACCTGATTGATACCATCACCTGGTGCTTCACATTGGGTTTAAGACATCAGATTGATAACAGAGAGCTTGTGTTACAAATTGTGCCTTTCCTTTTTCGAAGAATCCTGAAAGGTTTGGAGATGAATTTGGCTTGTAAGAGTTTAAGAGTCTCTGTGGGCGGTGGAGCTGTACATGGTGCTGATAGTTTACACCTGAGCTGCATCCATTCCACAGAGGTCACACTTGAACTCCACAGGTATCTTCACCTCAGCCCAGAAAAGCCCACAATGTGACCAACTCACATTCCTCAGAAATCTCAGGCTTACAGAAAAAACTATTTCAGTAATTACTCTCCCATAGAAGCCATTTGTAGATAGTAGCTGCTGAGCATTAAGGTCAAAAATCTCCCTCCAGTTCTGAGTTACCATGGCTGGTGGCATGTGTGCAGCCCACATTAAAGCCACTGTTATCAGTCATTACAGTTGACCCCTCCATACTGAAACCACAGTGAATGTGGTGTGGATTTTTCCCACCCTCTGAGATGGTACCTTGGTAGCTACATATTGTCCAGTTAGAATGGAGCTTTGTAGAAAAATGTGGTGCCTCCTTCAGTATGTCACCCAATAAAGACTGCAAAGATTGCCAAAGAAGAGAGTTCATGTTCAGAATCCATGTGCGTCCTTTGATAACATGAAGATACAGAGGAATAGAGTCAGAGAGTTGAGAACTTTCCGTGTAAAAAAACTACTCTGCCATTCTGTGAAACTATTGTTAACTCTGTTGGTAGATGTGAATCAGTTTCAGTTTGTGCTGGTCAGCTCTAACTTTTAATCCAAAATTCATGACGTGACTTCTAAAACAGG
This sequence comes from Centropyge bicolor, assembly GCA_037975185.1. Lineage (NCBI taxonomy): Eukaryota > Metazoa > Chordata > Actinopteri > Pomacanthidae > Centropyge > Centropyge bicolor. The sequence goes on from JBBMOC010000014.1 coordinate 5,952,922, forward strand.
TGAAAGAACAAGTTTTCATTTAACCGAAAATATGTTGAGAAAATCTGATTCACTAAGAAACATTGTGATTTTGACTCAGCTCCTTCGAGACCCTTTTTAGTAAAAGCTGCCAAAAACAGATCAATAACCACAAAAAGTTTGTCGAGTTCAATCCCAGCTCCCACACACGTTATTTTCTAACAATGACACGTGTTGTATTCATCCGCTGGCACATGACAGGTGCTAGCCACAATTTATTTTGACATGAATTCTAATGACACCTACCTTTTGACATTCAGAATAATCATTTAATAGGAAAACGACTGATACTAAACCCTCTAGTTTATGTCTTGACATGATATTTGTTGATTAAATATCAAATCCTCTCAAAGAATTTTACACACTTATAATTAAAATGCCAGGTAACAGTGACCAAATTGGATTTTTTTTTTACTTCATTTTAATTCCAAGTAAGCTAAGAAAGTTGTGCATTCAAGCTGAACTGCTGTTATAATTTTACTGTGAAGAAGCTCATCACTCGTGTCAAAGAAGTTCTCTGCAGCTGCATCACAAACACAATTGGCCAATTCTTGCCTAACACTCTCAAGGTCAATGTTTTACCCCTTTTCCAGCAATATTTCAATTAGCGTATGTTCGGTCTCCCCCCGCTCGTGCTCCATGAGAGGCCATCGGGGCCAGAATACTTGAGGAATTATGATCTAACGAGTGGCAGAGACAGTCGCTTTATCCTGAGACAGCAAGAGAACACCTTCATGGCCAATCAGGTCCGGCTAATGAGACAAGATGGGCCAGGACGGTGCCACAGCCATTACAGCCACAGTCTGTCAGCACTTTGGTAATGAAGAGACCATTGAAGGCAAAACTGTGTAAGAAAAAAGAACAAGCATCAATTTAGATTGGGACAAAAGAGAAGTTCAGACACGGGAGCACGACAGGAAGTGTTCTAACCATTAATGAACCCTCCACTCAGACAACAGGATTTATACTATGTCTGAGGGTCGTCATACTGCACTATATAGAGTATTCTCACATGTTTGATGCTCTGGGTTTAGCTGCATGTTGTTTCATCTTATCACCCTTGAAAGTGGACACATAACTTTCAGAATTGTGACGTCTAAAAGTATTTAAATTGAAAAGTATCTGAAGTTCTAAATGCATTAAAATTCTATTAGATTTACTGCCCATTTTGCAGGTTTTTCTAAGCCTTATTATAATAAATCACACTTTACTTTAGTAAAAATGTGGCCTTTTAAAAGCAATCACTTGTGCATCCAAATTAAGTTTGTTTCAATTTGTACCACAAGAGGGCAGTCAACGTCTTCTGATGAGGAAGCAGTTGTTGCTGGAGGAGCTGAGGGTAAAGCAGGAGCATGATGAACATGCTTTATGGCAGCCTGGTGGATTTCATTCAACTTTGAAGATTTTGGTTATCAGTGGAAGCCAGACTCTCGGGCTGTACAGACCTGATATGAAAATTCAATTTTTGTCATGTGGTGCTCAACATGGAGACCTACGCGTGTGCCACATTCATGCCATGGCATGTAGGCTGCTCTATTTATTCTGTAAATGGCAGTTTCATTTAAATGTTGGTTAATGTTCTTTCTGACTTCTTAGATTGTCCCTCCTTCATGCACTGGTGTCGCTTTAAAGACTGTAGCACCTCATCATAGATTAATGCTCTTTTGCTTGACTTGTTTTTTGCGTCTACTCTGGACTCTAATCTTTTTTCATGTAATTATTTTTGCACACAGGTGAACTCTTGCATTTTCTCTCCCTCTGCTTCTTGTGTTGTTTTCACTAGTCATTGCTTATGGGATCTAAGGAAATAAACGTTAATGAGTTGGTGATATGATTGGATAAGCCCCCCCTCCTCCCCATCAGCCCTTCTTCCCATCCATCACTTCTCGGGGATGATATGCAGAGATTCATGTCATCCATCAGGATCTGATTATTGTTGCTGTCAAAGTGTGCAAAATGGAACCTGTGTCTTTCTCTATCTGGCGCACACATGCACTCTTGAGTGACATAAACAAATGCGATGTTTTTAAAAATGCAACATAGCTCAAATGGTGTCAAGTGCAGCTCGAATCTTATCACAATTTCCGCTGTCAAATTTTCGGGGAGGAACAGGAGCCTCCATCATGGTTTAATTTGAGAGAGTGCGGCGCCCCTGAACGCCACTAGGCGACAGGCTAAGATAGGAGGATGTTATTTCATCCCAAATGTCACAAGACTTTTTCAGCTCCTCGACTGTGTTCATCAGTTCTGTCAAAAGGTTTGTTGGCAACGCTTTCAAACCTCTTCATGTCAGCTGAATCGGACGTTTCAGTTCTTATCTGCGGAGCTCCTCAGCCCTCCTCCTCCTCCTCCTTTACATCCCATACTCGATTATGGAAAATTTAATATGCGCATCAAATAAATCATAGTTTCATATCCTCGTCATGCTGGGGCCTTTTTAGGTTATTGCAGGAAGGCGACTATATTAACAAGAGATGTTTGTCAGAGCAAGTGGGAGAAAAAAAAAAATGGTGTCGCTAGAACAAGATGTTCACTTGTTTCCACTGCAGATCTACTCAACTCTTTTCTTAAAATAAGCGGCAGCACATTTGACTCAATCAGTCATTTTGTTTCGGTTCGTTACAGAAAAAACATGAAACGACCTCATCCGCAGTGGAAAACAGTTAGACCACAGTTCACAGATTTATCTCTACTATATGTGAGGACTACTTCTGTTTAAGACCTTTCTCATGTCCTCGCTTGTGCATGCGCGTGCGTTTGTGTGTGTGTGTGTGTGCGTGCGCCGTTTCCATGTCGCCGGATCCGGGTTGCATTCCTGTACTACAGTGAAGTAGTTAAGCCATTTCCTCTTGTGCACCGACAGGCGAGTGAAACAAAAGGCTGGTCGGTGGTGCGCAGATTTCAGCACCACAGAAGGTGGACAGCGCTCCCGGACAGCCTGTGTGTGTATGTGTGTGTGTGTGTGTGTGGATGGATAGCTCCCACACACACACACACACACACACATATATATATATACTTAATCACATCACATGTATGTTCACATAAAAAAACAGAGCTTTAAACCCGTTGTGTGTATTTACTTTATTGTTCAAGGAAGAAGCAGTACATGAATAATACAGTTCAACAACAAGCAAACCTTCAGTAGTTAAAAGATGAAATGTGTTTCTCGGATCTGCAGACAGAAGAAAGGAGGATCATCTCTTGGCATTCACCGCGTGCCTTAATTGTAAGACATTAAATCAAGGTCCGCTGTGAACACGGAGAGACACAACCCGCTCGTCTGTGTGTATGTGTGTGTGTTTGCATGCATGTGCGCATGAATGTGTGTGTGTGTCCGTCCACCAGCTGAAGGCACCTTTCCGTCAAACCTCTCATGACAAATGTAATGAAATTATTTTGCAGCCTCTCAGGCCTCTGTGTTGAGACTAAAAACTGTATCAGGATGTCAAGTTTGGCCAAAAATGAAAATGGAAAAAAAAAATCCCAAGCATCCAAAGAGATCCAGTCCTCTCCCGGTTGGTGTTGCAGGCCTACCTTATTATTTAAAAAAAAAAAAAAACATTCAGCTGGAAGAAAAGGAGGTTAGGTTACATGACTTAAACGCAAAACAGCCAGCAGGTACGAGCAAAGTGATTATATGTCCCAGGCCGATAAAAAGGACTCCGAGTGATGTTTCCCGTCGACTGCTTTGTCCAAAACTGCAGGAATCTTAAAAGTCCTCCATTATCCCACAATGAACCTACAAAAAAAAAGAAAACAGAAAATGCGTCATGAACTTCATACAGAATTGCAGATGACAAAATCTCATATTCCAATTTGACCTGTTTAAAAAAACGAGTTGACGTCCATAAAACAGAAAAAAGTCCACGTCCAGATTATTGATTTTCCCATCACATAACGCATTTTTTTCTCCCTGCACACACACACACACACACACACACACACACACACATACACACACACACACACACACACACACAAGCCTGCAGCCTCTACTTGCGGGTCACACGTTAAAACTGCCGCAAACGGGGCAGCAGATATCTGCAAGTGTCCTGAACACAGAGATGCTCTGTGTGCATGTTTCTCCCATGAGCAGCCTGACCGGGACACCGAGCCCCGGCACCGACACGCCTAACTGGGACTGATCCGTCTCCGTCCGGTCTTTTCCTCTGACTTTGGGATTAATGGTGCTCCAGCCAAACAAATGAGGCATCTGCCTTCAGCACAAGAGGATTGGGATGAGGGGGGTGGGGGGGTTGGAGGAGGAGGAGGAGGAGGGGTGTGGGGGGTGTTGACGTCACCGGGCAAACAGATGTTCCTCTATATTACCCAGCGTCCTCCTCATGACTACCCTGTGTCCTTGAAACTAGGAGGGAAATTGACGACTTCCCATTTTGAGTATTATGGTTTATCTGCGATATGTGTTCGTAGTTCTGCAGTTGGTTGGTGGACTGTGTGTGTGTGTGTATGTGTGTATGAATGTGTGTGAGGAAATGCCAACAATGGCCCCGCAAATTGTGAAGCCCTAAATCTGGCATTGGCTGTGAACGGTTATGCAACATTGCACTATTCAAAAAAAAAAAAAAAAAAAAAAAAAAGAGAGAACACACGTGTACACACACACACACACACGCACGCATACAGACTCACACTCATGTACGGACATGCGCACATGCACTCTTTTTCTGCACACACACACACACACACACACAGGGATGAGGGAGGGATGCTCGTGTCATCCTGAGCCTGCTGTTTGATGTGAGAGCAGGTTGCTTTTTTTTTTGCTTTTTTTTTTTTTTTTAACAAAACAAGAGATTCTTGCTCGATGTGATGATTTTGAGTCCTGGAAATAAGACTTAAAATCCAGGCTGTGTTTTGCCTCTCGTGATGCAAAAAAAGTGCACATTTTAGGATACATTTGATTTCATACTGATGACAGCGTTGCATTGGGGCTGACACAGATGCGAGATCCATGCAGTCATAATCCGGTATAATCTGACTACAGGGTGATTTGCATGTCTACTAATGTAGGCTAAAAACTGCTGAAATTCAAATGAAGTCACTGCTGTCTAATCATAATCGGGACCCGCATACCTGCTGTCCAATCTGAGCCCCTGAGCTCAACGTGGATTGGACCAGTCCTCTACATCTGACAGCCCCTGTTTCACCGTTAAAGAGCACAAAAAAAACGCCACTGCATGAAAACCAGTGCAAATGAAGAGGCGCAGGCTCGTGGATATGGTAATTGCAATGCATTACCCAGTGGCTGGAATAGAGAGCAGAGGGATGCAGAAACAAAGGGAAACGCCATTTTAGACATCCCCTGAAAGAAAGAAAAAATCTCCGTGCTTTCCGAGCCTCATCCCCAGATTTCGGGTCCCTCCATCTATGCGACCACCGACAGGAACACGACCCCTATTGTCCTGAAGCGCCGCGCAACGAACAAACGATGTGCCTCTTTATCCCTCTTATTGATTATGCAACCGTCGACATAAAACGATCTGTCCACCCTGCGCACGGTTGCTTTTGCTTTTCTATCCACCCCCCCTTTTTTTAAAATTCTCTCTCTCTTCAAAGTGCTTTATTCCCCAAAGCCCCGCAATAACAATGGCAAGTGCAACGTGCATGGGGAAGCATGCAGGAGCTTTCTGCACACACAAAATCATCATCTCCTGTCTTTTAGAACACGCAATCTACCATCGATAGAAGTCGAAATACACAATCACCTTCATCAATAATTGATCAAAGGGGTCGAGCATAAAGGAAGCATAAGATACTCACCATGATTTTGGCCATATGGTGGATCCCACTTCACTGTGCTCATGTGTATCCGTGCTCTCGCTCTTTTTTTTTTTTTAATTTCACTTCGTTTCTAGCGTTGTGGCTTCACCGCAGCTCTTTCGCATCACGGAGGTGGTGGGCTTGTATTCCCGGTTCCTGTCGGTGTAAGCAGAGCCGAGCAGAGGCTCCGGTTTGGCGAGAGGCTGGTAGCACCAATGAGAGCGACGCTGGAGCCTCTGCAAAGCATGGCTGCGCTTTCTCGCCCTTTTTTTCAAAAGAGGGCAGGTCGTTCTGTGCATTACAATAAAATCTCTCTCTCTCTTTTCTCTCTCTCTCCCCTCACATGCACACGCGCGCACACACACGCTATTATACATACAAATGCGCGCTCGCTCACACTGACGCGCAAATACATCCGGCGCGCGCTCTCGAAAATCCTATATGTTTTATGTTATTATTCCTGTTTAGTTTTATGATTTTCACACACGCTGGAGCTGTTTAAATGCGTTTGCAGCGTGCATTGTTGCAGCATGCTGGAGGCCTGTTTTAGTTTTTATATGTGCAGCAATAACTATTCTATAATCTAGTGAAGCTCTGCATTAGGAGTGTGTGTGCAGTCGGCCACAATTAATCATGTTTAATGCCGTTTGTCTTGAGAGGTCCATTAGTGCCTTGCAGTTTCACGCATCAGGCTGCTGGATTGCAACTCAATTTCTATAGGATGTGTTAGTCCATTTGTGTGTTGAGCCTGTCCAGACAAACAGAGGGTTTTTTAAACCCATAATGTCCTTCTATACTGTCTGCAATCTGACCTATAATGCAAATCCCTCCTTGTTTTCCTGACACATTTTCATTTCACATTTTCTGTTTTCCCACATTTAAGCTCTTTCTGCTCCACAATTTAACATGCAAAAAAAAAAAAAGCACAGAGGCACTGTAGTTTAGATGCAACACTGAGGCAGTAATTGATTGAAGCAAGTGGCAGTCCTGCACTGCTCGTTTGTATCCCCTTCACTTCCTGCCGTGATTGACTCCCAGGCAAAGATCCAATCGAAACCAGGGCCCCATGCATGATGTCATTTGAGTAACCTCACTAACCCTGCAGCCAAGGCGGAACACACAGCTCTGCTAATGCCTACTTACCTCCAACCTATTAATATACATCTGATTCCAGCATTAGAAATAGCCTGTAGGTGTTATTCACGGTCTGTTTCTCCAAGTTCTCTCCTTCTGTCATCTCATCCTCTGCACATCCATCCTCTCTTTCACAGTTTCTCTCTGTTACTGTCTCATTGTTTCACTCTCTTACAGTGTTGGCCTTTGACGGCTGCGAGAACCCATCAGTGCACTGATGCAACATGGGTGTGTGATGCAACATGGGTGAACATACCACTAACAGCTTTAACGTTTTGTCAACATTTTTACTCTTGATTTAAAGGGTTAGGGGGAAAGTCTGCCGGGGCTTGCATCAGGCTGCATTTAGAGGGAAGTTTGAAAGCTGCTTCTCTCTGGCAGAGAGGGGGGTAAAGCTATTGTTCCCTCTGAAACAATGGGAGCTGCGGGGCGACATGCAGCGGTGCACACATGAATGGCAGGGCTCTGGGATGTGTGTGGGTCAGTGGCCCGGGGTCTCCGTCCCAAAGCCCCTTTCCCAGCGCCTCACAATGAACCTGCACAAGGTCGGGGCTCCTAGGGGTCACAGGCCAGCCCCTTTTGTCCTGCACTTCAAAACACATAAACATTTATAAATCAAGAGCCAGCCACTGGGGCCCCTGGTTTAAAAAAGGGGGGGGGGGTGAGAGAGGGGGAGAAGTGAGGGAGAAAAAAAAGAAAAGAAGAAATAACCAGTGGCTGCAGATGCAAATTCCATCATTTGGGCAGAGGTGGAAGTTTGCAAAAGTTGCAGCCTAATAGTGGAAGTTGTGGCTCTGTGCAGGAGACAGCCGGTGGATGGAAACACACAGCCAAGTAAGACTGGATTTGGACTTCTTATTAAACTGCAGCCCGTCCATCTGTTTCACTCTTCTGTTGGATATGCGTTCAACATCTCCGGAATGGGATTTCTGTCGCACAGTGACATGTTGTTCTCCACACCTGAGGACTCAAAGGACAAAAAAAGAGGGGGGGTATAACCGCCTGCACAGCACTGAACCGATCTGACGAAATTGCATAAAATAATGTAGTCAGTGGCAGCGCATTATCATAGTGAATACCATTAGTTTACATCAAACACACGGAGACTGCAGGATCGAAACGCCCTTCATATATGCGCAGATTTCTTTGCGCAACTACATCGAAATGCTGTTTGTTTTTTGTTTTTTTTTGCATGCATTTACGACGAAAGCCATGCAGTAATTTTGTGCACATGAAAAATGCTACAGCAGGCCTCCTCCTTCAGCAGCTTTAGCCACATGAAACCTACTTGTGAATTAATTTTTTTTGATAAATAAAAAACTTATTTTTACTCGAGATCAAATAACGTCCTGCAAATAAGCTGCAGTAATTTCATTTGAAACGTGCATGTCGGCATTAAAGCTGCCTAATAAGCATCGGTTGTTTTTCGGGAAGCACTGGAACGAATTGGAAACCAAATCGAAACGAAAATGCATGTGTCTGTAGGAAAAATGTGTCCAGGCTGCTGCTGCAGGCTCTGAGCTCTGCAGCAGGAAACGTTGTAAGTTGCATCAGTTTTAGCAACGAGATGCTTTAATAACCGCAGCCTTTCCATCAGCCCCCCTTATTTTTTACATCATGCATCAGGCCTCCCCCCCACCCCAACAACCTCAAACAGCCTAAACGATGCTGCTCTTTGTGCTGTAATATTCTCCATAAAATGTACATCAAAGCTGGTTTGATATGCTCATCTATTTATTCTTCATTTTCCTGTACACATCAGTGATGGGTAGGAATTGTATTTGTAACTCAGTTGCATGAAGTAGTCCTGTAATTAGTGTGTTTTAGAGTCTTTTAGATTTTTCCCACAATTTTTCTTGAATCATAATTAGATTTTGATGAAGGATATAGAGTTGTTTTGAGCTGAAGTTTGATTTTTGATGCACATTTTTCCTGTGTAAAAATGTGTGCAGACAGTAATGAGGCTGCAACTGAAAAATATTATTAGTTCAACAAATTTTAAAGTCCATTTTTGTGTTTTTTTGAATTTTCCTAAACTCATAGTCAGTTTGATGTTTATCAGTGACAACAATCCTGAATACTCATGTTATGAAGTTGGAAGAAGTGATTTGTTTTGGTTTCCTGGTTGAAACCAAAAGATGCTTATTCTCATGTTACGTAAGCAACACAGACAGGTAAACATACCTGCAGTACCACATAAGAAAGAGGGGGCATGCTGTGTTTTCCACAGTTTGACTAGAAATATTAGGAATATTTAATAAGTGCAATATTTGGTGAAGGTGTTGCTGAATTAATGAAAATTTCATGCAGTTATGTCCAAATGAAATTTTACATCATGGCCACAAGAATCTTTTGCATGTATTAATTGCTGCCTACTGAACATTTGTATTGATGTTTTATTCTTACAAAGAATTAAATTTAAAAACACAATGCATTCATTCTATTTGTATTGGCTTTTCTGTCACTGGGTGAAAATTGCTCTTGGAGACACAAATCAATTTCAAATGTACATCAGTCTGTAAAAAATAATATGCAAAACTTCAGCACTGCTTGTGTTTCACTCCAAAGAGCAAACACAATTTTCCCTTAACATGTTGTTGTATATGAGAGTAGTTAGTCATGTTTGTGCCTCTTTCCTCACAAATACGCAGACATATTCTCTGACGTCTCTGCACCATCAAGGCATTCAATATCAAAATGACTCCTTGTGTAATCTCCAAAATGATTATGTGTGTTACAATGTTATAAGAGCCACCAGTCCTGACCTGCAATGAACAGACTCCAGAATTAGAGAATAACCCACTAGATCCCGCTTTGTTTCGGGACGTGACCTCATTGCAGTTTTTTTTCTCCCCTTTCTTTTTTTTTTCAAACAAATCCTGACGGTAACGTGTGCCTGCTTAGCCCGAGCAGGGACGGTACGCTCCCCGAGCTAACATCAAACACCAAACAGCAGTTGTTATTTCATGGTTGCGTGCAAGCAGAACCAGGTCATCTGCACTGGGTTACAGGCCTGCTGGCTGTGTTTGTAGTGTCCTCCAAAGTGTGCGTCTTCCCTTACCGACACTGAGCTTTCTGCCTGATGTAAAAATAATGCTTTTAGAGCTTTGCCTTAATTGCTGTTAAATTTACACAATTTAACAGTACCTGCAATTTCAGAAGTATAAAAAGAAATGCAGCCACTTGAGGTTGAATTGTGCGTAGGAAGTTGACTTTGTTTAGGTATAATCTAAACATCAGTAGAAGCGTCCTTGCAGAATGTTATTTATGACCAACTAAAACCTTATTTTTCCTATTGTCGCACAATGACGACCACATATTTTCCAGTGGAAACCTTAAATTGAATTCCAGTCAAGCTGTCCAGATTTGACAGCTTGGATGAATTCCACATAAACACATAGAACAGGAAACTGAGTCCTTTCTGTAATATACTGAGGAGGATACTCTGTACTATGCGCCCTTGTAGTGTTTTGTGTGAGTGAGGCGAGGATGTGTGTGTGAGACCTTCCCCCTCTGACATTAGCAGGGGGTCAGATGTGCATGTAGGGCACCTGGCTCTCCACCTCCCCTCTCTCTGTGATGTTAAATGTCAACCAGCAGCATCCACAGAAAGCAAGGTGAGCCTCCATTCTAATGCTTATGCCAGGAGATTATCACGTCTGACTCCCAAAGCCATGTTTCTCTTGTGTAGAGCAATTAAAGCTGTAAGAGAGAGGAAATTTACAGAATCATTAACCTAAGGTTTTGTTTTTTGTGAAGTAGCTGGTTTAAGGGTTGGTGTGCTGGTAGGAAGACCCCTGGCTTTAATGTGAATTTAAAATGAGCAGCTTAATCTTGATGTGCTGCAGAAAGATGCGTCCCCGGTCTCTTTAAATGTAGAAGTGAATACTCTCATGCTCCTTGTGTAAACATAAAGCGATAATTGAATTAAAACAAATGAATTAATTTATTCTGGTCACAGGTGCTGGCGCTTCTGAAAATCATTTTTGCTCTAATAGCTCGTATTCCAGCGCTGCCGCCTCGCATTGCTCAGCCACGGTTATTTTTTTTAAAATAGATGCAGCAGGAGTGATACGATCAGATCGCTGATTTTACAAGGCACAGCGTGGATTAATATATAGTTCAATAACTGCATTGCGCACTTATCCAATTGTCTCTCAGATTCGAGATACAGTTGAGCGTGGCCGTCTCACCCAAGGTGCACGAGAGGTTAGATGTAAATCTGCACTATCAGTGGGAGAGGCATCCTCCCTCAGAAATGGCACCAGTCAGGACCTTTCGCTGCACTTCCACTGTTCCCTAATAGAAAGCCTGTTGAGGCCCAATCAGCAGTTCTGTTCCAGGCTTGTAAGTGGATTTCTCCCATACCCCCAAGGTTTGTGAAATGGGGGTCAATGGGTCTGTTATTGTTTTTCTCTGCCTCTTTATCCCCACATAGCTCTGTGATGTCAACAGTGAAGTGACGGAGAGAGCTGGGCCCTGGAAAAAAACCCAGAGAGGAAATAACTGCTATTATGATCTCTGCGCGTGTCTACTCTCAACAGGGCTGCAATTGTTCCAGTGGGCATGGACGTGTACCCATATGAAGAAGGGAAAGAGGTAAATATCACTTATCCCCCAACAGGTCGAAATGAAACAACAGCAGCTGGCAAAGAGCTCCTGAAAATATTGAGTTTAGTCTGAAATTTATCACGAAGCATAACCCTTACTGTCTCTCACATGATGTACGCTTCACTGCGCAATAAGCTTCCTCATGAAATGATTTAATATGTAAACAGTATTGTCAAATGTGCCATTTGTGAACGCTGCTCACACATTTCACAGCGGGCACGCTATTATCATATTATTATTAACATTGACTAAAGCAGGGTGTATACAGCGTTTCACATCATTTTCTTTTCACCTTGATGCTTTCAAAGAAAAATGGAAACAAATTCTCTAACGTGACTCTAAAGAGAGACATTTTTTAACAGATAGGGTTTTGTCAGAGGCATTGTTTTCCATTGTGTTACAGCCTGCTGCCATTTATTAAATGAAAGTGGGGATGTGTTATGAGGTGGGATTTTATGCCTCTGCCTGCAATGTGATCATTGCACCAAAGCACGGCCATAAATTTCTTTTGATATAATTGTATTAATGCAGCGAGTAATGGATGAGCATATGTTTCACACTGATTGCTATCCCTCTCTGACTGTGTGTCCTAGTTGCCTTCCCATCGCCTGACTATCGGAATGAGAATGTGTGTGTATGTGTGTGTGTGTGTGTGTGTGAGTTAATGCTGATTGCAGCAGCTGCCAACACATGAATCTCCATGGCAACAATAATGGTTGCCAGGCAACCATGCTCTTTTAGGGACACTGAAAGAAGCCCAAAGGCTTACTAAAAATATATATATGGGTATAGTACTTCTTCAACGCCTCAGCCGTATGCATGTTATGCACCGAGTGACAAAACGCTCTAAGACTCTGCGTGTTGGTTCCTCCTGTTCAGCTGCACTGTGTGGTTACCCTGATGTTACTTTGGCATGAGCGCTCATCTCTAAATGGCAGCCACAAATACTGATACCTTTCATGACTTTAATACACCAGAGGCATGACAGAAGGAGTGAATGCTTGTGTGAGGATGTGCACTGTATTCAGGGCTGTGGACAGCCTGGTTCAAGGAGATAGCGATGGTTTTTTTAGGCTTGAAAAATGGGGCGACTGTCGGCCATCTTGGCTCCCGCATAGAGCTTCCCCTCGCAGCTCGCACAGAGCCCAGGTGGCATGCGCACACGCTGTGGAACAAAGCATTCCATCAGCGCAAGTGACATCACTGCAGTCAGCTCAGCTGTTTCTGCCTGCGCTATAAATAGTGTGGCGGAAAGAGCGGATTGCCTATGCAGAAAATATTTAACTCCTGACCCCGAGCCTTGAGAGGAATAGATTTTTTTTTCTTGCACGGAAGTGGTGAACTGGATCTTTGCCAGTGCATCAATCATGAAATATGGGTGTTTGTTCATGCTCGCCTTATGGTTGTATGTCTAAGTCCTTGCACAGTATTTTGTAAAAGTGTGATGTATTATCTTGTGCTCTGTGGTGAATTTATTATCAGGGGCTAAGCTTTGAAACAGAAGAGGGAATTGTGAATGATCATTTTTATTGAATATACCAGTGGTTTTAAATATACATTCTGATATATTTTGTGTGCCACAGTATTGGCTTTATAGTTATTGTTATTTATTGTGAACAAGTCAACACATTTAATATGGTTTTAATTTGGTTCTTTATAGTCAATTAAAGATTTTCCCACATTAGATTTCCCCCTAAAATGTACAAATTATTTAATAACTTTATTTATGGTGATCTTATTTTCTTGCAGCCTCTATTTGTGAAACATGAAATTGCACAAAGCAGTGACTTTTGAATACCTTGCAATGACTCGTAAATAGGTCAGACCTGCACCTTGGCTGTCAAAGCCTTGTGTATCACTGACAGGAATCAACCTTGTGTTGTGGCTTCTGCCCTTCATTCATTGTGTCAAATGAATTGAATACTTATGATTTGTGAAGGTATTCTAGTTGCAGCCTTGTTAGAGGCGAGCTGTGTGAACGAGAAAGTGAAGAATGTCGAAAGCCACAGCGAGGGAATGCAAAGATAAAGATAAAGTGAGGAGGAAAGCAGGGGAAGAAGCTCAGTCACACACACACCCCGAGAGCCGGAGAACCAATCGCAGTCATCGATAATGTAGCGTGTCAGCCGGCTTCCTGCAGTGGCTTTTGCACAAGCCTCGCTATCTTTAAAACACACACACACACACACACACACACACACACACACACACACACACAGCAGGCTGCGGCCGGTGAAGCCCTCCTTCGCCCCGACACTGCATGCTGCTCGTCCAGCCAGCCGGGCTGAGGGTCGCGGTGTGGCTGGACGGGCGCCAGGACGTGTGCAGGGGGCTCTGCCATGGCGTTGGCCCTCACAGGCTGGCAGCATTGAGGAGCGTAAAGGCATTCAGTAGCGTGAATGTCCCTTTGTCTCAGAGCAGCGTGCCAGGCTAGCTCTAATGAGACAACTCTTTGTGGCAGGCCTCTCAACATCAAGTGGGCTGGTGGACTCATTAACCTGACTACTGCAAATAAAGCAGGCAGGCACAAGAGACGCCTATGATAGCACACTTAAGGCCCCGCTGAATCCCCCCACCGCCGCCATCATCCCTCCACCTCCTCCCTCTCCTCTTTTCCCTCCAGTCTCTCAGGCTTCCCAGGGCTCCTCTGATAGGAGGAAATCAGCCTCTGGCCTATTTCAGGTGTCCCAAATAAGGGATGGGGGTGATTTCCACTTTCCTTATTCTGTCTCCTTCATACCTTGAGCTTTAATCAGTTTTTGGCTCTGTACTGTAACCTGGTTTTTGCTGAAAAATGAATGAACTGGGTTTGCTTGCCTCTGTGGAACAGATGTAGTCTGTTGGTGCAAGTGTTTCAACAAATGTGATCCCAGTTTATATGTTTTTCCATCGTGGTTGAGAACACATACTTCCTATTGCCTCGTAAATATCACGTGAAAGCTGTGAATAGATTTCGTCTACTGGGTATAGACGGTTTGATGTCGTGCCCAAAAACACTGAATCAAGTGCTTTAGGTATTTAAACAGTGGTCAGTGTGTTTTTGTATTTTAGTCACACTGTCCTCTATTATAGTTTGTTGTTCTTCATCAACATGTAATTGCAGTTTTATTAGTAACAGCACAACTGAAGCACAGCCAGACTAACTGCAGTGTATTCTGTGTTTTGGTTTATTCACAAGTGGAAAAGATTAAAGGAGATGTAAGTGATATATGGTAGGTGATATTTCAGTCATCTTTTTAAATTATCAGATATATTTTACCACTTCCTGTTTATTGTTCTTCACTCTTTTTTTGATTGATATGTTGTTGATGAAATATTCCTTCCAAACACATTTTTAATGTCAACATGCTGTTATATTACTTTCTGCATTAGTTGAACTGCTGTCAGTCTGATTTCAGTGTCACGGTTAATGAGTCAAGTCTTTTTGTACCATCTTGAATGTTTTAAACTTATCAACTTGGGCAACGCGTTGATCAACTTGACTTATTGAGGTCAGCGAAGCCTTTATGAGTTGTTCTGCCAACTAATGAAGCAGTTGTAACGTTGAAACGAGGGATCGTAAGGGAGTCTGCTGAAATAGATTCGCTAACTTGTTTTGATGAATATTTTTATAGCGGTGTGGAAGTCGCGTAGCTCGCCACTGAATTATGTATCCGTGTGAAATTGGGTCATGAGCAGCTGTTCTCTGTACACTGACAAGGACAGGTCAGATGCTCATCTCACGCTATGATAGTGTGTTGTTTTATATTTCTCCTTATTTATCTCTCATGCCCCTGCTGGTTATTAATGCTCAACGTTATTGCTTATGGGTGTGGACCTCTCAGATATTGATTCCATGTTAATGTCATGTACTGTTTGATATATGGCCTTTGAAATTGCTCAAGCATTTGATCAGGTTGCTTGTATGTAGATTAGATTCATTAGATATTCCCCCTGCTATTTTTCATGATGATTCCCACATTCATTTTACGGCCTCTCATTGTCCTCCCTGCAAAGTAAATGATTTTAATCTGGTGATGCTGTGTACTCTCGATAAGCTCTGCACAAATTCAGGCAGCGCACGCAGAAGGTAGGAAGAGGCTAACGCCACAATAAGCACTAATCGTGCAAGTACCTCATTTTCTGAAAAGGAATATTCATACCAACATCAAAGGGGTTAGCACTCCTGACACTGACAAATTGCAGATGAAGTTTCATTAATTAAGTAGGCCACTAATGTTTATTTAAATGAAATTTACGGTTGCATTATTGATTTGCCACCACAAAATTATCAGACACGATGCACATGGATTGTGAGCGGTCGCTCTCTGCAGGCGCAGACAGACAGAGGGGGTGTGGATTGGGGGATGGATGGATATTTCAAGGGGGTGTAGGTATGTTTGAAGCCTAAAGATTGGAGTGGAAACACAGAGAAGAGGGTTAGGAATCTGTGCAGCGAGACGCCTTCGCCTGTATGTCGTCAGAATGTAGGCAGAGCTTGTGGAGGAAAGGATGTTTTTGTTTGCATTTAAATTCCAGACTGTTTGGGCGTAAGATGCAAGGATGGACAGAAATCCCTGCCAGCTTTATTTCTCCTTTTATAGGACATGTGGCAAATGAAAGTAGCAATAATTGACAGAAAGTCTGTGTCCAATTCCCTCGACTTCACTCAGAGTAGATAATACTAACAGCAGAGGCTCATATCTCCTCTCAATATTTACCACACATCAGTGCTACCTTATGCAGTCTGCCCTCTACTTTCCTGCCTCTCTAAATGGTGACTGTCAATTGTAGCTGTCCTATCTTTGTTACTGTCACTATTTTATATCTTTAAAACAACACACATCAAGGAAATGCGTCACATTTATGGTTTGAATGTAGACAATGTTCAATGCTTAGCATATTCTCCTCTGAACGGCATCATGAAGCTAAAACTGTTTCATACGTTTTTCTGCTATTGTTCCCAAGGGTAGGATCAAGGAGACAGGTCTAACCAGCGTGTGTGCGCATTCACACACATGTGCATGTTTGTGAGCTGCACATGCACACTCCGTGCTGTTTGTCAACACAACACATGTAGACGGATTGCTATTGACAAGTGTACACAATACACCAAGGGCTACTGAGAAGACTCAATAAAATTGAAGGATAGGCTTGTTGCGATCCAAGGCCTTTCTAATTTCCTGTAATAGACTCCTCTATGCTTTGAAATGTGATTTAGGCCGGAGTAGTGGGTTTTGGTAGTCTGTTAGCCACTCTATCCATCGCTCCTCCCTGTAATGGAGAGCATTCTGAGTCGCGGGCAGGTTCTTACCAGGCAGAGACACACACCGCAGCGTTCCTGCAACAACCACAGCCTCTTGTCTGTCCCACAGTGAAACATTTGACTGAATCAAAATCAATCGTAATTAGATCGGATGAAATGAATCCAGGTGTCAGAGTTCGAGCTGATGCTAATAAACCAAACTGTCTGTTCCCTGGATTTGTACTATGATTTATCAGTGATGCTCTTCCTGTGTGTGAACAGTGCTGCTTGGTGTAGCATGTTCTCATTTTTTATATGTCAGTGCTATTACACAGTCTGAACTGGTTTATTTTACACACTGTGAACTGGGACAGTAGCTTTGTGTTCATATACAAACATGAACTCTTTAGTGGTTTCCATTCTATTTATACTGTGACTTAACACAGACAAGAATGCACACACATGCTTGTGTCAGGGCCCATACGCTGTGCTTTTATTGTAGAAACAGATCTTAGGTGTGTGTTTGTGTGTGTGTGAGAGAGAGAGAGACAGAGAGAGAGCGGAGCAGATGAAACTGTTTCTGTTCTCCTCTTCCTCTCGGGCAGCGCTCTGATGGCAGGTCCAACGGGATGACTGCCTGCCATCTGTCCAGGTATCCTGCTCCGCATGCCTTCACCCCACAGCTCTGTGGAAGTGTCTGAATCTGTGCACATGCCTGTGTGTGTGTGTGTGTGTGTTTGTGTGTTTTATGATTTGTTTTTTTTTTTCTATCTGTGCCCTCTGTTCTCAGAGACATAAGACCGTGACACTTTGACAAGCCCAACTTCAATCCACATCCACTCTTTTCTTGATTATTGTTTTGCATCAGCTCACACACACACGCGCGCGCACACACACACACACACACACACACACACACACACACACACACACACTTGTTGAACACGTATTAGTCCATCACACACTTGTCCTCTAGAATGCACAGGCACTCCCACTACCAAGGGATATGCCCACGTAGTATGTACTGTGTGTGTGTGTGTGTGTGTGTGTGTGTGTGTGTGTGTGTGTGTGTGTGTGTGTGTGTGTTGAGATACAGAGACGTGTATAGTTGGAAGGCAGAAACAGGACAATAATGTGTGTGTGTGTGTGTGTGTGTGTGTGTGTGTGTGTGTGTGCATGTGTGTGGCAGGTGGTAAATGACATTGCGAGCCAACAGGCTGAGGTCAACCTCACCGGGCATAAGCCCAAGCTATATTATCAACTGGGTAGCTGGCAGCTTGCTCTGCTGTACTGACGCTGCTGCCCACACCCCACTGCTATCCACACCTAGACAATCTCACACACATGCACAGTATATATCATTATGCACACACACACACACACACACACACACACACACTGACAGACAAATCCTAAAGAAATGTAATGGTTTTATTGCTGGTAGCAGCAGCACTGCATTTCAACTGTTTCACCAATTTGAACACTGAAAATTACCTTGAGAAATGGCAATATGTTCTCTCTATTTGAGTTATATGGATATTTAGAAATAAAGGGAGAGCAGGAGATGCAGTGTTCATTTTAATAGCAGCATTGTAAATTATCTGTAGCATTTTTATTCTGCAGAAGCAACAACCTCCTTTACGTTTTCCTCGGTAACACACTGTAATATAGTTGTAAGCACACATAAGGAATTTTAAGTCTTTATAAATGTGCAGTATTTGTTAACAATTCTAACTTCTCCTATGAAGACATAATTTATATTATCACAACTGTGTTTTACTATATTGAAATTCATAATATTTTTATACACCAGCCTCCACTTATGGGTGACCACAGAGGAGTTATAGTTGCTGACAAACACAATAAACGCTTATATCTTTTTACAATTACATTATAAACAGCTGACGTTGTGCTAAAATAGGGGACCTTTTCCCTGCATGTCTCCATTAGAGTTGCTAAATTAGATCCATTGTTTATTGTTGTTTTTGCATCAATATCTGTTAAAAAATTACTGTCGTACAGTGTAGGATTGAACTGAGGCCGTTTTCACTGTTCACAATAGATCAAGTGCCTTTGCTTGATAGCGCGGCGAGTCTTGGGCATCGCATTGCCCCATCTACATCATCCCCTCAAAGTGAAAGAAAAATCTTCTGACATGCTCTCATTTTTTTTTTTTTTTTTGCGGCAAGTCATGCTTCATCAGAGCGGCGTGCTGTTTGACCCACTTTACTTCAACATTTCATCCTCCGTTGTCTCAAAGAAAACCAAATACCTCGGTGCGTTTACAGTAGTTGAGGAAGGAAACAATTCAGCAGCACTACACACTTGCATAGTTAATATCTTTGCTAGTAGACATGCATGTAAATATGTGCTTGCTTGTGATAAAATATTTCCATCCATGGCAATGATAAAGAGATAAATTTCCAGCAGGTGTTGATTACAGCTGGTTATGTTACCTCCATATCAGAGGTGTGTATGTGGAAGGAAGGAGGTCACAAAATTTGACAGCAACATTTTGTGATTTTACCCCCGCTGAGCTCTCCTCTGCATGTACCCATGGCTTGTCGGCCGTAGGAAAGATCCCAAATTTACGTCTGAGGTTAGGAGGCAGGGATGGATAGAGAGATGCTGAGGAGAGGGGGGAAGGGAGGGGATGGAGAGAGTAAGAGAGGAGGAGGAGGAGGGGGGAGCACAGCAGCTGGCTCCTTTTTTCCTGTCATTATCCCTGGTCGCTGTTTCAGTCAGCCCCATTTGATGAAAGTCAAATAGTACACTAGCCCTGATTATGTGACAACTGGAATTCACCTACTTAGTTAATCCTGCATCGGGGTTTAGATTTCAATTAATTTCTCTCTGGTTGCTCCATCCTCCCAGGGGGTGGTGAGAGCAGGGTGGGGGAGGGGAGCCTGCTGTGTGGGTGAGGAGGATACAGTATGATGGAGAGGGTGGGGGGAGGGGAAGCCATACATAGAGAATGGAGATGGCGAAAATGCCTGCACAGCACATTCACATATACCACACAGGGCATAGAGATAGTACCTGTCTGCTTTCCTTCCTTTAACACTGTTGTCAGAGAGCAATCAGCTGAATATTTTTTATAGCTTTTACTTCCTTTGCAAGGGATTCACGGTGCGTGTGTGACTGCAGCATATGCATGCATGTCTTTGTGCCTCCCTGCACGGCGTTGAGCGAGCTGTCTGATATCATATCTGCATGCTTACTAGTGTGCACTCTGAATGCTTTTGTTCCTTTGCTTGTGTGTAAATCCGAGCGCATGCGACACACATTTCAGAGCACGTATTTATGTCTGTGTTTCACACAAAAAAAGCTGCATATTAATCAGGTCTCAGAGGCCCTTTAGAGGATCAAACCCCCCAGGTTGTGATTTTCCGCCATTAGTCTTACGAGGCTGAGGGGACTGGGACTGTTTAGGCCAGCTGAGCCTGCTGCGCTCAGGGAACAATGCTACTGTATCTCCTCTCGCCTTCCCTCTCCTTCTCTCGTCGTCTTCTCCCTTTCTGACATTCCTTGACATTCTGGTGAAGGTTTTGAGCTCGAGCCTCCTGGCCGTGTCGGCATGGTAAATCTTTCGCCATATGGCGTCCGCTCACACTGGGTGTCTGTGACGGGCAGTGCCTGGTGTGATGCTGCTGCACATCCGTGTAAGAAATAAGCAGGTAAATTCCAAGAAGCAACATGAGCTGAATGCCACATTTTAAATTCCTGCAGACATTCAAAATTGCATGAATGTAAAAGAAAAAAAAAATTCCTTTCCTAAATTGCAACATTCATGTTTTGTTAAAAGCATTATTTTTGTAGTTATTCCTTAAATGTAGTGACAATAAATCATACTATCATTTGTATGAAATATGAGACTTAAATAATTTCAATTTATTCAAGAATTAAAAGCCTGCATCATGATAATGAGCAAATTGGCCTCACTATGACATTTTGCATTGAGCATGTGGGACGTTGTTAGTTTGCCCTTTTCGTTACTGACATAATTCACTGTGCTCTTTTTCAGAAAAGGCTATACAGCATGTGAATAATTCAAATCAAGTCCAAATACTCTACTTAAAGTACAAGGTCTTTTTTTAAAAAATGTGTTTATTTTTTGACAATGATTGCAAACAACAAAGGGCAGTTTTATTTCAGACTAGTCAGGGCTCCCCACACTTTTATTACAGAGCAAGGTTTACATCATTTGAATGGAAAAGAACCATTTTAAATAGTCCTCCAATATTTAATGGCAACATTCTGTTAATGCACACTACAGCAGCTTTTAGCCCTGAATTATAATCTTTTACCACAATTATCTCTTTCGCATATTTTCCACGTTTGCTTTGTGTGTCTCTAACTGCTGCGCTTCACGAACACGTTTCCTTTCATACCACCATTTAATTTATTCCATCCAACACTGAATCTAATATTTAGTGTAAAGAAGGAACTTGAGTTCTTGTGTCTGTAACTCCTTTCATGCCATCATCCAGTGTCATACAGAAAGCATCTAAGCAGTTATCAAGGACCCTCTGTTAATGTGGAAGCTAATGGCAAAGCTAATGAGAAAGCTAATGGTGGTGGTGGCTAAAGATAATGCCGTGGAGAGCTCCTGCAGGGAGTCCTCGCTCTCCGTCAGCTCTCATTAATAGAGATGGTGCTGTGGTGTGAAAGGAGGTTGACCCTTAATACACTGCCAACCCGCTGTAATCTGCTTTCACTGGTGCAGCCTGACAGTGGAGCCGGATGCTTCTCTCTTTCTTACCTCCACCCAGGCCCGCGCCTCCTCGTCCTTAACCTGTCCAAACCCCGTGTGGTTGTGCTCTCTGCCAAGGTGAAGCCCTCGGAGCAGAGGTTGCTGGGACACTAATGCTTCCTGGCATCCCGGCTCACTAACAGCACCTCCACACCAGTGAGGGTACCAATGTGAGCAGTAGAAACACTACAGTGACACAAAGCTGAGGCAGAATGAGGCAGAAAGCATCCTTCAAAATGTGATGATTAGAGATAGAGCTTTTCATTTGATATCGATTGTGTTGTGTGTTAAAGGAGCTGTTCAACATTTTGGGAAATAGGCTGACAGTTAGATGAAAAAATCTCATGTCTGTGTGCTAGATATGAAACCAGCCAGCCTGTTAGCTTAGCTTAGCACAAAGACTGGAAGCAGTAGGAAACTGCTAGCCTGGCTATGTCCAAAGATTTTCTTTTTCTTAAAGTCTGCCTACCAGCACTATAAACTCAGAAACACATTATATCTCATATGTATAATCTGTAGAAAAGCTGAAATGTAGAAACAACACATTGTGATTTTACTGGGCGTTATGTGTCAGACTATTTCTTGACTGGGGTGCAGTGAAATCTTGTCATCATCATGAGACAAAGAAATCATCAAGATATAGTCCAGCCATTTTAACAGAGCTAGATATGGATATGTCAATTTGTAACAAAATAATCCATTGAGCTGAATTTTATTGATCGCCATTATATGAGACTGAAAATATTTTATCTCGTGAGGTTTTGTTTTTCTAAAAGTTTCCCAGAGCTCCAAAAAGATGCTTTTATGTGCATGATGTCATCCCAGTGTAAAGTCCTGCACACAACCTTCCATAAAATATTTACACTTTGACTTTTGTATGGATTGAAAACATAAGATATAATGTGTGTGTGTGTGTGTTTTTAAAACATTTGGACAATACTGGGTGTTTGCTTCTGTTTCCAGTCCGAATGATAAGCTAAGATAGCCGTCTCTTAGTTATATATGTACCTGACAAATCGCGAGGTTGGTATCAGTTTTCTCATTTGTCGACAAGAATGCAAATGCATCTACCAAAATGCCGAACTATTCCTTTAATGTGCGTGTGTTCATGCAGTGGGAAGGATGAAACATTGTGTGAGAAAATAACTGTGTGCCAACCACAAAACAGAGTCAGAGAGAAGGAGTGTGTGTGATAGAGAGAGACATGTACAGAGAGTTTTCCTGGCTCTGTAATGGCTGCCATCCTCTCTCTCTCTAACCCCCCCTCCCCCTCCTCCTCCTCCTCCGCCGCCTCCTCCTCCTCCTCCTCTCACGGCTGCGGCTCTGTGGATCCTCTGTGCCCAGGCATGCTGTACTGAACATGCATGGCAGCGTGTCTCCTCCTGTAGCAAGCTACCTCCTGCACCACTCCTCCCGCTATTTCAAGGAAAGTGCAACCTTTGCCTTGGGCCTTAATTATGTTCAATTTGCCAAGCTGGGCCTGAAACCATTGGGGGGTGGAAAAGCTCTCTGACCTATTTATCAATGCAGCTTTTTCCTTCCACTGACTGAGACCGAACCAAAAAGATACAGAGAGAGAGAGTGAGAGAGAGATAGACTTCACTCAGTTTTTACATAAGCAGCCACAGCATAAGACATGTGGAAAAACAGATGTAACATTAGTACGATATAGATTTATTTGCTGTGTTTGCATTGCTGATGCTGATCATCGCCACTGTGGGTGTGTCACTTAACCGTCTCCCCTTTTTTCCTCTCTTAACATTTTAGCTTATTCATGCAATTAACAGTACAGTTTGATTTTTTTATGAGCTTCTTTTTTCTTTCCTACGCTCTGTAATGAACACACACATCTTTCCCTTTGTAGCAGCCTCAAAACTCGATTCAGAAAAAAAGAAAAATGAAACGACGTCCGTGTTTGTTTCACCTGCGGCCAACAATGCCGTGTTATCTCCCAACCAGACCGCTGCTCTTTCAATAGAGACTGAAGAAGCTCCTTCAGACCACATGATTGGAGGTAAACACTGAGGAGGCCATTGACCTTTCATTATAGCTTCTGATAAGGCCAACTATCTCCCCTCTCTACACTGTGCCCTAAATGTCAAGTCACTGTATGTGTTATAATTACTCTGAGTTGGTATTTTCCTCCCCTTTACGTTTCAATGCATGGAGAGCAAATCCCGCTAGTTGAGGTCTGCTGAGGACATGTCATGCTACCTCAGACGTGTGTGGTTAATTTAGCTGTTCGTGGGATAATAAAAATTCCTTCTTCTTCTTTCTTTTTTTTTTGGTAACATTTTCCAAAGTTGGAAGGCATTCTTGACGCTGAGAATTTACCTCCCCAGAGTCGAGAGCTTGTTAATGCATTCTCATTAAGAGGTTTTATGCATGGACAAATAAACAAATGCTAATAAACTCCTAATTATTTTCTCACAGCAAATTCAGGGATTTTGAATATTCATGTTTGACCAGAAAGTAGTGCAATTATTCCTCCTTTGCCTGGATGTTACTGAGCATGCTATTTTTTGAAAAAGCTCCTTTTTTAAAAAAACTATTTGACAGTCTGAAAATTATTTCAAGAACAAAGGGGCAACTCTTGAAGTCGAGAGTTGGTGTATGTTTTACAAAGAAGATTAAATTTGAGTGATTGTTGAAAGAACATTTTGATTAAACCACTAAAGGAAGAAAAAGGCTCTAAAATGATCAGACTGTGCTTTTCTGCATGATTATATTTAATTGGTTGATTAATAATTTTTTTGTTCTCCGTAAGCAATTTCAGTCAAGGTTTTCGCCTGCAGCTGGAGTGTCGATTTTATTTTGTTGTGAAAGATTATGTCAAAGTCCTGCAGTATTTCCCTGTAAAAGAGGAACACCCTCCAAACATTGACTCAATACAATGCACCATATTTCAGCTCTATTGTGATTTTTTTTTTCTCCCCCTCTTTTCCCGTGAAAACATTGTGCATCACTAATGCAATTTGACTTGCCGGTGCAATTGTGTGGAAGAAGGTAGGCCCATTTCGCTGAGTGTCAAGGAAGGCTTTTAAACTGTCACCTCACTTTCTCCTTCCTTCATACAGAAACCTTTTAGAGGTCCTCTTCGCTGGCTTGGACAATGGAGTGTGAATGTTGTTTCCCCATTCTGATTTTTTGCTGCTGAGTTATTCGGGAGTCTAATGACTGATCAGTCTGTTTTCGAGGATGTGTGTGTGTATGTGAAGGCATGTAAGCATGGTGGGGTTTGACATCGTGAAACATAAGGGGTTTGGCGCATACCATACCAGACATACCATATCAGGAGTCCAATCCCGCATGTCGACAGACTGCCATGATTCAAGATGGCACCTGTCTCACTGATGTCTTTACCGCTGCTGCTCTGAGCCTTCTGCAGCTTTGTGACAACCAGAGTCCTCGCTGACAAGAAAACCCAGCGAGAACCAGAGGCAGAATTTGAGATTAGGGCTGTTGTTGTCCGCGGCGAGATGCGTGAATCTTTCCGTTAAAGACGGGCCTGTATATTAGTCGTTATATTAAAAACTGTGGGGTGCTAAAGACGTTAGTCAGACTCATTCCACGCGGTGATTTGCTGCGTGCCTTTTAACGAGCGCCGCCTTCACTTTGCACATGGCAGAAAATGAAGTGAGGAGAAAATGAAATTATGATTTGCGATGACAAAAATGAGACGTGCACGTGCTGCCACAAAAACAGCAACAACTCATGAATAATGCATGGCTGCCGTGGGCTATAGATTAAGTGTGAATATTCATTAATTTGCTTGCCCTTTGGGAGGTGATGCAAATTCATACAAAGGCACGCTGTCAACTGGGTTATCCACTGCTCTTATGAGTAAATAAGGGTAACTACGGCTGGCACTGGTTATTCCTTCATAAAGCTGCCTGCAAACTGAAGGACAGCATCGGCTCTGTTAAGAAGTTTTAACAGGGTTTTCCTGAAGTGGTGACCCCCCCACCCCCACCCCCCAGCTCTTAAGTGCTAAGTCACCAGAGCAGGGAAAGCCCATTAGTGTAAAGAAGGTGGGGGAAGGCAAGAGTTTGAGTGATTAGGCTGATTGGATATAGCAGCACTAGGTTGCTCAGGTCAGGACTAATCAGCTTCAGAATAGAGGGAAGGTCCCTAACGAGTAAAAGAGAGAAAGACGGAGGGATGCGACTGCTGTCCAGCACAAACAGGCATCATGTCACATGCACCAACAATAACACTCTCATACAGCTCGGAGCGAGCACAGTGCAGTTACTGAGTCAGCATGGAGATGGATGATCCACCACGGAGAATAAAGACAAAACAGCTAATATTTGATTGTTCTCTTAAGTCGCGCCACTTTGTGCTTTTCGGACGGAGCTTGTGGGTCCGAAAAAAACCCTCCTGAAAATCAGAAAAGAAAAGAAGAAATTGGGGGAGCGTGGACTGTGAATGGCTCAGCGTCTGCAGGTTTTCAGTCTACACCAGGCAATTTCACTGATAACACAACTTCAAACAGTGCAGAGGCACTATTCAATGAAATCACCTCTTGTAGTTTTTGCTTGGAATGACAACCTGCAGACTCTTATCCCTCCATGGCACACGGTTGCCCATCGCTGACTTATTTTGACAGCATTTTGGCTCACTTACAGCACTCTGCGCCTGCACTAGCACTTGGCTGTGACTTCCTCTCCACATTCACTGTCTCCCTTTTCCTCACCCACGAAAAAATGCACAGTGTGCAGGATAAATAGATTTTGTTTAGGAGATCATTTGCACATTTATCCCTGCTATACAGAGGATCCCACTATGTGTACTGCCCCGGCAGCGTGGCGCTGGCAGCAGGAAGAGCAGGGATTGGACGGAGATAAACGACTCATTAACCCCAAATTGATCATGAAGCTGCACACTTGTGAGGACATTCCATCATTAATATTTCAACTTAATTATTTGTGCTCGTGTTGACTCCGAGGTTCTAATTTACACGTCACCGTGTGATGTATGAATTATTGTAATGAACAATATTTGAGCAGTTATTTCTTACCCCTGCCACCATTTTTCTTCCCCCCTCCTCTCTTTGTCCTCCACCCCTCTCTCCTGATATTTCTCTGTGTGCAGGAATAATTTGGCCTCATGATAAACTCATGTGGAGGGGGTTTAAATCTTCACGATTGTCACTTATAAATCAAGCTGTGCTGGCTGAGGGAATTGTGGGGAAAAGTTTCTGATTTCTGCTTTGTTTCCTTCGCTCAAAGACATTTCTTGTATGGAAAAACCACTTTGGAGAAATGCTGTCAGTCGATTGAATTTCTTATGATTGGCAGAAAGATTGGCAAAACATTCTCATGAAGTTTCGTGTTTGTCTCGCCTGAGCTGTTTCCTGTGCTGTCCCAGCTTTTATTCTGTGTGACATGTAGTAGGTATCAACGCGGTGATTTGCTATCCCATAGAGGTGGAGTGTCTGCTTTGCTTTGTTTACCACCCTCCCTGATGTCACCGTCACTTGTGCTCAGTCAGATAGCAGCGACGCAGAGAAACTTTCATTTCCGCTAACCCATTGCCTTCAGCGTGCGGACGATTCAGAGCATCCGCGCTCCGCAAATCTTTCTGTACACTCGTACTATAACATCAAACAGCGAAGAAACATCTGAAGGCAGACAGCAGGTGCGCTCTGAATCGTTCAGACCAACATGTCAACGCCTGTAACAAGACATCTCATTTCAGGCACCGACGCTGTTGCCACAGCTTCGACTTTGATAGACTTCTCTGGATGAGGTTTGAGGTTCAGAGCAGAGAGCCAGATTGAGAGGTTTGGGGATTGGAGGTGAGTGCAAACCTGTGCATCAGCATGTCTTAATCCCGGAGAGCCATAATCTGGGATTAGTGATCCTCTCCTCACTGGATCCAGATTAGAGCATCCGCTCATGCAGCAGGCTCTGCACCAATGACTGGCGCCACCTCCCCAACCCCTGTGGGAGGGGCTTGGAGAGGCTGTGGTGCTCCATGATTGGAGGGCGCTCCGGATAAACTATGTGGTGACAGGGGTTGCCAAGGCGATCACGCTGGCTTTGCAATGATTGGTTGTGTCAGAGCTCAGGATGGCTGTCCTCAGACCCGCATTAGATCACTCAGTTGAGAAGTACTTATATTAACATATCCACACACACACACACACACACACACACACACACACAGTTGAACATGCATGTGAACTGAAAGATTGAAAGCTTTTCACTCTTCATACCAACAAATTTAACAACATGCTCATTATAACAGAGAGACATTGATTTATGGATCCAAAAGTGAGCAGTGCAAGCAGTATTTCATTTGCATGTGTGTGTGTTGGTAGGTGGCTCTTGTGCTGTCAGATGTCGGTCTCTCACACACACACACACACACACACACACACACACACACACACACACACACACACACACACACACACACATATACACACCAGCAGCAGCCCACATACTGTAGGTCAATCTCATCACCCTGCTCACTGGCACATGGTGGAACCATAATCCTAAGGGTCAGAGGTCAGCTTCATGCTGCTCGCCTGGCTGAAAGGGCAGATGGGACACACACGCGCGCACACACACACAGGTCAGCCTCACGCTGCCGGGCTGGTTTGAAGGGCAGATGGGTACATTGTGTCATTATGGCGGCGGGGCTACAGCTTGTGGGGGGTGGCCATGTTGACATTGAGAGGACACTCACTGGGTCAGGTGTGCAGAGGCGGACACTGAATGTGGTGTATTTTGTGGAGGCTTTTGTTTTGAGTGTGTTTTCATCTCTGCTGTTTGGATCCATGAACCCTCTCTCTCTCTCTGTGGATGTCTTGCAACTAAAATAATCTGCAAGTCATGTAAATGCCATTTAAATTATTTGCAATTTTCTGTCTCTTACATGGTTGATTTAGTAGGTCATTGTGAATGTGTTTCTTGAAAAGCCATTAATGCAAAAAGTGATTTAGACTATGTGCAGGAAGCCTGTAAGGCAGAAAGTCAGCTGAATTGTTCTTTCTGCCCACTTCCGTGTTCTCATTTGGAGCTTATCCACTTGAAGGGTTTTATGAGATGGAGGGTCTCATAAAACCCCTAAAGTGGCAAAAGTGGCAAAGTGATATTATATTGATTTAGTAAAGTAACATAAGTAAAGTCGGACCCCTTTTTGTTTCACGGTGCAACTATTTGGGTCACAGTGAACAATCAATTGCGCACACACGCTCACAGCCCATGTCAGCAGTCTTTGCAATCACTAACTTTTTTTTTCTACCTGACGGGTGGGGGAGCGATTTCTTCTTACTTTCTTACAAAGAAACATCATCAGTGCAACAATATCTTTTGGAAATCGCGTACGAGCTTCATCTCGCTCGCACGTCTCAACCCCTTTATTGCAGCAGAGACGCGGTTCGGGAGGTTTATGTTTTGTAAGCTGCTTCCATTGCATTTCCACTGCAAATGTGGTATTAAAAATACTGCAATTTTAAGGAATTTAATACACGTATAATCTGCTTTTGCTGGATTAGGCTCCCACATTAGAACAAATCAGGAAGACACAAAGGGCAGGGACTGTGGGTCTAAATATACTCCCTTTATCCGTCACTGCATCAGCCCCATTTTTGGGTGATGCGCTTCTGGTGATGAGTGCTCGTACTTTTTCTTTACTAGAGAAGCATTAGAGTGTCTCTGAAATAGGCAGCGCTGTCATTTCGGTCTGTTTCTACAAAACCCTCTTGTGCCCTGATATAGTAAAAGGCCTCGTTGAGATAATAGATATTTAAAATAGATATGTTGAGACTCACTCGGCAGAAGATGAAACTGAAGTGAGTGTAACACAGGGCATGGTGAACATGCCTTTCATGTTGTCAGGTGCATCGCTGATTATATATCCCAGAAGTACAATGCGTATTTGTGCAGTGTAAATGTTGAGCTGCAGGTAGAAGCCAATAGTCGTCTAATACTTGCACGCAGTATGTGTGTGTGTGTGTGTTTGAGTGAGAACACAAGCTAGAAACGGGTGTTATGTGCTATGAGAGAGGTGGGCAGAGGGTGACAGCCCTCAGTTAGTTCTGTCAGACCCTGGGACTCTGCAGGCTGTCAGTCCCAGGATAGCCGAGAGAAAATGGAATACACTTTATCCCTGGTCTCCTGCAGGTCAACTCTGACAGGGTTGCCCCTCAATTACTGAGTATCAGCACCTCTCCTCTCCTCCTCTCTCCCCTCTTTTTTCCTCTCCCCTCTTCCTCCCGCTCGCTGCAGTATGTCTGTGTGTGCTCTGCGAGAAGCGTGCAGAGAAGAAAAATAGAGAGGAGAGTGGGGGCAGGGTGGCAAGTACCTACAATAGGCTGCCTGGAGATTCCATAGAGCACAAGGAATTTCCAGAGGCGTTTATACCTCTGTTTATTGTTTGAATATATCTCCTCACCTACACCGAGGATTTGTTTGCTATCAACCAGCATAACGAAAGACTGTATGTTTTATTGATTGCGCTATGAATGTTGAGCATCCTTTTAGATATCGCAGTTGTATTCAGCGTCGACTATCATCCCTTTAAGTGAATCGCGTATATCTAATGATCCTAAACTTCATGTTTTATGTATCCACCTTAACTAATAAGGTCAACTAGCAGTGAAATGGCTGACAGGAATCTATGCATTTTAATGCTGCTGCAGAACAATAGGCACGCGCCAAACACAATAGGGTGGATGTGGAATCAGTCAATGAGGAGGTAGTGTGACCAGCTGGAGCCCTCTACCCCCTGACCCCGGGGTCACCAACCGCTACCCTTTTCTTTCATCCACCTCTCCTGGCCGACTCATGAAAATGCATAGAATAGGAAAGTTGCTTTGTCATCCAGATAACCCTGACGCGTGGAGGTCTGATAGGGCACCATTATGAAATCACATCCCTTTATTTGAAGGGGGTGATTGCTCAGACGTCCCTTGGCGCGTCATCTTCTGCGTGTTTGTGATGGAAAGCGAGGTCTGACCCGGAGCAGATGGACCGGGGTTGTGCCTGGAAGTCGAGCAGTATAACTGGACACCCTTGCTTAACCTTGACCCTGTATAAACCCGCTGCGCTGCCTTAAGGTCACTTGGGTTTTAATTTCTTTAGAGTGAGCACTAGAAACAAGGGGGAGACTCCTATTAAGCAGCCCAGTCTTGCAGCAGCTACACTCCTTTCTTTAATCCAGGCTTCTGAAAAGCTGCAGGCCAAACAGAAAGGGAGTCTAACTGGCTTCTGTGTGTCCCAGTCCCTTTCAGAGCAGTGACTCACGCTTTGTGTTGGGAGACTAAAGGGCTCTGTCCTGCTCCTCCGTCCTCTTTAGTGCCACGGCGAACAGACCTCTCCGCCTCCAGCTCTCAGCGTGCACACCGCCGAGGCTCACAGACAGTAAGAAACCAAACAGTGAAACAATCCAACCTGCAGAGCAACTGATCCGCCACCCTTGTCCCCCTGCACTTTAATGGCTATGTGACCCATTAGCAGGAGATGGGCCTGTCACAGAGATTGGGCCTTGAAGCCTTTGAGCGCCGGAGCACACTGGAAATACAGCGAGCCTGTGCACAGTAGAGCCAAGAGCTTGCACCTCCATTTAGACTCCACTTAGAGGCGGCTCCTGACAGGTGTATGAGGCTTCTCCACTCTTTTATTTGTTTATTTGTGTTTCTAGAGCATCGATCAGGTTTGACATGAAAAGCTTCTGAATGTAAGTTAAACCATCAGTTTCAACAGTCAAGTCAGCCTGGACTTTGTTGGCTTTGTGTTTGATTGTACAGGAATCAGTGGATACAATAGAAATTATTGAATTTTCCCAGTGCTGGATTCAAGGTCTGTCTTTTCAATCTAGTATCATGTCTATAAAGCTCAGCCTCTGTGTTAGCCCAGCATTGTCAGACAATTGAGAGAGCATTGGTTTGCTCACGCTCTCAAGGAGGAGGCAGAGACAAGGGAGAGGTACAGATAACCAACCCAAACATCCATGGATATCTCTGTGCCCGACTTCCCTGGTCTTATATTTCCAGGGTTAAAAATCAATAGGGCTAGTGCTGATGAAATTTGACGCATGAGTGCGCGTCGAGTCTGCAAAGTAGACCTGGACCGAGGCATTTCTCTTCACCCACCCTTATTCACTTTTGTTCCATTCTGTTTTTAAATGCAAAGGGGATTTCATTTCATTCTCCTTTTGCCATTTTACGTCTTTCTTTTTTTTTTGCTCTAAATCCAGCTTTTGGAAGGCCCAGGGGCTGAGTAAATGTGATCGATTTCTAGAGAGTGTGTCATCTAGGCCGCCCTTTTAGGAGTGGTTTTGTAACAGAGGCACAAAGGCGCGTGGAGCCATCATTCAGCCGGCTCTTCCATTGTTCACTTAATTCATGCTGAAGGATCCAGGTCAGGCCAGCAAGCACCCTTCACAGGTTAGGAGTCAAGACTCCTCTCCCATAAACCACAGGCAAGAAGAAAACCACTTAAGTCCAGAGGTGTGATGTATTATTATCCACTAGAAATATATTTCCACAGCTGTTTCTCCTCTATTTGTAATATGACTGTGAAACTAATGAGAACAGAATGTCTCTGAAATTATATTTGCTCAACAGGGTTTGCAGAACAGGGAGCTGATATGAGATGGGATGAGAACATCAGCGTGGTTATTAGTTGGACTGTGTTCACTGTAGCAGCAGGTTCGAGATTTCGAATCTACACCGGGCTACTTTGTCTAACACGGTTGTCTTTTGTGGGATGAGGATAATACCAACTTGAGTCTGAATTAACCATAACAACATGCCATTACTGTATATCAGATATGGATACAGCTAGTTTATTTAGCTTTTATCTCTCTCACAAAGTATCCTCCGGCCTGGCTAAGTCTATAACAATGAGCGCTTCCCGTCTTAGAATATCCCACAGAAGCTATCTTCTCCTCGTCACTGAGGCAGCCGTGCAGCCGGGCTCTCCTGTGAAGGAGAATTAATCTGCTCCAAACAACCTTTTATTTTCTCTACACAACTACTTGTCAACCTCCACTAAAAGCAATTTGTTTTTGGCCCGCTTCTTCAGGCTCATGTAGCAGGACTGAGAGAGCAGTGTGGCATGTTGTTTCAAAAAGGAGAAGAGGGGGGAAAAACAGTGCTTTAATCTGATTAGACCTGGCTAAAATCCCAAACCGGGGCTGAAGTGCAGCGCTTGTGGTTTCTGAACGGCTTACGCTAAGTCTGTACCATGGAAATAATCTACTCTTAAAACCCAGGAAACAAATCAACTATGGTAAGGACATAAGTCGCTGTCATTACGGAGTCATTAGGAGAAACATTTCCATACAGCGTGCAGGCCAGTAGTGCTGGCAGAAGGGGGCAGTGTGTGTGTGTCTGTGTGTGTGTGTATGTGCACCTCTGTGATCTTGTCTTCATATTTAAGTGTGTCTGTTCATGTTTTAAATGCACAGTAGAAGCATCAATGTCTGTTTATTCATATTTGTGTGCATTGCTACATTCAACATACAGAAGATTTGTGTGTTTGCGTGTATTTTTCTGTGTGTGCGTGCGCATCTATCTTCAGTGCATGTCTATATATGCGTGTTTCTCCGTGCTGCTGTGGGATTGCAGGACGACTTCTCGGGTGCTGAATAATGAATCAAAGCATGGGAGAAGAGCAAAGTCACACTGCAGCAGCTTGTCTCTCTGCACCGCTTTTACTTTAGCTCAGCTAGATGAATGGAGCCTGGAAGAAGCTCGCGCTAATAGGGCCGAGACCCTGCTAACACCTCCACAGCCACGCAGCAGTAAAACCTCAAAATTCTCTTTCATATGTGGCTAAATACAAGCCGGACCACCGAGTACAACCCCAGATCATCGATGAATATTTATAATAGAAATATTAGCATTTATTGTATATGCAGTATTTGTCGATTTGAAGTACGTTCAGTTAGACAGGAGGAAGAAGCCATTTAGGAAGATCAATAGAAAACCCTCATAAACATGCACTCCAACAGATGGGTTTTGCCATCAATAAAATGTAGAAAAGAAAACCAGTTGGTGATCAATACTCAATCAATATTGGGGGGAAAAAAGGAGCAATGAGGCAAAGGAAGCACAGAGAATGAAGGAAATATTAGCTTTCACTGCCACCTTGTAAGCTTGGAGCAATAACACAAAACAGGATCTTCCTAATGACACTATTAAACTGTTTTACCACAGTATACCATGTTGTCAGCCACAGTGTTTCATTGTCTCATTAATAGCCTCCCAACACAGTGCAGATTTCAATATCAGTTTGCTCTCATTATCTCTCTTCTCTGATACCGTTTCATTTTGCGCGGGCTAAATTAAATGTAAAAACCATAATGCAATTTTGCTGGAGGAGAACATGGCGGCTAATTGCATTAGGCTGAACTGTCGGTGGCGTCTGCAGCGGCTAGGCCCCCATCACTCTCCCGCAATTAGCGCTGGCTACTCCCCTCAGCAGCAGGTGTTGCTCCGGCCGTGCCAGCACTCCAGCTGATTACCTAAGCCGAGCGCTGCGAGCTGCTCTCCATCCATCTAGGTTACCGCACCACCACAGCTCTGTGCAGAGACTCCGAGAGCCGCAATTACATTACTGTAGAGCCCGCAGATACAGATGGCGGGCTATATACACCACTGTCAGTCTGAGAGCAGGAAAGGCTGGTGCAGAAAAGGGCTGGTTATGATGCTGTCATGTTGCAGGCAGAGGAGAGCGGTTAGCTGCAACCTTGGGCTTGAAGGTTGTGGTGTATTGATGTGAGAAGCCAGGAGGATGAGGAAGAGCGGGCTATGAGTGAGTTTTAAAGGCTCAGAGCGGTAGTAACGGCAATGAATTCACATGCACACACACATATACACACACTCAGCATGAGGTTGGCAGCATTCCAACAGACTCTGAGAGCAGTTGGGCTAACCAAATTATAAATTTACAAGGACTAAATTACATAGCTGGTGTACACACATACTGTCACATCAGAGACACAGCCACAGGCACACACACACACACACACACACACACACACACACGCTCCCTCCTTCTCTGGCTGTCTCTCTGCTCTCTCACATGCACAGACACACATGCCTGAACATAGACACACACACACACCAGGGACACCGAAGCAGCCGACATCAAACAACTGAACTTGAACTTTGGACAGGTAGAGAAGGTTCTGTGCATGATATGAATAAAAAAAATCTCAGACCCAAAGAAAGCTCAAAGTCCACAGCTTTTT
Source organism: Centropyge bicolor (assembly GCA_037975185.1). Lineage (NCBI taxonomy): Eukaryota > Metazoa > Chordata > Actinopteri > Pomacanthidae > Centropyge > Centropyge bicolor. The sequence goes on from JBBMOC010000014.1 coordinate 5,987,658, forward strand.
GATGCCATTGCTGATCCTTGTTTCCTCCCATGTCAGTGTTTCTATGTATCAGAAGTGCAGCGCAATGAAAACAAACTGAAATTTGAAATTGAAGTCAAGTGAAAGAGTCTTGACCAGGACACCTGACCGCTGACCCTGGATTTATACTCAGTGCAACAGAGCAGCTTCCATCACAAAGAACTACCGCCATAGATTCTGATTTAGTTCGGCATCAGACTTCACACACTGATAACACCGCTGCAACACTAGATGTATGAATCGTACATGAGCAGGCCGTATTGTGCTTTAATCATTGTATGTTCCTCAAAGACATTTTGCTCACATTGTTTCTTTCACTTCACTTTTAAAGTAACTATAAAATGATTTGCCTTCCAAGTGGTTGCACAGCAAGACATAAGTGTTATAGTAGTTCAAACTTGGCCTTACTTCTTCTCTGTTATCCACTATATAGCGAGTATAATACATTAATTCACGTTCTTGTATGCATATGTATATACATATCACTCACTATAAAATGAACAATATACTCTTTTACTTTGTGATGATGAAATCGTTTATTGTATAGTTTAATTATTTCATGGACGTCTCTTTAAAACTCCACTGTATTTCCCAGGATTCCTGATTTCCAATTCAAAACAAAACCACAATAAAAACCAAATGGAATGCGCCAGTGTATTTTGGGCTGTGTGTTACGTCTGACCCTCATCACTTGCCATCCACAGAGGTGTTAGTGTTTTATTGACTGGCACGGTGGTCCTGCTGTGCCATTGCTCTCAGCCTCCAGGATTAAAGAGACACTGCACTCTAGACATGACTCACTCATTGAATTCCCCCACTCTCATGGCCTCACTGCAGCTCCAATCCACCAGAGACGTTACGTAAGTTAGAGGCAACTTCACTTACTCAATCTATTAGAGGAGAAAATAAAATGAACAGCATTTTTAATCACTGTCAATTTTCTTTGGCCTCCACCGTACACCAATGCTTTTATATTTATGTTGGGGTTTTTTTGTGCATGGATCTCTGTTCTGAATGCCTCTAATCACACAGTTCTTTTGCAGAGATAATGGGGAACCACCGTTAGCGACAGGCCACACAGTTCAAGAATGGCACTGCCAGGCCTGCCGCCAATTACCCTCTGAACAAGAGCAGGAAAGTAAACATACAAACACTTAACACATTCACACATTGTGTACACACTTGGGCAAATGTGCACACACCTTCTTTCTCTTGGTGCTTTTTCTTTCTTTCTTTCTCTTTGGTCTTAGCAGTTAGCACAAAAGAGCCAATTGACTCCCACAAGTCCCATTAAGTCTGCAGCCTATTTGTAAACATCATTTAAGTTGGAACCACAAACAATGTAACGCTGTGACCTTGTCAGTTTTGAGTTGGACACTCTGACTGCCTGACATTATGTAGCATGTGCATGTGTGCGTTTTGTTCTCTAGACAAAAACTAATTTTAGCAGTTCACATAATAGTTATGTTTTCTGAGACTTTAATGCACAATAGTGTATCTGAATTTAAATGAATATCTCCTTAAAAGCCCTGTAAGTGCTAATAAATGCATGCTGGAGATGTAAATTTCAAAATACTGTTTTTTTAAAAATGTGTTTGAATTTGAAAAGCCAGCTAAATGTGTGATATGAAAACCACAAACACCAACATGGACAGGTAAAAAGCAACAGTGGTTGTCGTGTGGACTTGCCCCGGTCATGTATTTTGGTGTATTTTGATGATAATGTTGTAGTCGGTGGAGCAGCTCGAGCTCACATCCATGGAGACAATGCGCGCTCGTCTCTCCCATGGTTAATTGCTGTTCATGTTACTCCAAGTGAGGCACCCCTCCCCTATATCAGCCCTCAGCCAATTTACATCTTATTATGTCTATCTGTGCTGAGACCTAGTATCTCAAATAGAGAGAAAATTACTCTCCATTTCTGGGGGAAATGGTGACTCGTTGGAGTCACCCCAACATTGATGCGTTCTGTCACTGTGTCAGAGGTGCTCATGAAAGCATTGTGTAAATTCTGGCCGTGCGGTATGGACATTGTTCCATATTCTCACTCCATTATTAAAATGCCATTAACTGCACAAATAAATGGTTAGTTTGCAAAATAACTGAACGATGGAGGTTGCATTCAAAAACTCACATATAGTAGAGATACATTAGTGTAAATGCTTCACTTTAAATCATCAGATTATATTTTATTTGTGCTTGATGTTTGAGTAAATGATACTAAGATTAAGTTGTTTCTGTCTCTCTCTCAGTATATTAAAAGTAAGCAAATGAAAATGTTCCCAAATGTCAAATGTTAAACAATTATCTTCTTGCCCTGCATTTTCTAATCATTTTCATTATTAACACGTCTTCCAGTGTTTGCATTTAGCTTGAAAAACACTATAAATTAAATGATTATCTTACTGTTAGAAAGTCACACACACTTAAACGTGATCCTCCGTGTTTAGCAACGCCAGTGCTTCCATGGTGATTATTGTTTAATTAAAGAGAGGTCTTGTAATATATTTAAAAATTTCTCATTGCAAACGACACCAACATCCTAAATGATAGATCCTCGTGTGTTAGATATCTGTTGATTAGTTAGATCTAGCTCGGTGTTTAAGTCATGCTTTTGTGATGAAGTGCTGTATTAATAAACTTGACTGAGAGAGGAAAAGCCCTCTGATAGGACAATTATTTTTGTTACAAGCAGCCTGCATGTGGGTGGACAGCCTCGCTCCCTAGGTTTCCACTTACCAGTAGTGAGTGACAAAGCCTATCTATTAAGGCAGCTAGAATTTTACCAGCGTTCACCATCGATCCTCCGCTCTTCACAGCCTATAAAATAATGCATCATAATGAGGGGTGGGGGCCTTTGATGAATGACGGAAAACACCGTCTGGGGCTTTGTTCAGACTGCAGGCGAATCAGATTTGTTTCTCAAATCAGATCTTTAAGACCGACTTTCCACACTATTATTTGCAAGTGATCATATCGGATTTATGTGTCCAGACAACCTGTATGGGATGCTGTGGCAACGACCTCAGTGACTATGTAAACTGGTGATGTGGTTTTCCAATGCAGAAGCATGAGAAATGGAGATCCATCATCTCACCCCTCCAAACAATTGTGCTGTCAAGTCGCAGTGTGGATCTCCTTCGTCAGACAGACTCAGTGACAGAGGCTGGTTTGCATTGAATGCTGGATTCTGCACAGCCACCCTGATACAACTCTGTTACTTTGGATTTGTCGTTATGTGTCATGTTGCAAGTGACGCAAGAGACACTTTAAAATCTGATTTGACCATCCAGACTGAGGCGCATCAGTACAAAGCCATTTCAAACCTCACATTTCTAAAATCAATCTGGAGACAATGTAGATATGCAAAAAAAATGGGCTGGCAGTCTGGACAAGACCCAAAGTCGTAGGCCATTTCCGTTATTTATTTTCAGTCACGCAATGAGACAATTCTCTTAAACAAAACAATTTCCATCCAACTCCCACGTGCAATCGACTCTCAGTGACATCCCAATCACTGTTGGTTACATTATTCCAGATGAACGCCATAAAACCAAGTAAGATACTGAAGACGCGATAATTATGATGACACAATCAACTCGTAAACATTAAATCATAAGCACATAAAGCAAAGGGTGCTGATATTCAGTCACCTTCTGGTGGGTACACCAGGAAAAAAAAATTAAAAATCAAAAATTAAAAATAAATAAATTATAAGTCACCCTTCTTCATATTCTGCCTTGAAGTAACAAAGACAGAAATAAATAAATAAATACATTTTGAACCCTTCATGATTTCTCATCTGCACTACTGCTCATGCTGAACATGAGGGATGGGTTACCATTTCGTGTGCATCACAGACAGACCAAGTGTGGGACGAAGAAGTGCCAGGGGTTACTGGACTGACTGACTGATGAACAGATGTCAAGAGGCAGATACCTATTTTCAATTTTTATTTCATAATCAAACAGTCCATCCCTTCAGGTGCGATGGGAGAAAACAGAAAAGAGGGGAGGAAAAGATAGCATAGATGTGTAGTAACATATTTCCCATCATGCCTAGTGCTGGACTGAGTGTTTGTTTTTCTGATATGCAAATGTCACTTTTATTCGTGCTTATAATGTGTCTGTTCAGAACATGGTTTTATTTGTTCATAATTGCCATTTTTGTGCTGGTTTATAGCTTGAGTCATTAGCGAGGTGGCTCTTTCTTGACGGCTGCTGTATTTTGTGTTTAAAGTTCTTGTCCCCTGTGTTGAATGTCATTAAAGGATTGACATCACTGAGAGCTACTTCCCACCGAGGCATGTCATCTTATATTGACATCAAAATTTGATTTAAGTAGTTAGCCGGCTGAGTAGCAATAAAGCTATTGCTCGATAATGGTGCTACGATGGCTGCTAGACTCAAATAAAGACTGAAGGATATGAGTGTGAATGGCAAGTCAGGAGTGAGCTATCTGAATAAATGCTCCTTTCTAGGACATGAGAAATTTTGCACCCTGCAGATTTTTGAGTTTTTAAAGGGTTTTGATGGTGTCATTAATGGTGATCTGTTAATCAGACGTTTATTGAATAATGTGCATATATCTAAGACACACTCATAAACATTAATGTGCTTGAATGCACCGCCTTTGTTTTTCATTCATCCCCAACCTCAAGCTACCCATTATTCAGGTTTCTGTGAAAGTATCACTGTGAAAAAAAAAAGCTGTTGTAGCCGTATTGACGTATATACAGGCACCCATTAGATTGTGCATGTATTCGCTCTGTCTCTCTCTCTCATCTACATGTTCGCACACAGTGGTGGTGAGATGGGATCCTCTGATTCAGCAAATCAAAGGCCTCTCCTCCTGTCCATATTATCGATGCTGCTGGAGGGCCGTGGAGGATGCCGGGGCACAAGGCAGGGTGGGGGTGGGAAGAGCTGGCAGATCTGTGGGGGGCAGGGCAGGCAGGGCTGGAGCTGCAGATTATTCTGGAAATTGCCAGCTGCAGTGTCTGCAATCAGGATCAAACCGGTTCCGGGTGGGGGAGGAGGAAGTCACTGTCGATTTTTGTCAAGCCAGCCTGTGCCTGTGTGTCTCCCGGCTGAGTGGGATGACATTCGTGAGGGCGACGGTGGAAATGTCCCACCACCTCATCCTCTCCTTAATAATTCATCCGCCTGCCCGGGCTCTCTGCAGGTCTGTGGCTGTAGCCGTGCAGCACGCCTTTTAATGGAGCCGGCGATTACCAACACCGACATCTTAACATTTAAATAATACACAGACACCGGGCCGGAGCAAAATCAATAGCACATGGAGGGAGTGTAATGAAGAGCGCAGCCATCTTGCCTACTACAGGATATAGAGAGCATAGATGCAAAAACACATCCAGCGCGCCACCTCCCCCACCCTATTCCCAATGATACTATGGGGGTCTTCTTTTTCTTTTTTCTCCCTCTTCCTCATCCTCTCCTCCTCCCTGTATCACCTCTTCTACGCTCCTCTCCGACTTGTTTCTTCCTCTGCCTCTATCTCTGCTGCTCCTGCTCTCTGAGGATGGCAGGGCTCCTGAGGCGAGCGGCGGAGCCCTGGGACAGACCCTGATTAAAACTGCCTGTTAATGACAAAGGCCCCAACGCTGCAGCTCAGGCTCTAATCCTAATCTGTATGCATCCGCAGCAGCGCATATTTTCCTCCCTTTGCTCAGTCCTCTGACACCAGACGAACGGAAACACAGAGGCAGCCATTTTGGAACAGCTGCATGGAGCTTCGTGTAATGGAGGAGCTCTGCCCAAGACACCAACGGGGACACAACCGCTGCAACAAATCCTCTTGTACATGTCTGTGACTATTCCACTCTTCCCCTCATCCCTCCGTGTCCGCGTCTGCCGAATGTGTTGCTGCACGAGGGAAAAAGAAAGCAGAATATCGCAGGGTGATGCATGTAGTGACCCTGCAGCTTTTTAGCTAAAAAATCACCTTTCACTCGTTTTCAGTTGTTGCTTTAACTTGATGCTCAACTTAAGCGTAAGCCTTCATTTCACTTGCACTGATTTTAGATAACGCACGAGGGAAAGTGAGAGCGCAAGAGAAGCAGCCCGTTCACCTGAAAGCGAGACTGATGGGCTAACAATACAGGGGGAAGGTGAGCAGTTTATTTTAGCAGCGAGAGGGGGGGGTGTCTGCATGTCTCCAGTGATGCGGGGGTGATTTCTTTCGGCAGGCCTGTGAGTGCCCCGAGGCGAGAGGGATAAGGGCCGTAGAGGAGAGGGGAAGAGAAAAGAATCTGGCCTGGAGAGACTTTGCAACACAAGTGCACTGGAGCTATTAAAAATATAGCACGGGATGAGTGTAATAGTGTATATTTAGCTGCGGAGGAAGAGCCCGCGTTGTGCGTTCACGCCAGTACTTCGTATCTTTTGGTCACTGCAGGGGCTCAAATCAAAGCAGACAAAGGGTGAAAGAATGAAAAAAAAAGCAAACTGAGGTGTTTATCAGTCGCTGTTGTTGTTGCCGCTGGTGTGTAAGAGAAGCGCACCACATCTGTTGCAGCAACCACTTTCACAGCGATAAGAAACAATGGAGTTTTGAAATGAACAAGGGGATTGGTTCAGCGCTGAGAATTATGGATGCTGGGAAAGGATCTTGGGTGTGGGAAAGAAGAGAGAGGATTATGAATTTCAGCAAATCAGAGAAAAGCATGTGGAGAAATCTCAGCGTCGCTTTAGGTTTTTTTTTTTCTCTCTCTCTCTCTCTCCATCCTTTCCTCCTTTTTCACTCTTTAATTCTCTCCTTTGTCTCTATCTTGAGCTCCTTCGCTCTCTTTGATATAGTGGATTTTACATGAGTTTTTTTTTTCTATTGACATCTGCCTGCGTTTCAGCTGTCCACCATGCCCATCCTTTATTCTCTCAACTGCTCGTTCGTCTAAACCGCACGAGCAGATCTTCCTTTCTGAGACATTATCTTTGTAGAACTGCGGTGTTTATTCAAACCTCTTAATTCTCATTTTGAAAATAATCATGAATCTGCACTTGAAAATGGAGAACATCACTTTTTGAGACTCCTTCGTTCCCTCCTTGATTTAGTGACTTTTCAATCACAAGGAAGAGCTAAACCTCACTTTGATTTTTCTGCTCTTCAAACTCCTTGAAATCTGACATATTCATAACAAATAGATAAGAGCGTTTGTCTGAAGGAATAATTTTACCTATTGCCCAGACTTTGCATGCTTAACTTTCTGCCCAGAATAAACCAACCAGTGAGCTTCAGAGGGGCAGATTTATTTAACTTTGGACAAAGCTAAGATTGCTGTGCCCCCCTGCTTCCAGTCTTTATGCAAATAGACAGATATGAGAACTGTATCAATCTTCATATTTAATCCTTGGCATGAAGGTGAATAAGCGTATTTCCCAAAATGTCAAATTAGTGAATCGAAATGTAATTACATCTCCTCATCACTGGATTGCATTTGCTTTTTAATCGATTTCAGAGCAACAAATATTTCTTCCTTTGACTGACCTTTTATTGGTATTTAATTGGAAAAGAAATCAGCCAACTGCTTACAGTACAATCATGCTATCTAGCAGGATACACAAGTCCATCATGCTCGCAGGCATTTTCATTCTGTCCACTGATGAATAGGAGATGGTGCTTGTAATTACAGGGTGCTTTGCAGAGTGTGATTGCAGCGCGCCGAGGGTCAGCGAGAGCAAGGTTCAAGCTTCTTGATATTTCCCAGAGAAATAAATATAACCAAGAGGTGTGCCCGGGCTGCTGCAGATCACACCGCCGAGGTCCCCTCTGTGCAGCCACCTTTGGCTTCAGAGAGTCAAGGAAATGATTTAGTGATCTGAGAAAGCTCTGGGGCGCCAGAAAGGAAGTGACAATCATAGAGAAATTAAAGGGTAGAGCTTCTTTAATCCATGCTGTCGGCAACCTCTGTACGACTGAGTGTTTTGTGAATTGGGCAGATTGGTTTGAAGCTAAAAAGCGCGGCGCCGTCTCAGCCCGAAAAAGCGCCGGAGTCTTTCTCTCGACGCCGGCGAAGTGGCTCAATAGGTGAGAAAAGGTTTTTCCTCTGAACCAGCACGGTGTGGAGCATGACGATGTCCTGCGCTAAAAGGAAGACTTCTTACTCTGAGAGCTGCATTATTCTCTCAAGTTGAATTAAGCAAATGGCCGTTCTTGAAAGTCTCATCATTGAAATGACTGGCCTGTTAGCGCCGTGCATCCACAGACGGCACAGCACAGGCGAGGTTTTGGCACCTACTGAAATCTCCATTTTATAACAAAGCACAAGTGGATCTCATATCCTCCTCTTAACGGCAATAGTGGAAACATCAAATATTGAACTTGATAATTTGATGTTTAAATTGCATGAACTTCTAGATGGAGACAGAAGACAAGCCCTCATCCTACCTCTTCACATGTGTAATTTAAATCAGTGGTCGCCATTCTCTGACTCTCAATCTGCAATCACGGTTGAGGGTTGTGAAATATTTCCAGCTCAAACCTGTCCATTTGAATATGAATAATACACAAGGTAGAGTGCATTATGATAATAGCCTTCAATTACACAAGATATCTGCATATCTATCTCCTTTACTTCTTGAATGCCGTGAAGAGGAGTATTAGACTTGTGAGGACACTCTGAACACGAGAGCTGCATGAATGTTGGATTGTCACTTCTCTCCGGCCCCTCAGAGTCGCTTGCTTAGCCTCGGCATTCACAGCCCGCTTCAATCAATATCAATTAATTATCATGGGTGCTCCAAAATGATAAATCCTTTTTATCTATCACTTCACGAATCAATGGCCTCACTGTTACCGTGCTAGCATTTCCCTCATCCTCACGGCTCAATCAATTGAGAAGTCGCACTGGACAATTTACATTGAAGATGTATGATGAAGGGGAATCAATATTATTAGCAGTGAGAGTGAAGGGGAGTGTGATATCTGTGACGAAGAATTCAAAACGAGGCTATAACATCAACAACTGGCAAATTGTATCACAGTAGATCAAAAAGCGAGTGACCTGCATTGATTATAACACATCAAGTCTTTGCGTGTCTTCTGTGCGGCCCTATATCACGGCTACTGTAATTCTTAGACTTTGCTCAGGTGGAACTTGTGACAGGATGTTAAGTCAGAGGTTAATCTTTACACACTGGCCATGTTTTCCTGTCATGCGGTGGTTGTAGCTCATGTCTCGTATGGAGTCCCTACAGACCTCTGTGACCATGTGACCAAGAACCCAGTGACCTGCTGTGGATGTTGTCTGACCCCCGAGGTCAGGGTGTGCAGGGTGACTGTGACAGGCGACGCTCTCTCTGACGCTATACCGCCGACCTTTGACATTTCGTTTGAAAGCTTGGCTTCAGAGTAGCTACATAAATCTTTAGGATAGATGCTACTTTCGTGCTTACATACAGTATAGGCTTTGCAATGATTTAAAATGAGTGTGTATTGGCAACGTTCTTTAAATGATTCAAATGTAATTGACTTGATATATTTGAAATGCGACATTACCAGTTGTGGACTCCCTTTACTAAAGAAAAAACACCAATACAGTACAGCAGTATAAAATGGTCCCAAGTATTACAAGTAAAAGTCCTGCATTCAAAAGTACAAAAGTATTATCAGAAAGTCAAAGTATCAGAAATAAAGATCCTTCCTCTGTGACTGATATATGGTTAAATATTACATTACTAGATTGTTAATACTACTTGCGCTTCAATGCATAATTATCATTTTACTTTTGCAGAAAAGGAGAAAGACATGATAATTACATCTACACGGACACTAATATTCTGATTATAATTGGCTCAAAAGCCCAAACAGAGTGAGAATGTGCCATATAAACACCGTAATCAGAATAAACAGGCCCAAACCAATTGAACATTTTGGAAGATTTGTTTTTAATTATGCAAACTTATTAGACAAGTGATGTCAGAAAAATAAGAAATAACGATCTATTCAAACAAATACACAACAAATGAATGAAGCTGGGATAGGCCGATGAATCCACGATGTATTTATCACTGTTGCACGTGTCACACAGCTGCTCCAATTAAATGCATCAGTGCATGTAAACACCAGACCATGTTAATTCGCATCCTATGTAAACAAGTGACCTAAAATCCTAAATCAGAAAGATTTCAGGCAGGATGAAAAACGTGTGCATCATTTTTCTGGTTTTTCTCGTAATCTTCTTTAATCTCTCTCTAATCTTATCTTTTTTTGTGAAATATTGAATATGCTTATCTCTTCGGACCACAAACAGTTTCTTAAACGACAAGCTAGAAAGTTTGGGGACCACTGGTTCAGTCTATAACAAAGCATTGTATTTTACAAGAATATCATAGACTTTTCATGTAAAATCTCTATCTGAAAAATGCTACTAACTATATCTGTCAGAGAAAATGTAGTAAAACAAAAGTACAGTATTTTCCTCCGAATTTGAGTGAAGCATAAAGTGGCAGAAAAATGAAATACGAAAGCACAGATGCCTCACAATTATAGTGAAGTACTTATTTAAATGTATTCATTTGCTTTCCACCACAACACATTACACATAACCTGTGTAATGTGTGTTTGTATGTATGCATTTAGCCAAAGAAACACAAGCAAAAAATAAACCATTGTGTCAACCGATGCAATTAACATTGTTCAAGGTTGCTCTTGAGGTTAAGTGTTTTTTTTTTCCTACTGTAAAATTTGCTTGTAAAATGAAGTAAATAATACTAATTAGAAGTCTTCCGTAGAATTTCATGCACGACACAAGTTTTAAAAACAAGAAAGAATGTCACAACTGTCATCACGGCTTTTTTCCATTTTGCTTTTAATGTCAAGAATATCGATTTTACTGTGTTTCCTCAACAGAACACATTTAGGTCTCTATGCATAGTTACTTAATTTGGACACAATAGATTGTTCACAATGGTCTAATTACCATAATTATACATGTTTCTATGGAAACCCACGAGTCCAGGTTTGATTCATTATGTTTTACCTCCCAGACAGTTTTAATTGTTGTGATGCGAGATAAGAAATGGCTGTTGGCATTTTCAACTACCTCACAATTGGCTTTTAACAGCTCCCATGGAGTTTCACTTTATGTTGGGTACGGCGTTGTTCAATACACGCTGCAACACCCACACACCTGTCGAGGAGCCAGGGGAGGATTATTCCAGCACTAGGGGGAACGTAAACTTTGCTTGATGTAATATAACTTTGTGATGCAAACTTCATTTCCAACCTCTATTCGGAGAATATATCACTTATCTAATTATAGGTAAAAATATATATTATGTTTACCTTTGTACAATTGAATGATAAGAGAGCTTTTGTGTGTTTCATTATGAATTCTGTACACAAACACATAGAAAGGTGTCTCTTTTTTAGTTAAGATGCCAGTGTTGCATTGATACAAAGTCACCAAGTCTTAATATCATCTGAAATAATTAAATTATAACGAAATGAGCAGTGTTTCCAATTACAGCAGGTTTTTTTTTATTGCAGTAGCGAAAAGTCACTTAAACGGTCAAATTGAAAATATATCTCACTTTCTAAATAATAATTGCTTGTGTTCTTCAACTTTCTGCCAAAGTAATCATGTGAGTCCCAGGCGAGCAGTTTTCCTTCACAGTTCTTTGTGTCCACAGAGGACAGGACTCAGAATCACACATCTAAGGCAACAGGTCTCAATCAGTCACGGTTGCTGGAGTTTTGGGCCCGGACACATCCCTCGCTATTACAGAGCTATTGATCGTTTAATTACACAATATGGGTCAAATTTCCCATGATAGATGACAGTGGAGAACAAGAAAGATTGGAAACAATAAAGGAGTGAGGCAAAGTGAGAAAGTTGAAGAGTGGAAAGCATGTGCAGTTTAATAATGTGTGAGCGTGCAGGTTACTGATTAATCCACACAAGTATTCATTCTAATGATGCATTAAATTAGTGGAAATACTTGTCACCGTATGTCAGAATATTTTGATTAGAGCTTGGCAACTTGTCAAAGTCGAGGAGATTATAGCAGCTTTCATTTAATGCAACACGCGAGCCACCAGTGGCGAAATGTAACTAAGTACTTTTACTCAAGTGCTGTGTTTAAGTACAGTAGTATTTTCTGTTATTTTGTACTTGTGCTCCACTACAGTTACGTGACAGCTACTTTGCAGATTAAAATTTTACATACGAAATAAACGATTAGCTTATTAAATATGATGCATTAGTATAATTTAAACGAGCAAGCAGTGCATAAATTAGTTTCACCATCTACGATATTAAAATGCAGCTTCATCATTACAGCATCATAATAGTGATATATAGTATAATATAATACATTATGTAGTCAATATTTTTGCATTTTACTTGCACTTTGAGGATTATTCATACCTACTAACACATGTGAAAAAAACGTGTAAAAAAAATCATCACACAAGCACACACACACACACACACACACACACACACACACACGCTGTGCAGCATATAACATGTTATGACTTTCAAAGTAATAGTAGCCTCAAGTGATCATTGATGTGACAAGTAACTGAATGAAACAGAGTGTAATATTGCTCCGCAGCTCGTGGAAAGCTTGTTATATAAACTCCTCTCTGTTTGTTGTGTGTTGGAATCACTGTAGGCCGTATCAGAACGTGCTCCAAATCCCTCATCTGCTGGACCGCCGCTGAAAGGCTTTTCGGGCAACACGGATTCGCGGCCACTCGTCACAGTGCGCTACCTGTGAAGCAAAGGTGACCGAGTATGAAGAGAATAGTGAAATCTTAGCCCCGTTATTTATGTGCTCTGTCTCTCCCTGTGTCTCTGTCTCCCTCAGCTGTGCTATTTTCTGCTCTCCCTCTGCAGCGCGGCCCTCGCTCAGGCAGGCTCGGGCTCCCAGCTCTAATTCTGCAGCACTCGCCGGCGTCCTTCGTTTGACCTTGGCGCACCACGATGCCCTCTGTCGCCGCGCAGCTAGCCTCGCTGTGCCCCCTGTGGCTCGCCGACGCATCATTACAGACACACTCTCAAACACACACACACACACACACATATTGCCATCCCGTTAATCAATAGTGCATCAGGCTCCAGGTCAACAGAGGGAATTAACTGAGCGTGCCCAATCACGTGGAGGGGGCCTCTGGGAAAAATCATTGGCTCTGCAGTGTTATGACTGGTCACACATGTCGGATGGTGTGTGTGTGTGTGCGTGCATGCCTGTGTGTTCTTACATCTGCTTGTGTGTGTTTTCAGTAATGAGCAGGGTTGCAAAGGCTAAAAGCGATATTTCAGCGACGACCTGTTCGTTGCTGCGCGGCGCTGAGTTTGTGCATGTGGGTTGTTTGATCATATGTATAGTTTGCTGAGTGTGTTAGCCTTATGTAGGCTCCTGATCCTCCTCTATAGAGGTTACACTTGTATCATCTAGTCCTCCCCCTCCACCTCGCTGTGCCCTGCTGCTGAACAGGGGCACTTAACACCCGTGTGTTTGTTTCTACCTACCTTAACTGTGGAAACAAAAAACAGCTTTTTCTTACTGTGACTCAAAACGTTAGGCAGCTGCTTGTAACATTGCTTTGTGGTTATTTCTGTCTTTGTAAGAATTAACCCCTGCTCATACTCGTACACTGTCACTATGTGCCTCTATCTGCCTCTGGCATCATTATTTTATAGCTTATCAGTGCATCAAAATGTGCACGTTAAGCTGCAATAATCTGTTTTAATGCTTGTTTGATTGCAGAAAGTAACCGCACTTCGCACGCCCATGGGTGCAGCAGGTTACGGCGAGCATACAAATGCCTGAGATTAATGTAAGATTTCATGAGTCCACATTTTAACAGTGCTCATTCTAGACCCTGCATCTGTATGAAAGGGTGACCAGCGAGATAGAAAGAGTGCGGGGCATTCTGCTCTATCTCAACCCGCTCCATTCCACTCATCTGTCCCCAGGGCCAGAGTCAGAGCGGCGGGATCAAAAGTAAAATCAGAGCGGAGAGCTGTATCCAATCGTGTCAGTCGGAGAGGTCTCTCCCTCTACTGTAGTCTGGCAACGTCCAGGGCTGAGGGCACTGATCTCTATCAACGAGGATAAATTCAGTCAAGCCTCTAAAATGTGTGGCGGTGGACCTCAAGTGATTTAAATCATTAAAATGAGGCCAGCTGCATCATGCAGTCGGAGCACGTGGTGGGGGCATCCGGCAGCCTGGTACAGAGAGAAGAGTGCCATCATCTGGCCCCTGCTGATACATCCATCCCTCTGCAGAGTGCCTGTGTGTGGAGGGATGCAACAGCAGACCTGTGTAGGCTTTAGTGGAGGTATTTGAAAGTGTGTTGGCATAAAATAGTGTGTTGAAGTGTTTGGACTTCACTGGCAACTTTTGACACATGTAAGCCAATTTTAAAGTTGCATTTTAAAGATCTGTACCATTAAGTAGAAGTACTCATACGTCTACGTACTTATACTTATAATGTACAGTTCTGTGCAACAGAGAATACACCACTGTCCTCAAAGTGTTTGCTTCTTCATGCGAAGCCCATTCTAGGTAGTCTTTGTAATAACACGATTATCTGTGCAGATTGAGTGTGGAACTTGTGTGTTGAGGAGAAAAGGCGCACTAGCCTGACAGCATCTTAAGGAGGAACCGACAGCTTTTACCGGAGACAGACAACAATCACACATCAACCGTTCCATTTCGCAAATAATAGAGCAGCGCCTCCTGCAATCATTATATGGGCCTGCGAGAGGGAGACTGTGTGTGCCTTGTATAATTGTAGGGTTACAGGCATATGTTTGTATTCATTCTTCTCATAGTAAAAAGGTTGTGAGGTGTTGATTTACCTTTCAGCATGTAATTGAAAAAGAAAATCGCTACAAGTCACTCACGCTTGCCAGGAAAAAAGTGCTTTTGGGGAGTGAAATGAACCGACTTGCATTAGTGCTCGACTCAGCTTTCTCTGGCTTTTGTGCTGGCAGTCGACAGATGTCTACATCGTACAGCTGCGGATTCAAACTTTCACAGTGTTATGAAATGCAAAATAATATTAGCACTCTCTCTCTCTCTCTCTCTCTCTCTCTCTCTCTCTCTCTCTCTCTCTTCATACATACTTGCATCCTTTCCTACGCACAGCACAGTATGTTCCCAATGCAGAGAACATATTGAAAAGCTCCTTGGGCTTCATGACTCTCTTGCTAAACTTGATTGTCCTGCTGACAACAAGAGCAAAACAAACAGGTGGAATTATCTGTGACACACACCAGACAGCAAAAACACACAGGAGCATCTCACTCAATCAGCGCTCACGCCTGTCCCGAGCATAAACACACCTATTACACACACCAAGCGGTGTCAGTGTAAACAATGCAGAACAATACACTCTGCATTTCTCGCTGCAGCGGCTCCTCTGATTGGCTGGATCGATCGTCGGAGGCATTTGATGTTATAGGAGGAGAGGCGAGGCATATTGATTGGAGGATAATCAGAGTCAAGCTGGCTTGGTCCTCTTCAATAATTCAAAGGAAGGATTTGGGGTGAGATTCCCTTAGATCGGAGGTGTGATGTACATTTCATAGTCTGAGAGTTGGGGAGCTGCACGGGAACAGGGAGGGTGCGTGTGTGTGTGTGTGTGCGTGTGTGAGTGAGAGAGAGGAATATGGGGGGTGGGGGTGAGGGGTGGGGATGGAGGTCACGTGCGCTCAAACATGAAACATCTTTTAAACCAATCGCACCACACACAACAGTGAACGGATGCTGTTCTCCATCTTCTAGAACTATGAAAACTATGGTCAAAAGAAACACTTCATATATAATACAACCATTTGTATGTTATGTCACGTACGTGTGCGCTTGCATTCGCGTGCTTGTGTTCATGTACTTAAGGCGCACCTTCCCCTCTTTGGAGGCTTTTTGCAACATTCCTGAGGCAGAATATATAGCAAACTGTGTTTACCTCACCCAGAGGACCTTACACTGCAATCCAACCATTGATTTTCCTCTAACACCTTCAGCTCTCTATGTGTGACTAAGCCAATTTTACTGGCCGTGACATCGCTGTGAAAAACAGAACAAGCATAAACATTTTACTTTTGTTCTCTCTGTCTTCACTGTATGCATTAAATCCAGGATCAATGCACGGCCTTTTGAACCAGAATGAGATTATTGTTGAACTTGCTGGAACATCAGTTTGCGGCAGATCAGAAATCATGTCGAGTCAAGTCAACTTTGTCTGATTTATTGAATGTTGTGTTTGATTGTTAAGTATGGAGCTTTGATTATATTATAACCCTGACCTGTCTGCAGGTATGTTTTTGTTGATGTGCGAGAACACTTTTTTCTTGCCTTAAAGATGTAAAGTCAGGTTTCTAAAGAAGTGGAAATTTTATTGAATTTATTCTCATGTGCATTAAAATGTCATTAGTATTTTTACTGATTAAAAGAAACTTGTTATTTGGCTGCTCTGAGAAAAAAATAACATAACACACAGTGAGTTTTTATTATTTTATCATACATACAATTATTCCCAGTCCACATCTTACAAGACACCACAAATGAATCTAAACCAGGTCCAGAAAAAACAATTGAATATGTCATAATGTGAATTTCAACCCTGTCAAAATTCATAAATCTCTAGCAAAACTTGCACTATATATTTATAAAAATGGAAAAACTACATTTAGTACCAATTTAATTGTCCGCTTTGCACTCTTTCCAGATTTTTGAGATAAAGTTTAAAAATCTTAAATACATCAAAATTAAACAACCACAACAATTTCTTATTATTTCTATAGTGTAGACGCTAATTATCCTTAATTTCCTCCATGGGAAATGCAGTAGGCGACTGTAGCAAGCAAGGTTTTTTTATATAAATACTTGGTGTTAAGTACCTTACGATATATTGTCCAATACATTATAATCAAGGTAAATAAACTATTATAATTCTATGCTAATCAAAAAGGATTCAGACATACTGCAGGTGCTGCATATTGCTACATATAACTAGAGAAATCAATGTAAAAAAAAAAAAAGAAAAGAAATGAAAGCAATATTAAAAACAAGAAGTACATTTCCCCAGCAGACATTGTGTGAATTAATTTGTATACAAGGAGAAGGTTGTGGGAGTTGTGTGAAAAATCCCAGCCAAGAGTGTCTCTAAAGAACAGATATGATTTATGGAAAACGATTTTCGGGGAGGTTGATGCCGCCCGTGTATAAAGTTGTGAACCACCCTCTCCTGAGATTCTTGAAAATATTTGTCCTGTGACCATTATTATGGTGAAACTATCACTGACTGCTGTTTGGAATTGCTTTGTGAAAGCCAAGCTCAAGGTGCTTTTTGTGACCTGCAGAGGCTTTAGTGTCTTCATATTTATGACCTGTGCTGTGGATCTGTGTGGCGCTAGTCATACGTGTGTGGAATCAGACTGCAGCTCTGGTTCTGCAGCCTCACCAAAGGTCACGCAGGGGGCTTCCTCCATAACGCGCGGTTTTCTCCCGCCGCTTATCTCCTAATCACTGCAATTACTACTGCAACACTTGTTTGTTTGTTTGCTGGAATGGTGCATTAGTGTGTTTGTATCCCGCTGACCGGTGCAGACGTGTCGGGCGGGCGTCTGGGGAGGGACACTGCGGTTAGAGGCTTTGCTGACTGCAGATGTGGGATCTAGATAGAGGAGCCGCCACCATCATCATCATCTTAAACATCATCATCATCATCTTGATCATCCCTCTCTCTCTCTCTCTCTCTCTCTCTCTCTCTCTCTCTCTATCTGTTTTTCCGCCTGTCCCTGTGTTCCTCGCTCTCTCAGAGTGAAGCACATACCACTGGGGAATTACTGCATCAGGTCATCTGTCAGTCTCCATACTGCACCACACCCTATACACCAAAGATGCTGCCTTCAGTGTATTGAGCTGTTGAGGTTATGCCCTTACTGTACAGTCCTCTTCTTTGCTATATATTCTTGCACCCTGTTTTTAAATTCTGCTACTAAATCTTTCTTTTCACACCTCTGACAAACAGACATTTTACCCTCCTCGTCTATTTTGTGATCTACACAGGAGCCTTGTGACATCTTGTTCTTCCGCCGCCGCCCTTGTCTTGCTCAGCCTCCGACTCCAGCCCCAGTCCACTCACCACTTGAGAGGGGGAGATGAGCGTGTAGACAAACGTCCTCTCCCGTGCTCTCTGTCACCTCTTACCTGGAATCACATCCCCACACACACTCTAATTATCCCATTTGATGAGAAACAGGGCTCCTTCTACTGCTGCAGCAGCTCTGGCTCCAGAGCCCAAGCATCTCCAGCCCTAGCATGTAAATGCAAGGCTTCTCTCCCACTCATCATTACTGCAGGAGATACCTGGCTAATTATAGCCCCATGCTGCTGTAATAGAGACAGACCTGGATACTAGGGTGACAGGGAGGAGCAGACATTGCTGGAAAAGGAGGATATGGAAGAGCGGATTAACAAACGCGCCCGACTGCAATATCAGAGCGAGGAAGGCGTTAGATAAACTCCAGAATACAAATGACAAAAATGTTATTTATGTTTGCACTTATAATATGTACATGCCTCATTTTGGCTTCCGTTTTTTTTTAATAATTCTTTTTTGCAGTTTTTTAAAATATTTTATAATAAATAAATATTATATAATAACATATGAATATGTTCAGTCCCTGAATTCTAATAGCACAATTTGAGATACAGGCGGTGAAGTAAAATGTCTAATATAGCAACCGGAACTTATTCTCTTTTTTTCTTCAGATAAAAGAAGCTGTGCCAATATTAGCTTTAGCATTTCTCTCGTCCAGCCTACACAGTGAAAAGCTTCTTTTAATACAGCTTGACCTTGATTGGAAAACTGTAGGTGAGCCTCACGGCAGGTTCAACACACACACACACACACACACACAATGTGCTGTGTGTGCATGTGTACATCCTCTCTGACCCAGCATGTCCTCTTTCCATCATCTCCAGTTTTTTTTCCTCCCATCATTGTAATGGTTCTCTGTGCTGCCTCTCTCTGGGTTTATGCAGCATCATTCACAGACATCATCCAGTCCTCCTCCTCGTCCTTCCCCTCGCTCACTCTCTCGTCCTCTCACTCTTTTTCAAGTCCTTGATTCACGTACGTATATCCTCCTGAAGAGCTCCTATATGTCAGTCGACCAGCCAGAGAGACAAAGGCAGGCCTGAGTTAATTACCTATCATTTAGAGCAGATGGCTGCAGATGATATGTAAATGGTTGCTTGTGTGTGTGTGTGTGTGTGTGTGTGTGTGTGTGTGTGTGTGTGTGTGTGTGTGTGCATTTATGTGATTGTGAATATAGCTGCATATGTGTGTTTGTATATTTACAATACATCCCTCTTTCTTGTCTAATGTATGTGTATACAAAAATGTATACTCTCTCTCACACACGCACACACACACACACACACAGGGAAGCATTAAGATTTTTTTTTTCTGCAAAGGGGGTTGCAATTTAAAATGTGGTATGGATTGTTTTATTCCGCCCAGATAAAGTGTTAATGACTGAGACCATAATTATAGGTTGCATTTTTTCTGTAATTACTCGCAGCCTCCTTTAGGCTGCCTGCATATTCATTCAAATGTATATTTAACAATCTGTTTAAAATACTGTGTTGCACATTTGCTTTTAATTATTACAGGTCCATATTTGGACAGATTCAATGCTACAATGCTAAGTATTTTTGCAAGAGGTATCTGCTCTAAATTCTCACAATCTGAGGCTGCAGAGCACTGAGCTGAATCTAGGCCATAGTGAGTCAATTGAGACATTGCTGTTTTTTTCTGTTTTTGTTTGACGGCCTCTCAAGAGAATCTTCTCAGAATCTAAAGAGATTATTTATTTATTTATTCATTTCCTTTTTTTTTTTTTTTTTTGATAAGCGAGCTCACTCGACGCCAAACATTAGCTGCTGCGTTCTGTTTCTTAGCATGGAGCAGGAGGCACAGCAAATCAATGATGAATGTGCAATGAATCAGAGATATATGTTACAGTGCACTCCATGACACAGGAAGAAATGTAACCACGGAGGGAGGGCAGCAGGGAGAGGAGGGCGGGGGTGGTGGAGGTGGTGGTGGGTTAGCAGTCAGATCAATAGTACTGCTAGAAAGACCTGTCCGTTTTTGACTTCACGCTGTAAATTAAGCCTTCTCTGTGCCAACATTTTCTCAGCAGCCAGTGTGTGAATTACAGTGTATATGCAGGCTATAATGCTCCCTTTTGTGCATTGTACTGTAGCTGCTGTAACGTGTGTGAAATAATCTGTGTATGTTTATTCTCCACCAACACACTCAGCGGGAGCCTGTGAATGTAGTCAGCATGTGCGACAGTAAGTTTGCAATGCCACAGATGGAGACCCACTAATTTACTCATTATGGAGATTTAATATGAGAGAATCCTGCTGCAATGATCAGATGTAACTAATACACGCCATCGTCATTCAGTGTGTTTCAGTGTGTCATTCAATTTGAGCTTAATTCATATTTAGAGCTATCCACCCTCTGCTACATTTCACTTATTTTATCCAGCCCCTAAATGCCAAGTAAAATTAAATAAATCTTTTTTTTCCATTTGCCCAGATTTTTTCTAATGCTCAGGCATGACACGATCAGTGCAGCAGCAAATGGAGCCACTTCATATTATGCTTAGTCCCCTATTGGCTCCCTGGTGAGCAAAGCTCTTCCACTGAGAAGTTAACGCTGCTTCAGGCCTTTTATGGCATGATGGCAAATAGAGCAGTTTGGCTTCAACATGTAAAGAGTCATTTACTAATTCAGCTGGTCCTCAGATAATGCACTTTACTGTCCCATCATGTCATCATGTAAAATCAAATTATATTTTTAAATAAGACTTGCCAAAAATAGTGCGTTAGGAAATGTGCCTTTGCAAACAGATATAATAAATCCTTCAATGACTAATCAGGATTGCAGGAATTATCCTATAATATTTATCCCTCAAATGTTGAAATATATTGTTTTGACAATCTAATAGAATTATCAAAATGCAAGAATAATTTAGACAAATTCAGAGGCACTGAATCAGCATTGTCTCTGCTCAGGAATCAAATCAGTGCGTGGCTGCTAGAAAATGGACCCGGCCATCGCTGAGCTATATGTTATAACAATGAGGTCCTCTACTGGCAACAAGAGTCCCTGCACCAGCTCCATGTTACAATATGAAATGATGGAAAATGCAACCAGGATCTCCTCTGTGAGTCTTTTCAGTGCTCGTCTTCTGGGATTCTTTTAGGTAGGGTTTCTTATTTATCCCCCTTTTAGCCTCAGTCATGGTAATAGTGTTGGTGCAGGAAACACTAATTTTTACATTATTTTAGTTTTACATTCTGGAGACATGCTCAATGTGTTGCTCCACAACTGCTGAATGAATGCAGAGGAAACACTGGGATACACCTAGGACAATCCTGCAATCAGCTACATCATGTGTCTTTCAGTTTAAATATATCTGCTCCAAAATAAAATGTCCTATTTTGTTCAAATTATGGTGACCTCATTAGGACAATAATAGCACTACAAAATGAGACAACGGAGGATCCTGATTAACCTTTGGCTCTAGTTTTTGTGTGTTATCCACCGGGCTATTAGTTACATGGTTCTGTAGCATCGGTCTGATACATTTGAGACCGACTGGCTGCACAAGCTAACTCATTTTCACACACGTTTTCTCTTGCTCTCGCACAAACACACACTATCCCTCTCATCCCCCTGCAGAAAAAAAGTATGTGAGCACCTTTGATCTGGTTTTTCTCCTGGTCTATATCTCTCCTGAAGCAGAACACCATTACATACACTTTGTGTCCAGATACACTTGTCATGCAATGGCGGGCTCAGATCCCAGGGAATCAAAGGTGCGGGTGATGCCTCCAGAACCTGCATTAATATGCATGAGAGCGGGAGCTGGCCTATGATGTAATTGCGGTAGCGGCGAAGGTCAGTGCCTTTGCCCAGCCTGTGCACAATATCAAAGCTCAGATGTACACACACCACTTAGGTTTCTTTATGGTAATCTCCATGCATTTTGAAGCTGAGGATGACTCTGCTGATAGGGGTGTGTAAATAGATGAAAATCTGCTTTTAATTGTGTTACCGCCAAACTTTTTATGCTCTCAGGGGTCTGACTCTCACATTATAGTGTTGCGCTCTCATGTTCTCTCCTTGGACACACATCATAGTGAGCCTTTCATCCAGGGAGTAAAGCTGTTTACAACCCTCCCGCCCACCCATGTGGTCCTATTCTCAAGGCTCTTCTGGTTCTGAATATAATGGACCTTCCTTTTTATTCATGTTCCAGCTCTGGTCCTGATCTGGCCCCAAGGATTCTACTGTATATCAAAGGAAAGCATCCAAATATTTAATGAGAATCACTGAAAAAATCTCTTTCTTGAATATAGATCCCTTGCTACATTATATAAAATATAATATTCCTTATAAGTGAAACCCAACATGTTTGCTTTTGTAGTGAGTGATGCATGCTGTGGTGACTTGATGTAGCTTCAGTTATTCTCTCTGTATTGTTTCCTGGTTGTTTTGGGTCCTGTGAATCCCACACTGGTGCAGCTGATTGATAGAACCAGGACAGAGAACAAATTCTATAACACAGACGACTGCCATCAGACCCAGTTCTGTCACCACATGTGACTCTACTTTAAAAAAAAAAACAAAAAACAATATGTATTACAGTATTTAACATGGAAAAAAAACTTGTCCTTGAGGTATTCAGACAGTTTTCAGTCAGTCTCAGTCAACGAAGACATTGAAATGTCAGTCAGTCAAATAATCTCCACAGGCCAAATCTTGACTTGATGACCGTCATGTATAACAATTCAAGTCACTCAACTCACGCAACAGCAGCTCTGCATACAAGTGTGTTTGATGTAAACTTTTTTTTTTTAGAACTTTTCCTTGCATATGGTGTCAAATTAGTTTCAAACTGCGGTGTCATAACAGGATGAAAGAATCTACATGCTAACATTTGCTAATTGCGATATTATTACCAAAAGTACTGGGAACAATGGACTGATGATGACACTCAATGTAAAGTTAAGGGATCATCAGAATTATTATGATTCATCTTGTGTAGAATATAATTGTATGTGTTTGTGTTTATGGCAGTCCATTCAGGAGTTGTTGCACCACAAATTTCAGCCTGCTGGTGGTGCTAGAGAAGAAGTCAGTAGATCAACAAAATGTTTCAGATATATACGTTTTATAGCAATCCATTTGATAGCGGTCAAAATACATATCTCACGCAAAAATGTCACCCTCATAGTAACACTAGAGGAAAAGTCAGGGCATCACCAGAGTGAGTAAGATTCATCCTCTGGGGAGCATGAATGTCTGCACTGAAATTTAATAGCATCCCATCTAATAGCTGCCAGGATAAAAGTGGTGGCCTGTTTGTCGAGGCCAACATTGCCAACCTCAAGGCCCAAGACAGCTTTAAGGCAAGGCCTGAGAGGCAATAGGTTGCAAGTTCTGTGGGAATCCCCCTGAATAAGCAGCATAGTGGGACACTTCCTGTACAGTAGAAACTAAGAAGATTTCCGTGAGCCTCTGTCAATGCTAATAACCACAGTGGTCTTGCAGAAAGCTCCCCAGGGCCGTTTGACCACGCAGGCAATGGGAGGGGTGATGCTCGAAGAGGTGGGGGTCACTGGGGGGGGGGGTGTTGAGCTGACGCCTCTCAGACTGTCTCAACTCATTTAGCTCGTCGGAGCATGGTCGATCCATCTCTCTCACGTAGAAATAAGGTTCATCATAACCCCGCTGTGTTTGGAGATGACTGGAGATGGTGAGAGCACAGAAGCGAGGAATGGGTAAGATGCGTGAGCGGACAGCGTGGCCGAAAGACAAAAATACAGACGGACAGACGCGCAAGCAGATATTCAGAGGCTTGTCTAGGGGGGCTCAGGGCCTTCTGGGCATGCCCCTGCGCTGACATCAGCAGAGGCAGAGCAACCCCCACTGAGCACCATGATCCACGAAGGGTGGGCGAGAGGAAGAAGAGACGGGAGGGGGAAGGAGGAGAGAAGATGGAGGGGGAGGAGATAAGGATGGGGGTACAACACTTGTAATCGGATCATTGGCTACAGTGGGGTGAGTCGATGTGATCAATAGAAACTGCACATGCAGCAGAGAGCCTTTAATGGCCCTTAATCTCCATCAGGCCTGAACAGGAGGATGGAAGAGGAAGTCACAGGAGCAAAGGCAGCCTGCATCACATTACACACTCAACCTGTACTCACAATATGCCGTACACTTAGATTCTCTCTCGCACACATGCACATACAGCTGAGCGTAGAGTCCCGACCGCTGACTCCCAGGACTCCAGGCCTCGGCAGCCAGC
Organism: Centropyge bicolor; assembly: GCA_037975185.1. NCBI lineage: Eukaryota > Metazoa > Chordata > Actinopteri > Pomacanthidae > Centropyge > Centropyge bicolor. The sequence continues at coordinate 6,012,056 of JBBMOC010000014.1, forward strand.
ATGTCATATTTCATTCCTCGGCACCTTTTCATTTCATTTCAAATGCATTACATTTCAGACCTTTCCATTCTGCGCTACCCCCCGCGATCCAAAACCTTGCCTTCAACATGCCGTCCCAAGCGCAGGACATATTCCAACCTTTGAATTCAATAAGCAGCCCGACCCCAGCTAGTGTGTCCCCACTCATCATCTCCATGGCACAAGAGAGGTTGCAGTCCAGTTATGAAGTATAAATGTGGTACCAAAGCTCTGGATGCAGAGCTTTCTCTCATTCCTTTAGTTCATATATTTGACTCATCTGCTCCATAGATTAAAGATTCATATTTATGAGCCTCTGCTCTGGGTGTAGCCAAGTGACCTAGAAGGGCAGCGCAGCATAATAAACATAGAGATAGAAATTAGTGAATAAAAAATACAGCAGCAGCTCTCACAGTGTCTTCGCTGGCTCTCGTCTTCTTCCTTTTACTCACTCTTTCTCTCTCCACTTTAAACTCGTTTTCCTCAATGCTGCTGTCACTTATCCATAAATTAAAGAGTGGATTGACAATAGCCTGAAACCGCAGGGCAGAAGCAGGACTGTGTGCTTTAAAATGAATAACGATGGCCCAGATATGCTCAAATGAGCTTCAATTAGAGACCTTTGGAATCTGCACTAAGTATAGTTCTTTTTTGTTTGCCCTTTCTACTGTTATTTTTCCATATGCACCCACTCTCCACTAGATCATAAAGCATCATAATAAGATTTATAAAGCAGTCTTTTTTCATGTGTCTTGTGTTTACATTGTAAATCTCTGAAGGACAGCAGGAAATGCAAGGATCTTAACAGCAGTCAGATACACAGAGACTCGTCTTTACACTGAGACCTATTCACAACTCCACTTATTATTACTGATACACAGGAAAAAATGGAGTTTTTTTTTCAAGGATTTGCATCAACATTGTGTCTGATTTGATAGGCGCTTCTTGTTGCCAGGAAACATCTGAACAGATTAATAACCCCGGGCCTTGAATTATTCCCTGTTGCTTTGAACACTGCCTATATGCATTACATCAACACTTCATTTGTCCAACAAATAGAGTTGTGAAGTGTGCTCCTACAGATTGCTGACCAACACTCTGCATTAGTTATTCCTGCTGCTGGAATAGCTTCATAAATCAATTCAATATGGAGGACTTAGGAAGTGAGTTGTCTTGTATTCAAAGCATCAGTTAAAACTGTCATAATTATTGTCCTTAACCACATTCACACCAAATTGTGTCTTTTTTCTGTGCTTGCTGTTGAGTAATTCAAATAATAGTCACCCAAGTATAATTTGTGTGCTGTACATTTTAAGTATCTCCATTAGTGTCCATTAGTAATTTCCTGGCTGTGCAGCAGCGCAGGGACTTGGTCATGCATTCATGCTATTTAGACGCAAACTTGTTCCACAGAGAAATAAAATTAATTAGGCTCTTGCAACATGAGCTCAGATTGAACTTTCCTTAAAGGGTCACTTCACTGATTTTACACATGAGGTTCAGAGTATTGCTCTGCCTTTGAAAACAAAACGAAAGCAGTATGATGTCTATGGTTCTGGGGCAAGCTTTCCAGTATCTAATAAAATACACTGTTCTGCTGCATCATGGGAAATGTATAAATTAGGAATTTTGGAGCTTGGTTAGGGACTAAAATTCAGGAAATCTTTATCTCTACTGCTTCATTTTTGTTGTTTTTCCTTTTGTGTTTCCTCTGAGTCCCCCAAACTTATGGAAGTGAAACACTAAATTGCTGGAATGCCCCTTTAATTTGATTCTTTTTTCGATTGGATGTGGTTATTTTCCAACTTACTTTCCATTTGCTTACTCTTAAAAAAAACCCACCGTGCATAATGTGCAAAGTGAGATAAATTTTAAGGTGACTATCCAAGTTCTGTGTGCTTTATTACTATTCACCAACTCCCATAGCTGAGGGCTTGTAAAGAGAAAATGGTGCTACAAATTCTCTAAGGATTCTTAGAGAATAAGCAGTGAATATGTTTGACAGGATCTAAATGTGAAGCAGGACATATGAAAATGTTTGGCTTTTATACTTTGTAGAAGTAGGTCTAAGTCTGTTCCCTTTTTATGGATGGCACCTCCCTGTGGACATCAGGGACAATAACACCAAAATGTGCTGCATAAATGCCCTTTGAACCTTTATTCTTTGCTGTTAATACACACACAACTATAACTTAAATATATGAAATGTGATATTAAATCAAAGCCATGCAGATCTATTGAAATCAAAACGTGATAATTATTTGCCCTATTCAACACCTGCATTAACAGAATTACAAAAAAAACTGAGAAAATATTCAATTCCAAATCTTTCATTCCCTTTTCATTGTATGCAGAACAATCAAGTCCTTCCAGCTTAGATCTACATCATATCATTGTGTTCGGCAAAATGCTCAGCCTCTGCTTTCAGTTCACAGATAATGATATAACCATGGCAACTGAGACACCTTGGAAAAGGGCAGGAAGAAAACTTGGACATTACTGTCAGTCAGAAACCAATGTTTTCAAATGAAAAACAAAACTCTGCTGATTATTTCGCCTGACCTGCTGAATAACACCTTGAAGGCTCAATATAGCTTCAAATATAGGACTCAGCCGTGAGTCCCATTACATTAATCACCGTGGATGCACTTATATTTTTCACACTGGCAACTTTAAGCTCCCTATGTAGATGCTTTTTCTGCAGCATACAAACAATCAGCATGGACACGTATATTCGAATAATTTCAGGTTCCTCTGATCAGCTGCATGTCAGTTAACATAGTCATCAATAGGACTAATGTTCTGTGAGGACTTATTGAGTGACACGCCATGGCCCAGAGTGTGAAATCCTTCAAAACATCGAGGAAGTGCCAACCCTGAGACTTGCCCTAACCTTGCCTTGAGCCATGTGTTGATGAGTCTTCAGTGTGACTGAAACTTCAAAGGCATTTCAGCTCGCTAAGCAGAGGATGCTCCTTCTCTCTCATCTTCACTCAGCTGAATCCCTCTGCAGAAGGACATTTTGATGGTTTGAAAAAAAAAAAAAAAGAAGGAGAAGAAAAAGTTTGCTTGGCACTTTCTTGGAACAGCTTTGACCACTGTGGATAGGGGCAAATTAACTGCTGGGAACATTAAAGTCATTAACCGGTTAGTTTGATCCCTAAATGGCAAAAACAACACGACAAGGCATTGAAATTGAATGAAAGAAGAGAGCTGGCTTAGTGCATATTTTTCCTGTTTAACTCTAAAAGCTACAGCAGTGTGCACCACCACAGCGGCTATCATACCACACTCATCGATTCAATGAACGAGGTAAAATCAACATCGCATCAAAGGTCTCTAATTAAATCACCGTTTTGCATATTTGAGAATTTGTACATCTCAGCACCATCGAACACAACTAGTAATTGTGAGGGCATTGTGAGGTGAATAAATAGTAAGTTCCCTGCTTAGTTTGTCTGTTGTGTTCGCAGACAAATGGAGGCAGGAAGAGTGTGGTTCTTTTCAAAGGCCGCCTGCGAAAACCTGATGGATGCACAAATTAACACACAGAGGAGAGAAGTTGCAATCCAAAGCCTCCAATGTTATAATTACGGCTCTTTCTTCCTCCTTGACAAACATAAAAGGGGATTTTATCTCGCTCCCTGCTCACATCCTCTTTCTCCCTCTCTTCTCCACCTCTCACTGCACAGCTTGGCGAGCTGGCATTAATTGCTCCAAAAAGCTGTGGAAGCACAACAAGTGCTTCTCATCCTGGTATAATTGTGTCTGCAGGAGTTGGAGGGCTTGAGAAGAAAGAGGGCTTTGCTGCTTACAGGAAAGGCTTTGTAGTGAGTCTTGGGAGCGGAGGATGTTTGAAAGAACATGATATGGTGGCGCACTCTGGTGGACAGACAGTGGAAGAAAAGTTATTCATCTTAAGGGTAAAATTAAATGCCAACAGAGATTATAAAAAATGGAGGCTGTGTCCTTGTGCTTGATATAATAACTGACATTATCATCAGTGCAGAAAATCAGTCCTTGTAGAGCACTGGAATACAAAGTGATGTCACTTCATTTGTCTTCCTGTGAATTAAGAGAGCACGATGCGACCATGATTCCAAAAACAGAATCATTTCCAAACAAACTGTGTTTACAGACAAGAGTTTTACAAAGTGTTCCTGAGCCCGTGTAGTAATCTCCTTTATACAATCATGTGTTGACAAAGTGTTGAACCTCTCTCTATCCTTGTTTGTGAACGACTGAGTCTTTCCAGGATGAACCTTTCATGCCCAATCATGATACTGTCACCTGTTACCAATGAACCTGTTTACCTGTGGAATGATCCAAACAGGTGGTTTTGGATCAGTCCACAACTTTCACAGTCTTTTGTTGCTCCTGTCCCAACTTGTTTGAAACATGTTGCTGGTATCAGATTCAAATCATCTTGGCAGGTTGTACTTAATGTGTGCAAGCCTTGTGTACATAGTGGCCTTATGAGACTTATGATGGAGTTCCTTACCTGACCAAAATAGTTGGTGACCTGCACAATGAAAATGTATTTTTTGGGGAAAGTTGACATTATTTTGTCTTACATGGATCTAACATATCTCAAGTCTGTCTTACAATGACATATTATAATACCTCTACCTGTAATAATAGCTGAGCTAAAACTATCTTATTTGTTTGGGATTTAACTGTCAGATTGTCTCAAAGTAGTTTCAGTGGCCTTTCCACATTGACCACAGCCTTACTTCTAGGTTCTACTTAGTCTCCTGCAGCACAGTTAGACAGATGAGTACATGATTAAAAAAGCAAACAGAAGACTTCATATATTCTGTCATCACATTATATTTGAAGAAATAAAAGAAACATTTCCGTGTGTAAAAAGATAATATCAGTTACTGTAAGCTTTGAAATATTTTCACATAACTTGTGATATAGAATGATGCAGGAAAACATAACAGCTGCATTATTATGACACTTAACTAGGCACCTGTCAAATCTTGCCCGAACAGCACTTACAGATACAGTATATTCACAATCTGCATGTAATTAAAGAGGTGGACTTAGGTGACAAAAATGTAATTATTTGTGTTTTTTAAGCATTAAAATTTAAAATATGTTCTCATTTTCTAAAAGATTATTTATACTTGTTTGATTCCATTTGGATCCTGGTTCGTGCCTTGAATGGTGATCACAGAGACATCACACAGCTTCACACAACTGCCTAAGGTTAATGGCTAGATGCAGCTCATAGAGGATGCTGCGCCTGACTTCATCCTAGACATGTAAAATGGGATTGATGTCAGGTTTGGAGCAGTCAGGTGATTAATGTTACTTTTACCTGAATGTTTCTCAAACTATTTCAAAACCATCTTTGCTCTGTTGAATTTACCGATGCCCTGCTGTGACGTTGGTGTATTGTGGCATCAAGGTGTCCCTCACTGACCTGTGCAGTAACCGTGCATGATGGGTGTATTACCTCATTTTTATAGTAGCCTCACATCGAGGTCTTCCATCATATTTGTGTAGTTGAAACTATGATTCATGAGACCAGACCAGCTTCTTCCTGTCATCAGCAGCTCAGCACTCTTGTCTCTTAAATCACCTCAAATGTTCACCATGGACAGGAAAGGTACTCTGCATGCAGTTCAGTAAAAGTGCCAATAGGATATGAAAATACTCTATTGCAAGAAAAAGTCCTGCATTCAAAATCCCATTTAAGTAGTACAGTAGTATTATCAGCTAAAAGTATAAAAAGTAAATGTCATTATGCAGAGTGGCTCCTGTGACTGTTATTATACATGACATTATTAGATTGTTGTGTAAGCGGAATTTTACTATAGCAGCTGGTTGAGTTGGAGCTATTTTAACTTCTTTATATACTGTTTGCTGGCTTGATCCAGTCGTTCCCAATCTATGGGTCGGGTACAATATTTGCCTCTCAAGTATAAAGTGAAAAATGAAAATGGAAATACTCGAGTATCTCAAAAATGTGCTTTAGTACACTACTTCAGTAAATCTACTTAGTTACTTCCCACCACTCCCTGAATGCCCATGTCCTTATTATACTCCATACAGGTCAAGTGTGCATTTAAATGTTGGCTGTGATGTGTAACTAACCCACTTTATGCTGGCAGGGCTGCCTCCCACATAGCAGACATATTGGTATCATCTTCAAGTCTATTTATTGAACAAGTTTTACATTCTAACTATATGGTCATCCCGCCCCCCTGGCACCAACACTCTTTTTACACATTGTCAGTAATAGGCTGAAATGGAAGTTGCAGCTAGGGTTTATTTAGAGGCACATATGCATACAGAAAAGGGAGGATCCGACTGTGCTGCAGGAGACACATTTATATTCAACTGCATGTGATATAAGGTCAGAAGTGATGCACACGATTCTGAGGCAAACGAGTAAAAACACAAAACACAAGGTTTGCGCTAAACATGGGTAATTTTTATTTAGCTAGTGAGTTACCTAGAGGAGAAAACTGTCACATCCTTGCAGTTGATGTCTTGCCATTTTGGGGGAATCCCAGTCAAGCCGAGCACAAGGGGGTGATGTGAGAGGGGTGGGGGAGTGGGGGGGTTCTCCCAAAAGTGCTAAGAGTTGTTGAGGACAGACAGTCTGATTGAGCCTGAGGTACAGTAGAGTACATCAACATCAGAGCAAAGACAGTCACCCACAGGGCCCAAGGAGGCCACCGCTAGTTCTACCAGAGCAGCAGGTTTCTCCTCAGACAAATGCACTTCAGAATGACAGAATCACAAGAAAGAAAAAAAAAAACCAAACATGTGCACTGGCCGGTGATTGCCAGCCTGCTGCATAATTGTAATCTTTTGGTACACAGAAACAGATGCAAAAAGGAAAGGGAACAGGTAGGGGGAGGATACATCTTATGATTGGCATGATTGTGACTGTTTCCCAATTATTTCATTCCCACCTGTCAGTCATCCTAACCTCTGCCTGAGGAGGATCAGGCGGCTGAATACAGATTCAAGTAAAAGATTAATTCATACATATCATCTTTAATTCTCTTCAGGAGCTGATGAAGCTCACCAATATCCCAAACATTTGAGGCATTACAAAAATTACAAATAAGCCTGGTGAAATCTTCTGACTACTTTGGTTAGTCAGTTAGTTGCTCACAAACAAAATCAAAGAAAGAAGAACACAGAGTTAGAGAGTTAAGGGTATTGGTAGAGGCCGTTTAGAAGGATTGAAAGTGCTTCAAAGACAGTTTTCAAAGTGGGTTACGTTCTTTTTCTCGTGAGACAGGAACACGGGGTTTGATGCACCAGTCAACAGATACAGATGAGTCCATCTATTGTCATGTTCAAGTGTTCAGATACATTGTCATCTTCAGCGGAAAGATTGTGAGAGCCTTTCCTCCTTGTGGTTAGGCAAATTTTTATTTAAGGTCCTACGTCATTAGTGTTGCAGTTCTAGCAGACAGCTTGCTTGAAGGTTACTGTTTATTTCTATTGCGCTCCTGGCGAGAGAAAAAAGAGACAGAAAAGATCATCAGTGAACAGCATCGGAACAAGAGCAACAAGGGACACAAACAAATATAAACAGCAGCTAAAAGCGCAACATCAGAGCTGCACCCCTGGCCTTTCATTTATGAGATAAATGCCAAATGAGGAAGGAAAATCCAAGGTGAAGTACATTTCTTATGCTTTTGCTGGTAGTTCATTCTGTACTGTCAGATACAGATGCAATCAATGTCAGAGGTTGGGAACAATTCTTTTTCTGGGACCACTGACAAATTGTGACTTCCTCACGATGTGGCACTTGAGCTTTGAGTCCTCCAGTAAATGCTCCTGATTATACCACTGTCAGAGATGATCAAAAACCACTTATGAAGGCAATCAATATTGATTTGACTTCTTAGTGGAGATGTATCGAATGAATGCCTTCGTTTTGTCGATCTGCATTCATACCACTACAAATCTCATTCATTACTTAGGATTCATTGAATGTTTCTATTTTGAGCTATTAACTTTTAATATGTTCTTTGTATGAACTTTTTTTAATCAATTACAAATGTAATTAGTTGAAAGCATCAGTCAATTGGTGGTTTGATGTTGCAGCCTGTTACAAGTAGATTCTGTAAAACTGTTTGACTTGGAGATTCAGCTGGTTTTAACAATTTTACCAATCTGTGTGATGAAACAAGTGGGTGTCAAAGAAGAATGAGAAGTATTAATAATAATGAATGTTTTTCTATCACTGCTGACTATTTGGGAACAGCTGTCCCTTCAAGTCTGAAACTAAGTGCATTATTCATGTCATGCGTTGCTATTTTGTGTAGACCTTTGTACAGTTGACTGACTGTTCTCCATGAAAAGTGCTGGTGTCCAAACCTGGTTTCAATGACAAAAATTTGAAACTTAATCAGAAAAAGGCTAAATGATATTTGGTATTTTGTCTTAATTGACAGGATAAAAGTCATGAAGTATTTACAGGGCTCCTCAGATGAGAAACCACTTATCTTATTTTTAGGCAAGTCTATTGTGCTTACACTAATCAATCACTAAGGTAAGGATAAACAGAGCTTTCTCTGTTCAGTGTTACAGTAAGTGAGACACAGAGAAAGAATAACAGAGAGAAAATGAGCTTAGTCGGCCTCAGGTATGTACTAACCAAAATGTTTGCCTGTGTTTACACTGCAGCCACTACACTCAGCTTGTAGTAATGCTGGTCTTGCGGATAAACACAAAACCGACACAATGCATACCTCATGAGTAATCACAACACACCTCAAATATCAAATATTCCAGGGTGTATCATGGTTTACAAAAACAGAGGAATGCTGTTAAACAGTTTCTCATTGAAGATACGATAGCGCAGACAAAAAAAGTTCCTAGAAAAAAAAAACATGGAATCTTAATAACCTAGGGACTCAGACTCTTGCCATTTTTTAGGTGGAACAGTGTCCTCTTTGAGGAGTGGGTGTCCATGTCAGTGATCTGGGAAAAGCCCAGTGAGACCCAGGCCCCCAGTGTAACTCTATCCCCAGAAGGGCTGCGGCTCCAGGGACAGAAACTTTAACAAATTCAGTCTATACCTTCAGAACTTTTAACTCTGCAAGGTTGGCACTCATATTATTTTCAATTATTTGATTAAAAAATTACTGACAGAAAGTTAGAAATCATTTCCTCATAAAATAGGTCAACTAGAAACATTTACATTTTATTGAAAGTTTATTTAAAACCCCTCTTCCTGAATAGATATTAGGTCTGATTTTCAGGTAATAAAGCTCCTTTATGGGGCAATAATCAACCCAATGAACTACATCTTTACTGGTGTGATACAAGTGTAACCATTACTTGTGAATTTCCCCACTGTGGGACGAATAAAGGTTTATCTTATCTGACATCAGACTGGTATTCACCCCAACACAGCATGAGCTTCCCTATTAGAGTAGGGAAGCTCAGAGGAAGGAAGAAGAGCTAACTTCTGAGTATTAATTGCCAAATTAGGTATGCTAATAAAATCCTGCAACAACATTTAGATCCAAAGTTATCTTTAAAAAACACTTTGGGAAGGTGTTATAGTGCAGGTAGCTGTGCTGGTTTGACACCTCTCAAAGTTCGGGAAGGACAGGCCAAACAATAGAGAACAATTAACCTTGTCAGGCGAAGGAGGGTGAGGCCTCAGCTGGGCCGATCCTGTCATGTAGGAGGTCAGGGCTACAAAAGCAGCACAGCGCAACGCCTGCACAACGTAGGATGAAACAGGCTTTCTACTGACAGGTTGTTTTCAGAAGCCTGAAAACATTGACTTGAAATATTTATGAGAAAGTAACCCAGCGCATATTAACAAGGTCAGCAGCGTGGAGTCAATACAGCATCAATGGAGCACCAGCAGTAGGGGAGTGGGAGAAAAAGAGAGAGCAGGTCATGGGGGTTTTCTAAACGCAATTAGATTAGCATACTAGTGAATCTAAGAATGGATGCAGCAGAATGCCAGCGATGATAACATGTTATTCACTCCTTGGCTGCTGTTTTTCCACAGCAGCAGCATCCCACCAGGTTTTTACTACTTAGACTAACATTTGTGGTGCACCACTGTTATTACCATTGCAACATATTTTAGTTTACCCTCAGAGGGCACAGGCTCACTCTGTGTGTGCTTTGCAGAACTGTACACAGACGAATGCAATCATGCATTTTTATCATGTATTTAAAGGAGAAACCTTTTTCCCAAGTCAACCCTTTAGAACATCTGAGGCAAACTGTACCAACTCTGAGGCACATTGCAGCCAGTTTGCAGGCCAAGGGCTTATGTTGTTAAAGACTAATAAAGCATGAGGAGCCTGTGGAGAGCAGGGAGGCTTGCTGTTCAAAGGGAGATCAGAGCCTACATCTGCCTTTGTCTGAAAGACGGAATGCCAGGAATGTGGGCTATTTCAGGAAACCTCTATGCATCTAACTCAACTTGGGCAGATCATCGCAATCTCAGCAGCACAAGATGGCTGATGAGGAATCAGCGCTTCCTGAACCTGCCTATGAGTAATGGTGGCATGTCAATCTGCTGACAGGCCTCTGGGAACTTCCTTTTACGCCAGACTGTTCATTCAACCACAGGATGTTACAACCTCTTTCTAAGAACAGGTGGAACAAGATCAGCTGATCACAGTCTGGCTACAGCCTGGAGCAGCGGCTCAGTGAAAGTTAGCCTCCCTTTGAATTAAAGGGCGACTAAAGTGAACTGTGTCATGCATACAAACAAGCTATTTACAGGAGACAGGGCTCTTTGTATGTGTGTTTATCTCACCTTCCTCAGAGCCTCCTCCTCTTCCTGACGTTTCTCATAATGTGCAAAGTCATCAAAGATTGAGGTGGTATGCTTGTAAGTGGCGATAATTTTAAGCACTTGTTTGGCCTTCTCCAGAGGCACTTCCTGAGTGTCCCTGGAGTTGGTAACTGGCTTGTTGTCATTGTTTTCCAGCCGGATGTGTCGCAGCTGGTTGTTGGGCACGTCTTTGATGAAAACCCACTTCACCTCGAACTTGCCCTTCCACTTGTCCTGAGACCAGACGCCTGCATAGGCATTGTAGTCCACCGGTGAGCGCATCTCAGCCACACCACAGAAGTGGCCACTGCCATTGACGCTGAACAACAGGTACAGGGGCCCCTTGTTGCCCAGTGAGCGGTAGGCGCCATCCAGACGCTTGTTGCCATGTTCTGTACTGCACCAGATAGAGTACTTGATTGAGCGGTGGATGTCATCTTCTGAATAGCTCTTGATAATGAAAATACGTCCGTTTTTCAAGTTCCAGTCAAAGTCTTTGGGGTTGTAGTTGTTGAGGGCCCGGAGTTTCTCCAGCACGGGATGCACTTCTCCAGAGCAAGGGGAGGCACTCAGTGGGACTCCCCCACCCAGACCAAAGCCCTCACCCCGGTTCCTGGGAGCCACCCAACGGTTGGGGGGTGGACCAGGCTGCTGGGGTTGTTGCTGATGAAGGGGCTGTGGGGGGCCAGGTTGAGAGGACAGGTGCAGGTGAGGAGGGCCAGGGGGAAGAGAATGGGGATGTTGAGGGGACTGGAGAGACTGAAGCTGGAAGGGCTGGTGTTGGTGTTGGTGTTGGTGTTGGTGTTGATGTTGGGGCTGGTGTTGATGTTGATGTTGATGTTGGTGTTGGTGTTGGTGTTGAGGCTGAGGGGGCAAAGGGTTCTGCAATAAGGGCTGGTGCTGAGCAAGGAGAGGCTGCTGCACCAGAGGCTGTGGGGGCAACATAGTCTGAGCTAATGGGGGCTTGTTCAGAGAGCCCTTATCATCCCAAGTACCAATGTTCATATTGTGCTTTATGGGGGGTGGGGGAATGGTAGCACCTCCCCCCATCCCCATGTTGGCTTTGGGCTTGACCTTGGGCTGTGGCTTGGCCGGCTTCTTGGCAATGGCTGCCCAGGAGGCAGGTTTAGGTGCGGACGAGCTGACAGACGGAGGGAGGCTATTGGCTGCCATACTGCTCATACCTGCTGTGCCTCCGAGGGGTGAGCCCACGGTTTTGGTGACAGCTGCCATCATGTCCGTACCCAGTTTTAACCCTGTCATACCCTGCTCAATGCTGTTCAGCACCGGAACTTTACTAAGCTGGGTGTCGCTTCCAAAGCCTGCCTGTCCGTCCGTGATGGCCCGACCCAGCGAGCTGGGGGCGTACCCATAGCTGTTACTGTAGACTGAGCTCTGTGTGGACTGACCCTGAGAGACACTGGTACCCCAGGTGGAAAAGTCCGCATTGCCAGGGAAGAAGTTGAATCCATGCTGGCCCAAGAAGGGAGGGGTGTTCCCCAGGGCCCCCGGCTGGCTGAACACACCGTCAGGGATGAAGTGCGGCTCGCCATTGCTCATCTGTCCATAGGTAGTTAGGTAGGGCATAGGAGGGTCTCCTGCTGTGGACCAAGCAGCCTCTCCCAGAGAGTAAGGGAACCCAATGGATGGAGCATAGTAGCTAGGCATGTAGGGGTCAGACATTGGTGGGTAGCTGTTACTCTGCATGACATAGGAAGACACATAATTAATGTATTGTACCAAATGATAACAAAATCAGCCAGTGATGACATCATTTTGAGAACAGTTAAAAAATAGATTGTGTGTCGAGTTACAGGAACATGTGTCATCTTTAGGAACAAACAGTCATGCTGGAGTGACTGTATTCACGTGTTTAATGACTAACTCGTAAAATATGAAACAAATTTATCCATAACATGAAGTTATAAGCTGAAGAGATGCCACAAGTTCCAGGTGACACATTGAGCGTATTATGGTTTATAGTAGGACCTTACCTGATTTGTCTGGCCGCTTAGGTAAGGCTCAAAATCATCATCATTCACACCATCCTTTTGATGCATTGATCCGTTTTGCACTAAGGATGGAAAGAGAGGACCTGAAATCAGCATATGTATTGTATTTGATTCATATATTTCCAGCTCATGGATGTAAATGCAATTTAAGGACAGTCACCAATGATAACATAAATAATAAGCTACAGTTTCATAGTATCACAAAGTACCTTGATAGCATGTTAGCTCATTCAAGCATCACTATTTAAAAAGCCTTACCTTTATTTCCTTGTCCTTTAGGTCTCTGAAATAATGTGTAGCAAAGGGGAAAAAAAGATGTGAGACTCAGATCACGACAGGAAACAACAAGCACACACATACACACACGCACACACACAGAGCAGCTTATATCCTAATACACGGATAAATATAACAGTCGATGCTAGTAACCTCAAGCTAAAACCATCAGCCCGGATGTTCACATTTACAGGTTGATTCTCGTTATTGACCGGATGTCAAATGCTCTGACATCCAGTAAACGGTGCCGCATTGGCCGGAGTTGTTTGTCCATACAGTCGGCCTACATTACAGCTAATAGCTCTCATATATCAGACTTTTCTTTAAACCTCATCTCTTCCACATCAAACTGTTGTCGGCAAACTTTCATTCCGCACGCTCGGGCTAATGTTCATAGCGGCTACACGAACCTGATCGACCGTGGTGGCAGACATCCTCCAGGAACCGACGCCGATCTGTGCTTGTGACACTGTCCGCGGCTTCCCCCCCCCTCCTTGCCTCTCTCGCTCCGCACTTCCCCGCTCTCCTGGCTCGTCTCTCGGGTCGTCCGATCGCCCTGTAACGGCGGCGTTTTTTTTTGTTTTTTTTTTTTTCTTCCTCCGCGCGCGGTCCGACGATCCGCTTCTGCTGGCTGCTACACACGGCTGCTTCGTGTCCGCGGAGGAGGCGTCGATTAACGTGTCCGATCCCGCCGCAGATTGTCATGAACAGTCAATCTGAAAACTGACTGGTGTCTTTACTGGAATATCCCTTTTACCATATTCCACAATGGCGGATAACGTTGGGCTTTTTACTCCCGCTTCCGTTCCGTTCTGCTGCTCCGTGACCTTCCGCCTGTGACGCTCTGAGTCATGTTACAAACTGACACTTCACATGACAAACACACAAGTTCCCCGCTACTTTCATTAGAGTCCACATACACGCTTATTATGGGATTTTTTAAATCAGCTGCTGGTGTCCTGTGTGATCTCAGAATAACATTCACCTCTGCAGCAGGGAAGCCTCTTTTAGCTTAGCCACTATATCACAAACACAGTCATGGACGGACACCTGTGTTTCCATGTAAATAAATAAATGATCACAAAATAAATTGCATGCAAAAATACAAATGTGTGCATACGGGCAGTGGTGGAAAGTACGTACATTCACTGTACATTTTTACTTATATTTCTTATATTTTACATTTTTAAGTATATGATGAACCTTTAAAATATGATGCATTCATACATAATAGTAAATACATGAAATTAGCAACTAACTGAACTACAACATTAAAATGATATCTAATGAAGTGCAGAGATTTGATACAATTTTTTACTGAGCATGATTACATTACTTAAGTAGAAAGTTTATTCCATGTTTTGCTACTTTATGCTTATATTCCACTACATTTCAGAGGGAAATATTGCACTACAGATTGAATTCAAAACATATGAGGCTATAAAATATGATGCATTAAAATACCCAATAGTAGTAAAATTGCAAATGTGTGCAACTGTAGTTTGTTGAGATAAGTTAGTTACTCAACTCGACTAACTGCATCATTAAAATGACAACTAATGAAGTGCAGCGATTTAACACAAATTATAGATTTTTGACTGAACATGCTGAGAGCAAGTAACTCCTCAGCAATGGTGGACTGTTGTTGTTAAAATTAGCTCCAACTCATCAAACTACAACATTAAAATGATACTGGTTTGGGATTGAACATGAGTAAGATAAAGTAGAATATGTTGTTAAAAAGCCATAATAGCAAGAGCAACCTTTTACTCAGCCAAAAATCTGAATGCAGGACTTTTATTTGTAACGGAGTATTTTTACACTACTTTTATTTGCAGTTGTCCTCTTGTAATGGACTACAACCTGACTACAACTAGTGTGTTCTGGGAGTACACGAGAGTCACTGGTGCCACTCTCGCGATACTTCCTCAGTGGGTCGCGGAGCAGTATGGCAGCCGTCGCGCTGAGGTCCTGCCGCAGAGGACTTTCACAGATATTAAGTAATGGAGGGCTCGCAGCTTTGTCTTCAAAGCGTCTGGAAGGTCTGTCGAAGTCTCCTTTTTATGTACAAATGAACTCCACAAGGCTTGAGTTTCATACAGGGGAATTTAAAGGCAGAGGAGGGGGTGTGGCGCACACAGGCTGCGCCGTCTTGAAAATATAGGGCTCGTAAACCGTGTTGCGTTTGTTCTTGACTGTTTTTTGCGCCTTCTCGTAGTATTTCGACATTAATTAGCTTAACTAAGCTTTATAACTGTGCCTAAATTCTCTGTATGTATTCCATATATGGTTAAAAGCAGCCACACCGCTTCCTAAACTCCCATGTGCGTTTTTTATTTTGCGTCAACTTAACCTATAATATGGGCTGTAGCATTCTGTTCATCCAGTTTGTTGATCTAATCTAGCTGTTACACCTTACACTGACTCATTTTCCTAACCTGTTTTGCCATAGCTATAATGCTTTGTATTGTGTCAACCAGGAGACAGGAGACACAAGTCCACAGTTCAGTATGCTTCACGACCAGACCTTCCAAAGCTGGCCTACAGAAGAGTGAAAGGGAAGAGTCCAGGAGTGGTCTTCCTCCCAGGATATGGCTCAAACATGAATGGACAGAAAGCTGAAGCACTGGAAGAGTTCTGTAGGTCACTAGGGCACTCATGCCTTAGGTAAGTCATCCAAAGACACTACTCAAGAAGTGATGCATGATGCAAGACCATGCCACGCTCATAATCTCACATACAGAACAGATCAGATCTAAGAGGCGTACCTCATACATATTGTAGTGGTCCTGGGTGTCCATAGTCTTCATCTCTATCCTCATCTTTAAAAAGTGAGAAACACCTGTAATACCTAAAAACTAGTAAAGCTTTTGCACTCAGTGTTTAATCCAGTTAAACTGTTTACATGCAACACAGATGATTCGAAGGGCATTATAGGGCAGCACGAACCAAAAATAGGATACATGCACCCACCAAAGATCCACAGTCAGACTCCTTCAGCCTTGATCAAATAAAAATAGAAGCACAATAGACAATAAGTAAAACCTTTTTTTCTTGGGGAGGGGGCTTAACAGATCATTCTTGTAGCTTAGGCTGAGCGTGATAGATAGAAGCTTTTGTTATCAAGCTTGGCTCCACATCAGCAATCTGGTTGAATTTTGATTTGACGGAGCTCACGAGTCTCAAACTCAGAGATTCCAGTAGGCTAAATCCAAACACTTTTACAGTCTGCCATTTCAATTTTTACTATCCAAGCCCTTTCAGGTTCATTCCAGGCCTGTGGTAATCCTGAATACCTTTTGTGGCATTGTGAAACACAGCAGTGACTGTGACTAAGCAAAAATGTCACAAGTCTTACTATAAGTATCGATTAAGACAACAGAGTACAGATGAAATTAAATTCCATCTTAATGGATTTGATTATGAAGAGTAGATTTTGCTTGTACAAAATATCTGTAGCTGAGTAGAGTAGCTGATTTATAACAAGTAATGAGCTTTTTCCATTGAGACAGGTCCTTTATTTCAACAAACATCAAAGGGCTCTGTCCAGTAAAGTGTTTAATTAAAAATGCCTCCAGTAATTCCAAGCCTCTCATTGTCCTGCAAAGCCTTCATTCCTGAGGTGGTTGGATATAAAAAACATGTTCCATCATACTGAATACTTAAAAGCCTTAAATACGTACTCATACTGTCTAAAAACAAACAAACAAACAAAAAAAACAAAATTAACTTCCTGGCCTCTCTTGGCTTGCCTTTGTGTTATCCTCTGACACACATGGCCATGAGCTGTTCTATTTATGTTTTCCCAGGTTTGACTACACAGGACATGGGGCCTCAGAGGGGGTGCTAGCTGAAGGAACTATTGGTACCTGGAAAAAAGATGTCCTTTTCGTGTTGGATGAGTTAGCAGAGGGGCCACAGGTAAATATCTCATAGGATCATGCCCCTTTGCAAGTTACTGGTGGTTAATAATCACTTAAGTTATGAAAACTTTACTCAGTAGGGATAATAACGTGACACTGTGACCTAATGTCAGAAGTCATGCTCTCACTGTCCTAGCTTTCTGTGTTAGACTTGTGTCATGAAATGAAAATATCTTGAAATGTATGGATGTCTTTTAATAAGCTGGACATTAGTAAAATGCAGGACTTACAAAACATTGATTTCAGTCAAGAGTTAAAATTTGCAGTTATATTTTTTTTATTGTGCATGCATTACACATTACACATTTGGCCCCAAACCAATTGTGGTTTCCCAAAACCCTCCATGTATCAAACTCACATTTTAGGTCAGAAAGAAACTTCATTCAACTTCAAACAGATTAGTGTGAAAATTGTTCAAGGTCATGGTCAAACATCCATGCGAAGCAGATACAAACACTTTTTGAGTGGAGGACTTGAAATGTTTTTATTTTGTTTTATATGTGGTCACCAATTGAGATTGAGCAATATAATTAACAATATAAAATCTGTATTTAAAACCAAATCATTTCCACTTAACAAATAACCAAAAAAGGGATTTATAAGAGAGTCAGTAAAAGAATCAGGTCAAATAAATAAAATCCTTTCCACTTCCATCTCAGTTTTCATTGTATGTTCCACCTTTTCTCCAGAAGATGGCACTGCGTTACTACATTTGTGGTATCATTAGTCTTCGACTGCCATGATTACATTGTATGTGGAATTTTTTTCATGAGATTTTAATTATTTTTTTTATATTAATTTGTTGATTTACAATCTATTTGTGGTGTTTTTGTTTACTTGTAGATACTAGTGGGTTCCAGCATAGGCGGTTGGCTCATGCTGCTGGCAGCCATTGCAAGACCAGAGAAGACCGCTGCACTTGTGGGCATCTCCACTGCCGCTGATCACATCGTCACATCGTTTAACTCTCTCCCTTTGGAGGTAGAAAAATCTCATATTATCACATATATCAAATTTTTTGACATTTGATTGAAACTTTTTAGGCATTTTGATCTAAATATTTTGTCCATGTTTGATTGCACAGACACGCAAGGAATTTGAGGAGAAGGGGGAGTGGACAATACCCACCAAACACTCAGAGGAGGGTTTTTACAAGTTCAACATGGACTTTCTTCGTGAGGCAGAAAATCATTGTGTGCTCCAGAGTCCCATCCCCATCACCTGTCCTGTACGGCTCATTCATGGGCTCAAAGATGAGGACGTCCCATGGCACATCTCCATGCAGGTTGCAGAACGCGTCCTCAGCTCTGATGTGGATGTCATCCTTCGGCGACATGGCCAGCACCGCATGTCCGAGAAGGACGACATCAAGCTCATGGTCTACACTATTGACGATCTCATAGACAAGCTGACCACTCTGGTCTGAGTAAGGGATGGGGGAGTGAGCTTGAGAGGTTGCTGTGATAAGGAGAGAAGGACTGTTTACTGTGAAGTCAACCCTCAAGAAAATTACCAAACAATGGCATGTTTCTCTGCCAAATAAGACCTTTTATCCATCTCTGTTATTCTCCTCGTACTTCATCTGTCACTTCATCATGCCGTTACAGTGCAAACTATATTGAAAGGGAGCTCTCCTCCTAGCTGTTCCCTTATTTCTTCAGGTTGCATTCGTATGTGTTCCAGGTTGTTACACGGAGTGTTATGTTGGCCTGTAATGGGTCTGCTGTTGCTGCTGTTGCTGCCGCTGTTCTTATTGTTTGACTGTCTTCCCTTCCCTCTTTACTTAGATGCATAGTTTTCCTGTGCCTTTTTTAATCACTTTTCACCCATTTTGGCCAATAAAACCTCTGCACAATAGAGTGCAGGTCTCAGTCTGTCACCACAACTAACACAACATAATCATCTGACAAACAACACCTGCCATTATGAATTAAGACAGAGAAATCATTGGTAATACTTAATTTTGTAATGTGATAAGGACAATAGGAAAATGAGCTACCTTACAGAAACCAATTTTAAGTTATAACTTCAGTACTCAAGTGTCAAAATCAGACCACAACACCGTGATTACTGAATTGATAAAGAGAATTTCAAAGTCAGGATATTTCTTTTTATACAAATCCAGTTGGAGTAAACAAAATTTTGAACTGAAATATAGTATGTCAACATAGTGAATCATAGTTTTCTATAGTGAGTCAAAATCATCAAGCGTTGTGGGCTACAGCTATGTAAAGTTTATTTTTGTCAGCAGAACATTCTGTTACATGACTCCCCATACCTGTTGGCCTTTAGCCGTAGAGAGGCCCGCTGAATGGAGCCACTGGACTGTTGATTATTAACATGTAATTGGCAACTAGCTGCACTATGCTCAATGGGGCGAACCCAACCACTTAACTCTCTCAGGTCCACTTTACTGCTGCGGTGACCTTTTACTCATGGTTGATCTATGTGGTCAGTCATTTTCTGTGTCAAAACTAAAATCAAACATCAATTTATGGGAGCGTACAGCAACGACAGCTGTAATGCAAGCAGAAGAGATGGTGCAAAAAGGCGTCACATAGGGTGAGGTTTGTGTAGTTTTTCCTGAAAGCATATTTTTATGCACTAAATAATCAGCAGCTGTGTTATCTAGTTGCGTAAAATAAGGCTGAATGCTTCCCATACTGAGCCACAGCACTCTGCAAACAGCAATTCCCTTGAACACTGGTCCACCACAGTAAAACCTCTTAATTCAGTAAGTGAAGAGAAATGGCCCTTGTTACTGAAAATAAGACACAGACGCTGTAACAAACAATAAGCCTTTGTGCAGAAGCCAAGCATTCAATAAAAATAAATCCGACTGGACCAACTGGTTAAAACAAGTATTTCAACAAGACAACATTTTCACTCAGCAAGTCCCTGATTCAACCTGTTAGGGCTTTTCATACTGGTGACTTCAAGAGATAAACAAAATAGTAATAATAAATGAATCTGACACCTGTCATGTGCTTTGCTTTGCTGAGGGTTGCTTCATGCTGCCTAAAGCTGAGCATGCACTCCACTGACCACTGTCCGGAAGCGGTGTCACGTCGCACACTGTGCTCACAGTCTCTGGGGACCCCTCCTGGACGAGCTGGCATATAAAACGAGTGACTCGCCCCTCCCGGACAAACTGGATCCAGCCCGGCCCGACGCGCCTGTGCCGCGCTTCATGGATGCTTCAGCACTCCAGCATCCTCAGCTCTGCCCTGCTCAACGGAATTAAAACACAGTGACCAGGACCGGATCTGACCACCGTCTCCTCTTTGAGTAAGTGCATGTAGTCTTTATTGGTTAAAACTGCTGTGATTGCAGGACAGATTGTGCGTAATGTTTGTGCAGCCGCAGCAGTGGCGCAGCTGGTGCCGGAGCTTTGCGCAGTTGCCTTTGGGTTTGTGGAATGTTTAAAAAGCTGCAGAGTGCGCAGCAATGTGATGCAGCATGGAGGGACTTTGTCTGACTGTGCTGGATTTAAATGACAACAGATGCATTAACGCAAGCCTTTTTGCATGCTGCACAGGGGACTGACGTAATTCAATTAAACTAAATATAGAACAGTTGTACGTTGCATGGAGGCGCGTGTTGTTAGAGGGCAAACTTTCTGAAAATGCATTTAAATGTTTAATTTGCACCATGATGACTAGTGGAGGTCATGCATGGACCATCGTCTCTTGCAGAGCATCACTGCACACAGCATGCCGGAAACTGGACTGATTGTTGCCATAGCAATAAAAGAGGGTTTGTCCCTGTCCCGGACAGCATCCATGGACCACACCCTTCCCTGCTACAGCCTCCAGAGATGCTCCTGGGTGGAGTGCTGAGCTGGAAAAGGAAACTAGAACTTGGCTTTTCTTCAAATACTGAGATTGTTTATAATAGTGATCTAATGATGCAGATTTGTATTGTTGTAAACAGAAAAATATAACTCTAAAGAATGGTAGTTTTCCTGCAGCCATTTAATGAAAAAGTCACTTATAATCTACAAGAGGAATAGAGTATGAACATTGTGATGATGTTTTTGACACAATATGTTTGCAGTAGTAATTATTCTTTTTCTCATGTGTATCATTCTCCTCAGGGCTATTATACAGACATATACAGGAGTGTTTGTGACAGCTGCCATGGCGAACAGAGGGCCCAGCTACGGACTGAGCCGAGAGGTGCAGGAGAAGATCGAGCAGAAGTACGACCCCGACCTGGAGCAGCGCTTGGTGGACTGGATCGTGGCACAGTGCGGGGGGAACGTGGAGAGGCCGCAGCCAGGCAGAGAGAACTTCCAGAAATGGCTGATGGATGGCACAGTGAGTGGCTGCTGGACCTGAACTTAAAATAGAAGTTACTATTGAATTATTAAAGGTTGACATACTAGATCTGTCACATTTAAAGAGCCCATGTAGCAAAAAAACAAAGACTACAATGAGCAACTAGATTAATGTGCACAGTTATTTTTTAAAGCTTCAGTAAATAACACTGGTATGAATTTGCAGGTTATATTATTATATTTTGTAATAATAGACCATTATCATCACTCTGAGTTGAAGAATGATTCCTACTGATTGTGTAGAAAAGGGGACTGTTTTGTCTTATTGAAAAATCATATTTAGCACACAGTGAATTTTACTGAGTCATTCTGAGAGCCTGTGATGGAAAACTCCTCTGTCTCTACACTGAAAAAGTGAAGCCCTACAAGAACTAATTAACAACCAATTATAAAATGCGCCCTGACACTGCTGCAATCGCTTGACATTCCAGCTGACTCTAATGTAAAAAAAAAAATCATTCAGAGAAATCAATCTTGGAACAGACAGACAGAGACATCAATTTCTGCACCAACAAGCAACAGACAATAATGCAATGCACTAACACCCTCACAATTATAAATGGTGTCAGCTTTCACAGTTAAATCCAAACACGTTTTATCCCACTTCTCTCGAGGCATGAGTTATTCTTGGAAATGATAATAGACGTTGACAGCTGAGAAAGCTGCTCTACCAAAAATGTCACTTATGTCTTAGGATGAAGTAACCTTCATTTCGTGTGGTCATTGTGTCAGTTTAATATGATCGAGCCAGATTTCTGACCTCCTTTGTCCCAGATCCTCTGTAGGCTTATCAACAGCCTTTATCCGAGGGGGAAGGAGCCTATCAAGAAGATTCCAGAGACGCAAATGGCCTTCAAACAAATGGAGAAGATCTCTCAGTTCCTGCAAGCAGCGGAAGCTTATGGAGTCACAACCACTGATATATTTCAAACTGTGGACCTCTGGGAAGGTGATTTTACTGCTGATCACTTATCTACTGCTGCAATGGTATATCGTCATTCACATTAGTTTTTGCAATGACATACAGTTTTCACTACTTTAGCCTTTTTGTTCTGGCTGTAGGAAAAGACATGGCAGCAGTGCAAAGAACTCTTATGGCTCTGGGCAGTGTGGCTGTCACGAAGGACGATGGTCATTACAGAGGCGACCGAGACTGGTTTCACAGGTAAAAAGAAACCTCACTGTAACATAGGAGCTACACATATTCACAACTGCATGCCCACGCTTCATGTTCCTCTACGTTTCCTTGTATCTATTGTATAGGAAATCCCAAGGATATCGACGAGAGTTCAGTCAAGAGCAGCTCCGTCAAGGCCAGAGTTTGATCGGCCTGCAGATGGGCAGCAACCGCGGGGCTTCCCAATCTGGTATGACGGGCTACGGTATGCACCGTCAGATCATGTAGACCACTGACTAGCTAACCTGCACCCCTGCTTCCAGACCTTATTTTCTACTAATACCACAAAAGTTGTTGCATTCATGTCCTTTGTAGTACCTGCCATGTTAACCTCAAATTCCCTGGAACTGCTGCTTTCCCAGAGTGTTCTGTCTTTTTAAAAAAATGATGTCAAATGCTGTAGATCTCCTTCTTCCAGCTCTCTTCCTCTTCCTCTCTTCCCTTTGTCATGTGCTGTTCCCTCTCTAGCTTTGTTAACTCTATTTCCTTGCTTTCCATGTCCAATTGATAACTTAATGTGAAACTCAGTCATTCAACATTTAATTTAATCTCATAGAGAATTTACATTCAAAATCTCTATACAAAAAAACCCATCAGTGTTATACACGTTTCTGAAATACTGTTACAGCATGTTATGTGCTATTTATTTCTATTTGTGTTTACGTATATCATTGGTTAATGGTTGTTTTAGGATGGCCTGTTACTCTGTAATTATTTAGCCTTAAACCTAATGGAACTCAACGACTGACGATGTCTCTGCTGTCTTGTCCCAAGACTTGTTGCAGTATCCTCTGTAGCCAAATCGACCTCACATGGTGCCTGGTTATGGGACTACAGAGACTGGGTCCTGATATATTGGCCTCAAATTATAAATGAGTTTCACTCATTCTGAGCCATGCCCTTGTTATTTGTTTGTTAGATTACATCTTTGTCCATGACGTCTCCATTTTTCTGTTCCAAGCAAGTAATTGTGCAGTAGCCAACATGTATGACAGTGAAGTTTCCATTTCTGGTGCCAGGTACAGACATTGCTTGAATGTGCACTTGTATGTATTGTCATGTTTATATTTTTTAAATATATTTATATCTGGAGGCTTGTGAGAAGAATTATTGGAAAAATAAAGTATGTGAACATGTATTTGTGTCGGCCTGTGTAACATAAGCTGGGTATCTTGATGGCTGGGAAGTCAGCGGTATATGCTGTGTGCTCAGTGTTTTTTTTTTTTCTTATCTTGGTTTTGTGTTCCAGCTCCTCCCTTGAGCCCAACCCCCCTTGTCTCTCCTCACTGTGCACAATCTAATAAAGGGGCAGCAGCTCAGCATAATGATTAGGTTGACGGTTCCTCCACCAGATAGTCCTGATTCAAGTGTGTGCCAGAAAACCTTTGCCTTGCTGAGTAACCTTGAGTGAAATATTAAATCCCTTGCTGGTCCAGTAATGCTGTTTAATAGCTTATCTTACCTTTGTGTAGGGTGTAACAGAAACAGAAAACCATTTAATGTTTACACTACATTGCACTGGTCTTTGGGAATTGTTGTGCTTCTCTATTTCTTTTATATAGCTTTTTCCAACCTATGGAAATTTACTCTAAATTTAGTTAATGCTAAAAATCAGTGTATAATCTAGATAACATCTGAAGGGAGATAAGTAGAGACCTTTGTCTAAGGCATTCTGTAGAGGTGGGGTTGGGCTTTGGACCACAAAAGGTCACATTTTATGTCAGTGATTCAGTTTATGGGGTCAGTTGTTCCTGACTGTTGGCATTTTAAAAAGCACATATGAGAAAAGTATGCATCAATTAACATTTTAGCTTGTTATTAGCATCCAATGAGTAAACAACGTCTATGACAGTGCTGTCCTTTACAGACAAAGACAACAGATGATATTATTCTAAGGCGCCCATTCCTAATGCCATCTATTTTTTTGCACAATTAAAATTAAGATATGATGGCGTGCAGATGTGTAGTGACAGCATGTAATTATTTGCTTCAGTTTAATATCCCGTTTGCTTCACTGTATGGGAAGGCAGCACATGTCAAACTATGCAGGCTTTTGCATGTCTGGCCCTCGCATACACTACGCTCTGTGTTTATTATTAGCCTCAGCTACACTGGAGAAGCATCTAAAGGGACATAAGTGATGTGTAACTGACAGACTCAATAAGTAAGCCAAAAACACAGTCAGACCAATGAAAGGTCTTTCAGGACTGAGCTCAATCGTGTTCAAAGTTCTTGTCCAGCTTCTGTTTTCTTTGGTTGGCGTCTTGGTTGTCTTTTGTGCCTCTGTGCTTCTCTTAGTCTGTTTGAGGACAGTTTGAAGATTCATTGCTGCATGTTTGCATTTGAGTAGTGTATGTGGTTATGAGGCAAACTATGCACCAGCTGGAACTTCTTTTAGTCTGAAGATTTTTCATTGTTGGATCTTAGTTTTGTTAGACAGGTGCATCAGGTACAATGTTGCAGATGAGGTTCATAGTCACTCTCTTGCTCCTTCTATTAACGGTCAGGTGTGTTGCACAGGAAACAACCTCAACTAAAGGCTGTGTTTGTGGATACCCTGGAATACCAGGGGACCCCGGACACAATGGCACACCTGGCAGAGATGGCCGAGATGGACTCAGAGGTGAAAAGGGTGATCAAGGTAAGTTCAGACAACAACTCCTTTAGACTCTATGCACATTTTCCTGTATGTATCAAGCTTCAACTTTGCAGTGATAACAATCATTTATGAATCATCCATTAAAAGGTGAAGTTGGCCCTATTGGACCAGCAGGCAATAATGGCCTCGGGGGGGACAAAGGGGAGCCTGGTATGTGTCTTCAGAATAAACTTTCTAAAGTGGCTATTGTTGAAACATTCATCTGTTTTTAACCAGCTGTGTATACTTTATTTGCACATACAGTTTATTTATATACTATATTTGTTTTACCTTACCTGTCTTCCCGGAATATATACTGAATGGCAAATGCTGCATATAAAAGTATGGAGAAGTTTATTGTGTGCTTGTCATTTACAGGTGCAGTTGGCCTAGCAGGGCTCAAAGGAAAAAGGGGAGATAATGGAGAACGGGGGCCTCCTGGGAAAATGGGGCCCCAAGGAGTCCAAGGTCCTATTGGCCTGAAAGGAAATAAGGGGGAGCTTGGGTTGCCTGGACCCCAAGGACTTAAGGGTGATTTTGGGCCTCCTGGACCAAAGGGTACCAAGGGGGAAATTGGCCTTCGAGGTGACAGAGGCATTCAGGGACCATTGGGACCCCCTGGCAGGCCAGGGGCTAAGGGGGAAATCGGTGTTCCGGGTCACAAAGGCAATATTGGTTATCGTGGGGATAGAGGGACTCGAGGAGAGAAAGGAGATAAGGGTGAGCAGGGAGATGCAATTGTTATCCCTAAAAGTGCCTTTTCTGTGGGACTCACAGCACAGTCTAAACTCCCAGCAGCAAATGTACCCATCCGGTTTGACAAAATCATTTACAATCAACAGAATCACTATGATCCACAATCAGGACGATTCACATGCTCCACAGCAGGAGCCTACTTTTTCACATACCACATCACCGTCTTCTCCAGAAACGTGAAGGTGGCTCTCGTGAAGAATGGTGCAAGGATCATCCACACCACGGACAACTACCAGAGCAGCGAGGATCAGGCAGCAGGGGGCGCTGTGCTGCACCTGGATGTCGGGGACAAGGTGTGGCTGCAGGTGGTTGGAGGAGAACTGTTCAATGGGCTCTTTGCTGATGAAGATGATGACACTACTTTCTCTGGGTTCTTAATCTTTGGGGTTTAAGTTAGCCATTATTGTTATTATTATTATATTATTGTTATTATAGGCATCACTCCCTAATTACTGGTGTCAA
Source organism: Centropyge bicolor (assembly GCA_037975185.1). NCBI lineage: Eukaryota > Metazoa > Chordata > Actinopteri > Pomacanthidae > Centropyge > Centropyge bicolor. The sequence goes on from JBBMOC010000014.1 coordinate 6,038,446, forward strand.
AAAATATTCAAAGAAGAATCAGAATGAGTAAGGAGAGATCAGCCTTCCTCTAAACTTAAGTCGATTCTATATTCTACCATTGTGCAATGGTGGTATGTATGTAATATATACATTTAATAAACTACTGCATTTAAGAACAAAGTCAAGATACTTGTGCTTGTATCTCAGAGAAAAACATCATTCTTTTTACTCCACTGCATTTATTTGACTAGTGTGGTTACTTTTGTGATCAAGTTTACATGCAAAACATGTAAACATGTACATGTATTAAAATACAATTAATAGATTAACTACTCAGAACTGCTCCATCTAGACTAACTACAACAGTAAAATACCTCATACACATCTGAGCATCAGTGATAGTAATGTAATAATATAATATAGACAATAATACAAGACTCACAGGGGTATATTTTGATACTTAAAGTACACGTTGCTGATAATATTTCCATTTAGAATTTTTTCTTCTAATCAAGTATTTTACACTGTTATATAACTAATTCAGCTTAAGTTAAGAATGTGAACTCTCTCCCATTTCTGGCTTTGTATGTGCATTATGTGGCTAAATCAATTAGTTTTCTTGTAGGATTTTGAATATGCAATTCTACCTAAACTGAACTAAGAAAAAAAATACACATTAAATATACATTAAACTAATTTTTTAAAAGTTGCTGTGACATGTTTGTCACAAGCAGGAGTCACATCTGCTTTGTGTTTTTCTTCTTCCCTGTTTGCTGTGTTACATTAAAGACAAACAATCATGAAGTCATCCAGCTTCTACCTTGGTATTTGGGGATGGGCATGCACACCAGAAATACCCGAGACATAATTGCCTTGGCACGATACTGTGACATGACAGGAGGAAGACGATGCAAAGACAACTGGAAGGTCCAGTCTTTATTTGTCTTCAAAGAACCGCAGGAAGTGCGCGGCTGCATTGTCTTGTTTTTTTTTTCTTCAATGAGCAGTGGGTGTGGCTTTAAGGGAACATACTCATTACTGACTTATGATTGGCTGTCAGCCGAATGGTCACGCTGCGGTCAACCAGTAACCTCGATCGTAACCCCTCGAAGCCCCGCCCCTCGCAAACACTGCAACAAGTGCATTAATGATGCTCAAGTCCTCCAAGAAAGACCTGCTTCCACTGCAACCATCGGCGGAATTATGAGCTTTTTTTTTATCAACTTCGGAAGAAGTCGGACGACTCTGTATTTATTTTGTTCCTTTGTTTGACTACGACCACTTTCTGCCGGTGTGAGAAAGCGAAATTTCAAACCAGAGAGCTTGCGCAATTCAGAAGAAGTTTATCAGGGAGCTAGCTTGAGTTGCTAGCTCGGTGTGTTTAAGACGTCTGCCAGCCATTTGTCTCAATATGTTTGCTGGGTAACTAGTTAGCAGCCGCACTTGTTGTGGGTTGTTTTTTCTTTTTTTTGGGACCCGACATGTTTTTGCGAGAGGCAGCGAGAAGTCGGACCTCAGAGAAACTCAGGCTGCTTCACTATGACTGAAGAAGAAAAACAGCTGTGGATGTGAATAAAGGTCAACATCAGCCACTATGAGCAGGGTGAGCTAAAGTTTTCTATTAACTGCACTATGATTGCTGATTTAATACACGTAGTAAGTAATAAAATGATGAATTATTAATATTATCTGTGGCTCACATTACAGTTGCATTGATTTCCCCACCCCCTGTGTGTCTTGTGAAATGGGACCAGAGGGGGTTATTGTGGTGCATTACAGCCCTGGTTGTTATAGTGATGTGGGAGATGCCAGGCTGTGCAGGGAGTTGGTGAAGGAGGGGCAGGGGGCCACCAACTACAAAGAGCTTTATGCCCAAGGAAAGTTAATTAATGCAGAAATAAATAAGCAGTTTGGCCCCGAGTTCTTTATGAGCTTAGAACAGTGCTCAGTATAATCCCCGTTCATAGCTCCCTGTTTTCAGATTCCTCTTCATTCTTAGCATGCACAAAGTTTGTTGCACTTCTTGTAGGTGGCTGCACTCTTCTGTAATGTAGTCACAATTAATTAACCTGGTTTCTTGGTTCCCCAGACCTTTATAGTACAGCTTAACTTTAGTGTCAAGATCAGTCATTGTTAAAGGTCACTTCTATTTTATGGTGGATATATAAAATCATTTTTACAACAGGCCTCAACAACTACAATGTAATTTTCCACTGAGCCACTTTCACTTCATACACAGTTGTAATTCTGTCCCATGAGGGCTATGTGTCTGAAGTTTATGAACTTATTTTGTATTAGCTTCCTTCTTTTTGCACTTCAGGCCATAGAGCAAAGAAGTAACTTTAACCATTTTCAAGACATTTGTGTCAGGGAAATACTCACCATCAAGCCAAGTTCACAAACTGATGGAAACCCATTTTTTTGGGATTATCACAGAAACCCAGATAATGTAATATAAGTGGATTTAAGCTCTTGAGAAGCTTTCTGTTTTCATGGTTTTTGAATGATGATGGAGCAGCCTTATGGTTATTGTTGCCCTGCTGTCAGGTTACACTGTTGACTGTTGACAAGGAGCCTCACTGGTGTTTTGTCCTCTCTAAGCCTTGTGCACTGTGTGGTGTTGGATTTCTGTCTGTCTGTCTATATGACAGTCCACAGTAGATCAGGTGAGTATGTGGCTGCCTGTGTGAGAGTGGTGACACGCCCTGTTTTGGCCTGTACCTGTACTTCCCACGCTTTATAGAAAGGGGCGTGGTGTCTCTCAATCCCTTCCTTCCTGCCAGATCAAAAAATGAGGAACTAGGTCAAAGCCAAATATGAAATTTTAACCAGGAAACTGAACCTGTAGCATGTGTGCTCAGCTGAGTCCAGATGGGACATGTTGTCTATTTCAAAATCCTGTGATCACAAATAAGGTGACATAGTTGTTGCAGATACTGCTGATGAAGTATCAGCCATTATCGCTTAAATTTCACCCCCAAAATGTAGAGTCCCAACAGGCCAAGTTGCCCCCTGCAGCTAAGTCCTGGTGGGCAGTTTACAAGCTTTGGGTGTCACTCTCAGTCAGTGCTGAATAGCCTAGTTGTCTCCCTGATTAGGCTATCATGTGTAGATGAAACCAGTTCTAAACACAGACTGGTAAAGCTCTACTAATCAGATTATTACTAAGATGGAAGAGAAATAGGCTATACACACAAACATACACACTCACATTCCCACACACTGTTCCTTCACAAAGTAGATTTTCGCCAGTTTTCTTGCTGACACTTTTCATCTTCGAAACAGTCTGTAAGATCAGCTAATAAGCATCAAAGCTAAAAAGATTTTAATATGGATTCAAACATTTAATACTGAATATTGTCAAGTGTTCAATCAACCACAAACCTGAAAATCCAGTGAACTTTTTCTCCAGTACTGAGCATATGTTCAGATTAAGTTCCACAGAACTCTATTTAGGCGCACTGATTGAGCTAATCAGCCAATCTGTTCTTTAAAACACGACGTGGTGTTGTATAGGACATCTTAGAAGAACTTCTTCCTCACAGCTTTCATTTGTTGTTACAGACAACCAGTAAAGTGACAGCTTACAAAGGAATGATGGTGTTGCTCCAGGGTGGTTGAGTCTGTCTCGAGAGTTAAGCCAGAGAATGGAAAATGACAGAAAAGCCTACTTTCCCTTGATACACCCTGTCTGCTGGTCTTTCAGTTTAATGCTCAGTTCATTTTGGCCTAATGAGTTTTATCCTAGCCTCAGGCAGGACATACCTCTACAGGGGTGAACTATCAGTAGGAGGTCACTTATCACCGTGCATTTATGACTTTTTACATAACTGCTTGCGTTTTCTAGCCAAACAGGAAGGGAGTCAATGATTTAAATGCCTTCCTCCCTGCTCAGCTCTGTGTATACCTACGTGTGAGTGTACATGCACACACATGCACATGAACTTGATGCACTTTGAGAAGGGATGCTCTAACTAATAGTGCAAGTGTTTTTAGAGTGCATGCTTCAAGCCCTTGTATACATGTTTATGTATCTGTGTGCGTGTTCATCCTTGTCTCTGGGAGTCTAATCTGAGGCTGGCTCCAGCTGGCTGCCATGTGTGGGGGGGGGGGTTCCTCCCTGAGCTCTTAATTAACTCTGGACCAGGGCCCCAGAGCGCCGCTCCCATCCACAGTTCAGCAGGAGGAAGCAGGAGAGCGGCAGTGATTCTGGTGCAGGCAGAACAAAGGTGATATAGGAAAGTTCAGTATAGTCAAAGGGTCTGATAATAACATATATGTAAGTACTATTTGTCTGGATGTTTCAATATGCATATAGATATTGTAGATGCTTTTTGTCTTTCATTCATATTTATTATTTTGAGTCATTTTAGAAAATAATGAGGAAAGGAAAAGATGCCTGAGCTTTAAATTTAAACCTTTCATCTTGACTTTTGAGATAAATGAATACGGAGAAAGATGTTTTCAGAATTGCATCATTATGCTTTTCGAGACAACATATTCCTGTACTCTGTATTCTGGACAGTATAAAAGTACAACACCTTAAGTAAAGGCAGCACATATGCAGTGTATATCTTTTTTGAGATTTTCACAGGTTAGCAGCTTTTCATGATTAAAGAAACTGCAGGTGTCAGTGTTGAAGTTGTTTTGTAAAACTGGTAATCACGCCAATAGACCATTTCAACAGTGAAATAAGTGTGTCTGTGTACATCAAAGCTGACATTATTGTTAGGATTGATGCATTCAGTCTGAAAATACAATAAGACTCAAAAAGCCACAAAAACCATAGTCACAAGTCACGTAAAATATCAAATTCTAGAGTTATTGGAGTGTAAAGCATATTGCATGTAAGTCATAGATGTTTGAAGTCTCTGTTTTTCTCTTTTTTTCTTATAATACCATAGTCACCACCTGCGTCAGCTTGGTTCTGACTAACAGCACTGCCAAGTCTTAGTAGACACCAACTGGCCTGTGACAGTTGGCGCCAAGTTTAGGGAGAAGGCAGAATGGTGTTGAAGGATAGCACAGTTGGTGGCATGGCTGATAGCATGATGTGAGTATTCAAAACAAAAACAAGCCACTCGAGCTGTAGAAATTCCTTTCCTATCTGCTATCTCTCTGCTCGGAAAATAGATGGAATACTTGATCCCGTCTATTTTTCCAGTCGCTGCTCATCGTGATCCTTCTGCGGCTGAGGAGGAGGAAAGTACAAGAAGACAATTCAGCATAGCTTTGAAAGCAGCACATTGTTCACGAGGGGTGTTTACTGTCTGTCAGCAGCGGTGCTTGGCAGCGGTGGCTCTGTGTTTACATAAGTGTTCGGTGTGATTGAGCGAGCTGAAGTGACGGCAGATTCCACAGAGAGAATGACTGAGAAAGCCCATCTGCTGCTGAACACGCATTGGGACGGGAGGTATGGGAGCGTTCCAGGATCCCTGCAACTCCCCCGCACGTGTACATAGCAGTCAGTGGAAGTAACACTGTCTTCAATGCTTGAAAAAATGCCATCAGTTTGTGTTAGGAGTCAGTGATGCAGGCAGAATCACAACATTGTTTGTTCAGCACTTGAGTAGTATTGACAGTATATTAAGGGTGGTGACTATATATATATTTTTTCATTATCAACTAATCTGCAGTGGATTAATCATTTAGTCTATAAGATGTCAAAAAATTGTGAAAGATGTTCATCAGAATTTCCCAGAACTCAGAGTGACATCTTCAGATTGCTTCTTTTGTCAAACCAATAGTCCACAACATGAATTTATTTTCATGAATGACAAAGAGAAGTAGCAAATCCTGACATTGTAAGAAGCTGGAACCAGTAAATAGTTGACGTTTTTGCTTGAAATATAAATGAAAAAATTATTGATCGAATATGATGATGATGAATATGGTATGTCTTCATTTTAGCATCCTCCAATTAACCATTTGCACAGTTGATTACAACAATTGATTATTTAAAAAAGAAACAACAACATTTTAGATGGTGTACGGTCTCACGTCATGATATTAATATTACAGCCACATATGATCCTAGTCTGTATGACAGAGGCAGAAAGGTAGGGTGATATTTCATGAACCATTCTGGAAAAAGCATCAGGAAAATGGATGATTCCAGGATAAGAAAAACTTGCGTGTAAACCTGTATGTAAATGCACAAAAGCTTGTTTTAGAGATGCCAAACTATACATTTTATAGTCATTCAATGTACTGTATAGTTATTATCATCAATATACTATAGTCTCTATAGCTGTGGTCATTTTATGGTTAAAGTTTTGAAATAGATAGAAGATGTTTTGACTTGTCACAGTAAGAAAATCACAGGTGTAAATAATAACATGACTGATGGCTGAATGCCATTTAGCTGCTTCACTGTCAGGATGCTGGTACAGTGCATGCTGGCTCAATGTCACACTATCCCAGATTACTGGGTCACTTGAATAGAACAGAGGCATCATTAATGGTATTAGTTACGCCTGTGCTTTACCTGCTATGACAAGCTAAATGCACCCTGTAAAAGTAGGACTCCCATATAGACAATAGACAAACAATGAGGACTCTGTATATAAGGATAAAGAGTTGTACTGTGTCACTGATTTGAAGACCACACAACCCTCCCCCTCACCATCACCTCATCATCTACGTAATGTGGAGAAAACCAGGCAATTTATTACATTAATCACAATGGATTAGCAAGTTTCATTGCTTAGTCACGCTCACAAAGCCCCACTTCAAAGGTTCAGCTGCATTAGCCACTGCCATGAACCACGCACACACACACACACACACACACACACACACACACACACACACACACACACTCTCCAGTAAAGCTGAACTTAACAAAACACCACCCCAACCTGGGCCTCAGCTCTCCTTGGACGTTGAAATACAGCACCAAGGACAAATGCATGTAGTGTTCTCAGTAAAAGATGTCTTACCCTGGACCCTGTGCATATTGAGCCATATTTGTCTGTCTGTTTATTTGGGTCTCTGCCTTAATTCTCACACATGCTTTTTTCTGTAGTTGTCTGAAGGTGTCTGATCTGCTTTTGATCAACAAATTTATTTTCTTCATAGAAATCTTTGAATAGGACCATTAATTCTTCCGCAATCGTTTTTAAATTGAATCTCTGTTTGTTTTTGCAGGCAGAACAACAGGACAGGGTCTTGTCTACAAGCGAAGACCCTCTCCCGTGCCTCCACAACTCTAAAGCTGACCCGCTGATGCGAAGCAGACCCCTCAGTGATATATACCCATTCCACAGTCATGCTGACAGAAATGCAGTCCCATATCTGCTGTCTGGGTGTGGCGCCCAAGTACAGCCGATGACTGCAGGTCCTGATGAAAGCAGATTGAACGGCATCAACTCCTCCGCCTGGTCCAACCCTGTTATAGGTCAACCTGAGGGAAAGCCTTACTCCTCCAGAATCATGAAGCTTTTTTCTAACTCGAAGAAGGGCCCTGTCCCTGCTCATAATCCCACCACTGACAGTTCCGCTTCAACCCCCAGCAGTGGCAGCAACAGTGGCCCCCAGTCCTGGTCAGGACTTTCAGGACTGGGTGTTGTGGACTCCTTCAAAAAGCTCCGCTCCTCTGTGCTCCAGGGTATTCAGAGTAGAGGAGCTGTCACCAACGATGGAGAACATGTCTCTTCATCGCATCAGGAAATGGCTAATGGCAATGTTGTGGCCGACATTGACCCTGGTCTAGACGATGCAACAAATCATTTCAAGTTTGTAGAAGGACACAGTTGTTCTAATGGAACTGGCCAAAAGTTGACTGTGATGTGCCAGTGTGGATCAGATATTGACGATTCCGATGATGAAGAAAATGATGAAGGAGGTGGTCTCACACGCAATACACGTTTTTCCAGGAGTATCAGGAGAGCGTATGGAGCAGGACGCATCTCTTTATTTGACATGGGGAATGGGAAACTAGCAGGAAAAAACACAAATGAAGCTACGGACAGTCAGAAACCAGATCTGAATGCCCAAAAAGAGAACACGAATGTGAAGGTGCTGAGCAGACTGAGCAAAAGCGCAGAAAATCTTCACATATTTAAGGCACCTTTCAGACGCAAAGCCCAGTCTCCCGGACCTACTTTGTCTAAGGAAGACCCCCAGAGGACTAGCACGTCAAATGGGAGACCAAACATCCAGAGGACAGCCAGCACCTCCTCAGTGGACCTCCAGAGCAATGCTGATAGTCGCAGGAAGAGCCCTGTAAAGACCAAGGGGCCGATGCTAAAGCTAGTAGGCAGCATGACTGACCTGACTGTCCGACGCAGACGGAGTCCCTCCCCGAGCCCCACCTCTCCGTCTCTCATGTCACCCCTGAGCCGTCTCCATGATGACTACTCCCGCCGCGTGCCTTGCCTAACGACCAGCGAGCGACAGCGCCGGCCATCACCCGTCAGAGCCCGGGTCCTGTCTGTCGGACACACTCCTCTGATTCATCCTCAGCCTGAAGACCATGTCAGCCCACAGCAGCACCAGGTCCTCATCAGCCCGGTTTCTGGGGAGCCCCCAGAGACACCAGAACCGACTTCACCCAGTGTCCATGAATTGCTGACTGTAGACACTACAGGTGTGTCAGAATGCGATTCATCTCTACTCAGCCAGAATGAGCCTTCACAACAGCAAGAACAGACTGAGGTCAACATGTTACCAAATGAGGTAAGGGAATAAAATAATGTGCATAAAGCTGACAGGGGTATGATATGAAAATATTGAATGTAATTTTTTCTGGTTTGTCAGTATTGCTCTACCTGTTTCTACCTCTTATTGTCGCAGAAAGATGCAGGTATTCTGACACAATACAGTTCACATTATCACACATGAGCAGCACCTTCATCATTGATTTAGAAACTGATTTAGAAACATGGCTTTGCTACAGGCTTTCTGCAAGGTTTCAAAGAGGAAGTAAGCACTAAAAGACAGAGGAATTAATCTAGAACAGCATGTTCATTAATGGCCGCCAATCTTCCAGTTTAATGGCATTGACCCCTGCCTAAGGAAACAGAACATTACATCTCAAAGAAGTCATTTATGAAGTGATCTTTGAATCTGGCATGATTCTAACCCACTGAGTCACACTTGTCAGTATGGAGATCATTTGCAAAAAAGACTAGCTCTGTGTGTCCAAAGTCCCTTTCTGTGTCAAATGAGTAATGCCATAGGCGTAACCGTTCTTCGCTGTCCTCCTGCTGTCACTTGTGTTTGATGTACTGACGTCTGCTGTAGCAAGGTCACATGCTGAAGCCAGCTGTTCTGGGCTACCAGGCATACTGAAGGAGCAGACAGAGTTAATGATTAGGCTTTGTTTATGATTAGCGGCCCTTGCGCAAAAGCGGCTCCATAGTCCTGTTGCTGCGGGAGGGTAGGCGGCTATGACTGAGCACAGCCCCTGCATCACGTCTCCCCCTCTAACCGAAGCCCAGTGGATCAAAGTCCAGCACCATGGACGCTGGGCCTGGGACAGCTAGCCGCACCAGCAGGCAGACAGGCCATAAACACATGGTGACAGTGGACTGTGCTTTTGTCTAAGAGTAGGATTTTGCCTCTGAAGATGAACCAGAAGAACCAGATTTGATTTGCTTTAGAAATCAAGTGCTTTTGACTGGCCTCAAAAATTTTTTTGAGACTTGGCCTCGGGAACACAGGCCAGTCTGTGTTTGTGTGTGTTTCACAATGGTGCTAGTTCACTGTGTGCCTTTCCAGTGTATATGCCGGGGACCAGACTCAGATCGAGAAAACCAAGAGGTGAGGGTTGATATCGCTGACTGACTAACAGACTTAGAGCAACAACTTCCAAATGAGTAACTGTTAGCCAATATTTGACTGTTGAGCTTACAATACCTGCTAACATACATGCAGCACGATAACATTTAATTGTGGAATATTTGTGCAATTTCTGTTGCAGTTCTTGTTTGAACTTGATAAGCAAAAGGGTTTATTGTGTTAAATATGTAGAGGCAATGACTGTGTCAACCTGAATACTTTCAGTAGTTTCTCACGGGAATCTTGATAATGTTTATTGAAATAGTTTCACAGTGATTCTTGTGGTTCTGCCTTGAGATCCAACCGAGACAGTTGCTTCTAGTTGGGGCTTTTATGACTTGCATTTTTCTCTGTTTCTGATTAACAGATGTTCTTCCCAGCTGACATTATGCTCTTCATCTCTGTGCATTGCAGGTCATTGAACAGGGTAAAGTCAATTTCATCATTGTTACTGAGTTTTGAACTTTTTCCTATGATCTCTAGGTGGCATCAGACCAAGAAGGGAAAGAAGCACTTCTCCAAACAGAGGACATCTCGCCAACAATCAGTAGCACGCCTTCTGTTTCTCCAACATGCCTCCCGGACTCACCCACATCGCCCACAGATGCAGCCTCACCTTCTTCCACAGAAACTTCTGTCAAGCCCAGACGAAGGAGTGGGCGCCCAAGACCTAGGCCCATCTCTGACTATGGGCAGCTTGTTTCCAGGAAGCACTCTATTCCTGAGGAAGTGGCAGAACTACGTGCTGAAGAAAGGACAGCAAATACATCACTGCATACAGACTGCAATGGTGATGATTTATTTGGGAATGGAGAGAGCCCTGAGAGCTGCAGCATGAATGGAGATGCTCAGGCTAGGAGACAGCGGCCAGTCTCAGTGATAGGAGTTGTGGATCTGTTCTCTGCTGATGCTGAGGAGAAAGACGAACGCCTTCCTTCTGTAAGAATCTACAATTACTGTTTAATCCTACTAGAGTACACAATTTTTGAAAAAAGTGTAAAGGTTACTTTAATTTCCATCTACTGCATATAAAATGTATATATGGTTGTATAGAGTTTTGAGTCAAGTTTGGATTCACCTGCCAATGAAGGAATACAAATAATGAAATTTGCGTTTATAAGTGAAGTTTAAACTCAACTCCAACTTATTGTTTCCGATGTGTTAAAAAATAATGTATATCCTCCACATTGTTAGGTATTTTTTTCCACATTATTACAGTATTTTTCCTGCCCGTGTTAACCATGTGGCTGGTTGTTTATGCATAAAGCTCACCAGTTTTCACTTAAAAATACAACCTTAATTCCAAAAAAGCTGGGACAGGAGCAACAAGAGGCTGTGAAAGTTGTGGACTGATCCAAAAACGCCTGTTTGGATCATTCCACAGGTAAATAGGTTCATTGGTAACAGGTGATAGTATCATGACTGGGTATGAAAGGTCCATCCTGGAAAGACTCAGTCGTTCACAAGCGAGGATGGAGAGAGGTTCAGCACTTTGTCAAACACATGATTGTATAAAGGAGGATATTAATACGTTGACATGGGAAAACTACTTCAACTAAATACGATAAATTCTGAATTTTAAACAAAAAAAATGGAAACTATTTAAATTGTACAAAAGAACAAGGAGCTTGGCATTTTTATTTATTTTTTGCATCTTTCCATCCCTCATTTCCTGTTCTCTCTTTCTACTGTCAGTAATAAAATTGTAAAATACCCCCGAAAGTCCAAAATAATTTATCAATAAATGTTATTTGTCAGGAAGTCAAGATGGTTTATTTTTGTGTGGCATCATCAGGAAGATGGTGTCAGCCAATGAAAGCAAGCTCTCCCTAAATCCCAGGATGTTTCTTCTCGCCCTCTCTGCAGCCCCTGTCGCGACCGCCCATCCCCTCCCACCAGGTCCCCCCCTACAAAGCAGTGTCAGCCAGGTTTCGCCCCTCCACCTTCTCCCAAAGCACCCCCATTGGACTGGACCGTGTTGGCCGACGTCGGCTCCACAGAGTGCTTAGCGGTGAGAACTGGGGTTGTTGTTGATCTCATATTTTAAGTCTGTGGGAAAGCCAAGTTTGGGAATGTCAATAAGTGTGTAGGGGGAACATGTTGGTGTGAAGTCAAGTGTGGGCCTGCCTCCATCTGTGGCTTGTTTACTGGATTGTTTGAATCTTGTCAGAAAGTTTTCAGCTGTGTGCATATGTTGCAGATGGTATATCTGAGTGCTCGGCGACACTTGATGACAGCGTGAGTGAGGAGGAGGAGGGCAGTTTTGATGAGCTCACTGATGTCACGCCCTACCTCCAGCCGGGGGTGGAGCTCTCCGTGCTCAACGAGGTGAGCCTGAGGAGAGAAGCTTGTCACGTTGCAATGCTCACAAACATCCTCTCCAAAAATGTGTATTGCATTTATGATGAAACGTGCATCTTGTTGTCAGCGTGCCTCGTGAACCACAGCCATGTGAAGATGTTTTCATCTGTATGTTTTCAAGATGTTTGGCTGCAGTTTAGCAGAACAGACAAGCACTGCAGTGTCCACAAGTCTAGACATAATCGTACATGTTAGACATAGGCTTAGGCTGCATGTAATTGTATCTTTATCTTATCCGTGTGGGTGCTGCTCAGTGGATAAGCTCTGGCCACACGGTGTATGCTGAGGCTCTCTGGGACCATGTGACCATGGAGGAGCAGGAGCTGGCCTTCAAAGCTGGAGATGTTATCCGTGTCCTGGATGCCTCGCATAAAGACTGGTGGTGGGGCAGGGGGACTGACAGGGAGGCCTGGTTCCCCTCCAGCTTTGTGAGGGTAAGTGGACTTCCTGACCTGTGTGTCAAACGCATGTTTGCTCTCTAGTGGCACAGAAAGGACTTGTAAACTGGCTTTGCTCCAAACAAAACCTCACCAGCCCTCTTAACACACCACAGAGGTTCAACTGGTTTCTGTGGTTACTAGAGCTGATTGACAGTTGAGTCTTAATTAGGGAAGCTGTTGTAACCATGGTGAGGTTAGTTGATTGGCAGATAGACGTCTGCTGGGTAATTGCTCGTAGCTGAATCAATGTAGCCAAACAGGAGCTGGTTAAACTAGCACATGCTGTCACCATAGTTGTATGGAGTAGATCTGAGTCTTTTGTAGTTTAAGTAGTTATTGTTCTCCATTTATGTTTGTTTTGCTCATGAGCTGGACAATTAATTAATTCACAAAAATGTGTCAAGGATCTTTTTTTTGTTTGGTAGTGTGGAGACTGGGAAAAAAAACAACATTTGGGCTAAATATATTTTGGAAATCCTGACTTGAAGATAGCTTTGATCAAAGAGGCTTACTTATTTGAATGCTGCTCAGGAGATCCTTTTGTGTGTTGCAGGTGCGGGTGAACCAGGAGGACTCAGGTGCCGAAAGTGTGGAGAGTGTAAGAGACCAGGAGGATCCAACTCCCAGGGACACCCACAGCGCTCAGCACAAGGAGCAGATGAGAACCAATGTGGTTCAGGAAATCATGAACACTGAACGCATCTACATCAAGCACCTGAGGGACATCTGTGAGGTACAGGCCTCATCATTCAAGTTCTTTCATATTTGTCTTTTATTGTATCTCAAACAGTCCTGCATTCAGATGAATGTCAACTTGTAATAAAATATTTAGAATAAGCTATGTTTGTATTTCAAAAATATCTTAATCGTCCAGCACCTCCTGTTGGTCAGTATTTGAACTGCTTTCATGCTTACTGTCAGTGTGGTCATGCTGCATGCTGGTTTTGTGAAACTTTCAGGGTTACATCCGCCAGTGTCGTAAACACCCGGATATGTTCACTGAGCCTCAGTTGAAGACCATCTTCAGCAACATAGAGGATATCTACAGGTTTCAAAGGCAGTTTCTCAGAGACCTGGAGAAGAAGTACAACAAAGACCAACCACATCTCAGTGAAATAGGCTCTTGTTTTCTCTTACAGGTAGCGACTTAGAACAAAACCATTCCATAATTCACTGTGTAGCTCTTTTATTAACCTGATTCAGTTTTATTGAATGTTTCTCTTTTTCTCCGAAGGGAGAGGGTTTCTCTATCTATTCAGACTACTGCAATACTCATCCAGCAGCCTGTGCTGAGCTGCAGCGCCTCATGAAGTCGGGCAAATATAAGCATTTCTTTGAGGCCTGTCGGCTCCTCCAGCAGATGATCGACATTTCCATCGCAGGTTTCTTGCTCACGCCTGTCCAGAAGATCTGTAAATACCCCTTACAGCTGGGAGAACTGCTTAAGTACACCCCCAAAGACCACAGGTACTCCTCGGGAAATTCATAACTTCACTTCTTATACTGCTCTACTATATATACTGCGCTGTTTATACTCTGTGGTGCAGGCATGCAAAAACAGCTCCTTAACTGCACAAGTCATATGTACATAGTCATACACCATAATTTTTAACCACCCTGTACTAAAAAATATCATCCAGTATATGGATCAAAAGTCATTTACTTGATGTTGATACTATTGGTCACTATGGGACCCAATGATGCTTGTTGAAAACGTTAAATTCTCCAATCACATTGTATGCCAGAAATCACATAATAAAGATAGTATCACTTTGTGTATATAGCCTAGCATCAGCTAACGTTAAGTAATTCAGACACCATCAATGTCCCTTTCATTCTTTAGCTCATCTGGAGTTACAGTGCTCAGAAACATTTCACCTTAGACAAAGAATTCATGGTGGTCTCAGTGGTTTGGTTACGTCTCCGTTACTTACTGTAAATTAAAATGCCCTTTCTGTCATTTTTATGTCTAAGGTGGGCCCTCCACTTATTACTCCTTTGCTGATTTATTGCAGTGACTACAGCAGCGTGAGCAAAGCCTATGAGGCTATGAAGAATGTGGCCAGCCTGATAAATGAGAGGAAGAGAAGGCTGGAGAGTGTCGACACCATCGCTCACTGGCAGGTGGCCATTCTACACTGGGAGGTGACGACTAATCAATATTCTTCTTTTTTACTCTGGTTACTAATTAAATGTAGCCTATGTATTTTACCAGCCTCATGTAAAGATTATATATATAGCATAAATCTTTTGACTGTTGCAGGGATCTGACGTGTTGGAGCGCAGCTCAGAGCTGATCCACTCTGGTGAGCTGACGCGAATCATCCGACAAGGCAAAATGCAACAGCGCAGCTTCTTCCTGTTTGACCATCAGTTGGTCTTCTGTAAAAAAGACGTCCTGCGCAGAGACCTGCTCCACTACCGTGGACGGCTGGATATGGACCAGACCGAGGTGGTGGACGTGCCCGACGGGCGGGACCAAGACCTAGGCCTGACCCTGAGGAACGCTCTGCGTCTGCGCAACGCCTCCACCTTGGAGTTTGTGTGTGTGCTGTGCTGCAGGAAGGCCCAGGACAAGCAGAGGTGGTTACAGGCCTTTGCCAAGGAGAGATATAGAGTGAAGGAAGACCAAGAGATGGGTGAGTCGGGCTAAATTCCTTTCATTGGTCACATACAAAAACAGCTACTGTGAGTAGATGTCAAATGAAAGTTGAAGAGGGTAAATAGATTGTTGGAAAGAAGGAGTGGTTTGAAATATTTTGACCTGAAGGTGTGTTTGTGTGTCTCTTGGCAGGAATGGAGATCAGTGAAGCGCAAAGAAAACAGGCCATTGTTAATGCCAGAAGAGCCAAACAGGGGAAGAACAAAAGTAAGGAAATGCTTTGCTTCATAACCTCTTCGCCACTCTTCATGTCAGTTTTATCTCGTTTTTTGGCTCAAGTTTTTCATTCGCAATTTTGATTTCTTTTTTTTTGCCTGTTCACCTTTCAGCCATTGGTTACTCTGGTTCTGTCCCACCACACCACCAAAACCTGCACCCCCTTCACCAGCGTCACATCACCATTCCAACCAGCGTGCCTCAGCAGCAGGTCTTTTCACTGGCTGAGCCCCCAAAACGAAAGCCTTATCACCTTTTGTACAGCATCACCCGCAACGCCTTTTTCAGGAAATGAGACTTTTGCTCCCTTTCCCCCCCTTCCCTGTGCATGTTCAGAGCACGCCCAAACCGTCCTGAAGACTCAAAGAACACTTTATTTTTTTCCTGTATTTTCCTGCCTGTGAATGTACTGTCAACTTCTGTTTTTGTGCCTCACGTCTTTCTCATTGTGTCTGTTTTTGTCGCATGTTGAAGTTCAGTGCCTACAAATTGGAAAGCGGCGTGACGAAAGTGTTAAAATACTGACTCTGTCCATTTTGTTGGTGTGTTAAAGATGCTGCTCACTCAAGAGACTCCCACCCCTTTGTCTTATTAATTCCAGTTGAAGGATGTTTTTTATGTTGATCATGACGATGTATATTCTGCTTTTACGTTGACAAACATGGTTTTAGTTTATTTCACAAAGGCTGGACCCTTTTTTTTGCTGCGAGTCTGTCAACTCTGAGCACAAAACAGCCAGAGGATAAATTAACTGACACCTTCACCTTCCCTGTTAACACTGTAAATAAAACTCTTGTACAAACATGCTTCAGGAGAATTTTGTCACTTTAAAATAATTCTGTTTGCTGATGCGGCTGAACCAGTTCCTTTTTTTTTTTTTGCTGATAAAATACAGCAGACTGGTGAATATCAGTTCCTGTGAATTTGATAGAAGTTGATAAATGAAACATTAGCCATAGGACTGGAGGAGGTACGTTTCCCCGTTTCTCCACCGCTCGCCTGTGCTGAAGGATCTGGTTTCACACACCTGTTCGACTGTGCATCCAAACAGCGTGCTGTGTCGGCTCTACACAGTTTGTGCGTCTGCTGCTGTTTTTAATACGGCAGTTTCTGTGCTGAAGGAGAAGGAGGATGGATCTTAAACACTGGAAAACAGGAATTAGATGATAGAGGCCTGAAGGGATGCCTGTGTCATGGGCACAGAGCGCGAGGAGAACGAGCAGACGACCGGAGATGATGATGCATCTCAACAGGACATTGCCAGTGTGAGTAAAGATATATCTATAACACAATGTTATTTTTTGAGTAGCACCATAACCAAAGCTCTATATTATTGTATATCTTTGTCACTTTAATCAGCCGGCTTGTCCAGATTAAACCCTGAAGATTTGAAGGCACATAAGTCTATTTATACATCAAAACCTTGAAGTCACATCTTCTCACATGTTGCTTGATTAAATATGTTTGAAATAGTTTTTTTTTTTTTTTTTGCTTTGGGAATCTATATCCTGCTCACCTGTGATGGATAAAGTCCTGCACAGTATGGGATGACACTGAATGAATAATATATGTGCAATGGGTAACTCAATGAGCGCTAAGCACAAGCTTATCATTGGTGGCAGCTCAACAGCTAAATGCGACAATTTTGTTCAACTTTATGAACACTGTTGTTCTTTCGCTGCAAGCTGTGACTTAATGAAGATCTGGCTCTGCTTAAAACACTTGCTCAACCTTGTCCGTGCATTTGAGATTGATTAGCATATTCAATCTACTGTAATGTAAACTAGCTGACCTGAATAAGGCACAGTGATAAGAGATGAATGGTAGCAGCAGGGTTATGCTCTCTTGATGTCCAGTAATTTAACCTGCCTCTGATCGCTGTGCCCTTTTGTTCCAATCCTGATCCTGAAGCTCTAATACAGTTGCTGAGAAATCTGCAGCATCAAGAGGCACATGTTTGTGTTTTTCATATAATTTCAGCATCATTAACCACATCCCTATTAGAATCCACACAGGGTGAAGTGACAGCTTGAAAGGGCAAGTAAGATTTACTGCTCCCATGACGGCACTTTGCATTAGAAAATCCATATGTCGCCTCCCCCCCATTTCTAGATTGCAGATGTGTCTGTGGAGGTGGCCACTGTTGACCACACTCTGCGCAAGATCTGCAGGAAGTACAGGAAGACTAGACGGAAGCCCAAGGGACTCAAGAGGCTGTGGACCCGTCTGTTGAACATCCCACACCTCGCCGTCATCATCACAGCAGTTGTGTTTGTGGTGGTGGTGATCATGTGGTCGCTGCTGTGGGTCTTTATATGTAAGTGAAAGGATTCTCCCACTTGAATCCCTGAACAATTAATAAATCAATATCTTTAAGTGCACCATATCATCTTGACTTCATTCCTGTAGTTCGCAGGGAAAGCAACAGTGGAGCATATTTTGCCGGGATGTTCCGTGTTGCCAACGTGGAGTTTATCCCCGAGTACCGCCAGGAAGAGTCCCATGAGTTTGTGTCTATGGCAAACAAAATACAGCATGTGGTATGTATCAGTATAACCCTGTTATTTACACTGTGGGTAGTGCTGACCATGAGATCTGAGAAAGTCTTACTGTTAATTGCGGGTGTCTGCTGGTGTAGGTGAGCAATGTGTACAAGATGTCTTCAGTGGCTAGACTCTACAAGCAAGCTGTCATTTCAGACCTCAGGTACGGCGTGCCTGTTAGTCATCATCATGATGAGGCAAAAAAGCTGATATTTAGGATTTAGTTTGCACCATGACACACCCTGTTTTTTTTTTTCTCATGTGAACTTGGCTTTCCTCACCCAGCACCAACAACAAAGGAGGTGTGCTGGTTCATTTCTGGATGGTGTTTGTGGTGCCTCGACTAAAGAGCCCAGCAGTGTGTGAGGAGTGTGTGGGAGCCATTTTCAGGGACTCGGTCCACACCAGCATGAAGAACCGGTCCTCTGTGGGCTACCTGCTGGGTCTGCCAGTGGATATAGACTCCATCCTCATCAATGGTGCGTCAGTGTGTTCACATCCTAAGTCGCATTTATTGATGCAGAGATTAATTATTGCCTCTTCCTGCAGCTGTGCAGCGATCAGATTATACATCAGGAGCAGGTAGGCGATAATACTTCTTTTAGCTGTAGTAAAAGTTACCCTGTATGTCATATTGTGTGTCCATAAGTCTCCTCTCCTCCCAGGCTCGCAGTGTGTAGATAAATTGTATGCCAACCTTCCTGGGGCGAGGGTCCCTCTAAACGTCTTCTCATCATGGGGTGGCGTGAGCTGTCACGTCAAACTCACCGCTGTCCCCGGCTCTCTGATCCGTCTGACCATCGCCTCGTTCCTCATTGAGCCCAGCGACTGTGTGAGTGATGCCCTGACCGTGTACGACGCTCTGCTGCCCATGAGAGGGCGCATTCTGCACAGGTGAGTCTGCAGCTTCCACTGGACAGCTGATGCTCTGGGCCTGTTGCCTACAAGACAATGTTTTTTATACATATTACAACTATAAAAAGCTTCTTGACATGCATCACTGTATTTTCCCAAGTTCTGTAAAACATTGCATGATGTAAAGAGCATGTCTGTGCTGCAGGCTGTGTGAGCCTGTGTCCCGCTCCTTCTCCCTGGTGTCTACCTCCAATGTCATGTTGCTGTCCTTCCGAATGACTAATGGAAACAAGAGCTTCAGAGGACACTTTGAGGCCATCGCTGAGCAGAGTATGACATTATTTACATGGTTATTTAATATGCCAGAGTTTCCCAACCTTTTTGGATCATGTCCACATAAAATGAAGTAATGTCTATGTGAGATGCCTCCACAGAGATTTAGTATGTCTGGGATCAAAGTGATTGTTCCCCTCTCAAATATAATTTTTAAGAGGTCTGAAAGGATAAAAGTACCTAGAATTTCATATGAAAAAGATAACCAGTAGAGAAGCCAGAAAAAAATGAGCATGATTTTACATATAAGGTTTTAACTTTTATCTGATCTTTAACTTTATCTTTAGCCCCAGATTGAGAACTATTGCTGTATGCAACAGTGCTGTGTAACATACAGTACTGACTGGGGGTGAAAGTGTAATGCTGTCCCTGTCTCTCTCAGTGTGTATGTCTCACATTGAGACCCAGTCAGAGCCTGACATCGCTGGTCGGATCTACAGCCCCTTCCACCCCAGCCTTCTGCCCCCACAGTGCTCCTGCACCTGGAGGTTTGAGGTACAGCACAAACACATACACGACCTGTAAAACATGTGAGTGAGTTTTTGGTGACTTGAACTTTATTGATCGCGTATCCTGTATATATTTTATTCTAGACCCCTAACAGTGCGTTAGGAGTTGCTCTGCAGTTTCAGAACTATGTACTGAAGCCAAAGGAGATGAAGGCCTGCGAGCACGGCTGGTGGAAGGTCAATGAAATCATGTATGTGTGTACAGCTCCGTGCATATAGGTTTAAAGGAAACATTCAATTCCAACAAAACTTACACTGAACCATTACATATAATTTCGTCAATTTTTACAAATACCTACGATCATATATAATGTCTCCATAAGCTAGAAGAAATAATCTTATCAGTTGAATATATTATTTAGGAGAGATTTTTTTTATTGTTTATTTAAATCAACTGTGCACATATGTAGTCATCCCACAACAGCAGCTTGTGACGGTTCATTGATGGTTGCTTTCCTTCCAAAGCTTCTGTGGCAGCTACGTGGGACACCACACGGTGTTTCGGATCGCTGACCACAGCCCAGAGGTGGAGTTTCGCTGCAGCTCACGTAACTCCGCTCAGCCTTTTCAGGCATCCTACAGCAGCTACAATATCAGCCAACGTAAGCACTGCAGGGCCCAGGGTGTGACTTATTCTAACAGCCAGGATACACTGTAGGAAATGACAGGTCACAGGTGTCTAATTTTACTTTACTGTGGATGTGAGTTAATGACTTTGTTTTGGAATGGATTCTAAAAATGACGCAATGCTTTACAGAGAGAAAACGCTGGATAAATAGGTGTTAACAGTTTGTATGAAGATTTTGCAACTTCATATTTAAGAGAATGAAAACATGGATCTGTTATAGAGAGGATGGAAATAATTAAGTAGAATACTCTTGTCACTTAGGCTTTTGGGTCTTATGCTTTACGGTTAAGATATTAGATAAGATATACCTTTATTCATCCCACAGTGGGGAAATTCACCAAGCTAAACTCCACTAAATTCCAACAACATCACCATAGAAATAAAGCAGGAAAATACACTTTTGTTGATACACTTAATTTTTTCCCAATCACATGTCTATTAAATCTTCTCTTTCCCTGCTCTTGTGGCCACCAGCCTGTCCAGAGAGCCACTTCCTGTGCTCCACAGGTCTGTGTGTGGAGAAGAGTCGACGCTGCGACGGCCTGGACGACTGCCAGGATGAGAGTGACGAGGTCTTCTGCTGTAAGTGCAAGTTACATAATGCTGGTTAAAAAAAAACAAGGAGGAATGTGACATTGTGATGCCCTGCCTTTGTTTACCTGAGGAATCAGTGCTGCGTTGGAAAAATGTTCCGTATCTTCACAGCGAGGCCCACAAAGAACTGTGGTGGCAACAGTCCCCTGCATCCTTTGTTTGTATGCAATGGAGAGACAGACTGCGTCAATGGAATAGATGAGATCAACTGCACTCAAGGTGTGAATTCTTTAATTCATTTGGGAAATGTGTTTGCCCTTTCACCCTTTAACCGCTAATAATTAGAATATGTTCTCTGCTTTGGTCAGAAACTGCCTGCTCTGCAATCAGGTATCAATGCCATAGTGGCTCCTGCATCCTGAAGAAGAACGCAAAGTGCGACGGTGTTCCTGACTGTCAGGACCGCAGCGATGAGGCCGACTGTGGTGAGCGCTCAGCTTTACCTGCTCCACATGCACATGTCGAAGTCACAGCCAAAAACAAAAATACATCACAATTACATAATGAACCTGAAGATTTTTTTTTATAATCCCACATGAAACCTTCTTTAGAATGACTCAGGTGCCAACATGTGCTGTCATTTACTTTCTGTTGGATACTGTATGTGCCCTTTAATAGATGGAATTTATTCATTTTCAAGATGTAACTATTCAAGTGTTGTACGCTTCCTGTCAGGAACACATTTTCAAGTTTGTTTGTTTTTAAACTAAATGAAAGGCCAGTTCAGTGATATATCAACTCAACCTAAACTACAGTCACACACATTTGGTCTCACCTGAATTGTTTCTTAATGAAGCATCTGGTACATAGTGATTATACTGCCACCACACTGCCAGATCCTTTATGTGGCTTCATGAGAAAGTTGCTGTTACTTAATAATCCACTCGCCTGTGTGCTCCAAAGCTGCTGACCTGCAGCACTGAGGTGACCCAGCTGTAATAGCTTTCTGTCTTTGAGGTTATTTTATCATGATGGGGTCTCAAGGTGATGGGAACAGGCTTGTCTTTGATCACTTGCTGATACTCGGGCATACTGTACCGTACATGCACAGCTCTACTTTTTAATAATGTGGCAGCAGACCTGTCTGTCATGGTGGTGACTCAGCGTGTCAGCAATAGTGGTTAGTGTAGATTTACAAACACACACTCACACTGATACAGGCACACTGTGCAGATGAATCCCTGATAGATCAATGAACTGCTCATAATAATAATAGTGATAATAAAATGCACTATGTTGTATCCCTCATTGAGGATTCTGTTTTGTTAGAGGCAAAAGTCTCTTGAATTTTAACTACAGTATGACGTTATGTAGCATATTGTATATAGCCATATATACTGTACACTCATCAAGGGCAGCAGGGACCTTTTTGTCCTTGCATACACACACACACAAGCTCTATTCTTCTTAACAATAAAACCAAAGTCCAGTGTCATGGAACCAGTATGACTACATAATCCAGAACTGTGTACTCCTCAGCCTGTGGTCGTCCCTCCTTGGTGAAGAATGTGGACTCATCTGCAGGACCTGAACGTATTGTGGGTGGAGATAACTCTGTGGAGGGGGAGTGGCCGTGGCAGGTCAGCCTCCACTTCTCTGGTAACCTGTACTGCGGCGCGTCTGTTCTCTCCTCTGATTGGCTCATCTCAGCAGCACACTGCTTCAGCAAGGAAAGGTGAGTCACTCTCACTGCTGATTACATTATTCATTTATTATTTGATCGCTGTTGTTGCTTCTGTGTGTAAAAACTAATTAATAATATACAGAGCGGCAGGTTTGCGGCAATTGATAATGTAGTGATTACCATCCCTTTGGCTTTTGACCCTTTCAAACAGTGTATTTGCAAAAGCCCATCACAGGTTGTGTGTTCATTGATTCAATGATTTTTCCCTCTCATGTAAAAGTATGTTGTAATGTAGCAGAAAAAAAGAAAAAATATTTTGTGTGACATAACTAAGTTTTATTTACTTATCTCTTTAATTATCTTGTGACTTATTTTGGAACCACTTACCTGGTCCCGACCCTTAGGTTGAGAACTTAAAATGTGATTAAATCCCCCCTCTCAATAAGAAAAAAAAAAACCTTATAATGTCAAATATGATTACAGCTTAAATTACAGTCTCCATGTGATAAAATGTGAGTACATCATCTTAACAATTTTTTATCATATCAGTTCATTTATACAAAATTTAATCATGTCTTGACAATTATTAGTTCATCAGTCAATTATTACAATTAAAAGGCTTCTGGCTCATTGTATTGATTTTCTGAACAAACCTGGCACTTGCTGTGCATATCAACTCATCCAGTTATGGAGTTTTATTAGGTACAGTATCATCTACAACATTCAAGTGCCATTGACCCCTGACCTCTGACTCTCCCAGGCTGTCCGATCCTCGTTACTGGAGCGCCCACCTCGGCATGCTGACACAGGGCAGTGCCAAACATGTGGCGGAGATCCAGCGGATTGTGGTGCACGAGTATTACAACGCCTACACTTTTGACTATGACATCGCTCTGCTGCAGCTGAAGAAGCCCTGGCCTCCCGCCCTCGACCCGCTGGTCCAGCCTGTGTGCCTGCCGCCCCCCTCTCACACCGTCACCGACAGCCACCGCTGCATGGTCACCGGGTGGGGATACCGTTCTGAGGAGGGTGAGCAAAGCCTTGAACACTGAACTACTGCTTAATTATTTGTATCAGTCAGGTGCATGATCTATCTCCCCATCTTGCAGACAAAGTGCTGCCCTCAGTGCTGCAGAAAGCAGAGGTGAACCTACTGAGCCAGACTGAATGTAAGAAGAGCTACGGACCTGTCTCACCCCGCATGCTGTGTGCCGGGGTCCCCTCTGGAGAACGGGACGCCTGCAGGGTGAGTTCCTACCTGACTCAATTACCCATAATCCCCTGCATTTTGCAATTTACACTTGTGGGTGTGAGGCACAAAAGGTTTCTGAATACTTTCTGAATCAACTCTTTGTGTCTCAGGGGGATTCAGGGGGTCCTCTGTCCTGTCAGGCACCAGGCGGGGGTCGCTGGTTCCTGATTGGCATTGTCAGCTGGGGGGCGGGCTGTGGCAGACCAAACCTGCCTGGGGTCTACACCAGGGTCAACAAGTTCACCTCTTGGATCTACAGCCATATCAGCTGACATGAAATCTTTTTCATCCACTGCCAGCAGATGTTTAAATACGCTCACACCAAATAATAAAAGCTCAATCAGCTACAGTGTGATGTTTCCTTTTTTTTATATTCCAAAGTTGTATTAATGTGCAAGTCAGACAGAGGAAAGCAATGAGGAAAAGAGAAAGTGACTTGAGATTTTAATTCTCTTCAGGTATCTCAGCTGCATTCCTCCTTCCTAATCTGAGACTGTGAGCCCATATTATGATCTGCTCACAATGGACAAGTTGGTTGCCAGATTTTGTAATTGCATGCTCTCTCTTGCTTTGCGCCCCTGTGGAGCATCCAAGGACACAGCAGCCAGCCTCCAATTGTAATACCTCGCACACGTTTCCCTCAAGCACCCCTTTGTCCCTCTCGGCTTTTCTCTCGCATGCACATAGAGGAGGTTTGCCCACAATATCTGTCGCACGGATGGTTGTGTGTACTCTTTCATAGTGGTCTCATTGTCCCCCGCACTGCATTCTGGGGCTCCGTGTGACACCTGCCGCCCAGTTCAGGTGAACAGGAGGCGGTGAATGCCCGCCGCATCCGAGCCGCGCAGGTCGGGTTTCTGCGCTTTTTTCATAGGAAGCTTCAGCGGGGGTTTCCTCTCTCTCCATCGTTTTCTATGCCTGAGGTATTGTTGCATATCGCCTCTCCGGAGCTGAACGGGACAGGGCCATGAGGACTCTCCCCAAAAGCAAAACTTGTGAAGTGTACTGCGTCTCCGGCCATGGACACTCTGCACAGGTAAGGTCGCTGTGCGCAATCGTCGTGCGTAAAAGTCGGTGCGTAAAAGTCGTGCCAAACGGGACCAAGCGTTCGGCTTTTTTCCCATCATATTCAGTCTGTTTAATCAGAAATTAGCCCGTTTGTTAAACTTTGAGGAGTTTTATGCAATGCAACGAGGGATGCATGATAATCAGAAACTGACTCAGCCCTGGTTCGTGTTAATTGTAAGATCCGTCTCTATGGGTGTGTTGGTCTCTTTCTCATGAATGTCCATGAGCCACTTGATTGAGTGCTGACACCGCAGAGCCAGGCCGTGGGAAAGCAGACTCCTCCAGCCACGCTTTGTCTGCTCCCCCGGGGAATCCTGCCAACCCCTTAAATGTTTAAGGAGATCCTTTCAGCTCAAAGATGTTCACAGTTACTCTCCTTAAATCAGTGTCTGCTGGGCCATAAAAATCTATGTCTCATTGATTTTCTTTTTTTCAGCTGCATTTTCTGTATTGCTCATCTGGTGGAGATAAAAATCAAAACAATTAGAAGCAACTTGAGCAGAGACATAAAAAAGCTGGTGTGATATTTGAGTCATGTTCTTGTCTGTGGAAGGGAGAGGTGGAGTTGAAGGAGCCCACCCAGTCTCTGAGCCCCCCCACGAAGCCTGAGGATGAGGCAGAGCAGAAGGTGGAGGGGGGCCGAGCTCCGGCCTGTGGCTCCTGGAGGAGATGGATGTTAGGTCTCCTGCCTTTCTTTCCCTTCACTGCCGCCATTGCACTGACTCTCCACTTCTTAGCATGTGAGTCCAGACCTGCTTTTGGTGTTTTAGACATTTCTCCTGTCTTTTGAAATGTGTTTATTTTGACTTGCAGCCACACAGGTGCACCTCTCTCAAATCTCTACCTCCTCCTCTCCAGCTCCTCCCTCCTCAGTGTTCTTCCTCGGTGGCAGCGTGGAGTTCCCAAATCTGAGCTTCTCCTCAGAGCTGACTGACTCCACCTCCCCTCAGTTCCGCCTGCAGGCTCAGGCTTTGAACCATTATGTAAGTGGAACTACAGGCTTGTTCGTCACTGCCTCCCCTCTGAATGACACTTTAGAGCGCGGCTCGACCTTCCCGCTCTGGCTGAAGCTGATGTTGGTAACTTTGACATGGATCACTACAGCAGTCTCTTTTATGCTTTGAAACACTGCTGCCCTCTCTCTCCTTCCTATCCTCCTCTCTTGTTGTCTGTCTTTGCTTTCTTATTCTTTTACTTTTCTCTTTATCGGCTTTGCCCCCCCCCTCTCTCCCCTTTGTTTTTTTTTCTGCACACCACTTTTCTCTCTTCTGTCCCTCTCTCTGTCTCTCTCTGGTGGTGTTAAATGTAAAGCTGAAACAGGAGCCGGGCACAGTGTGTGTGCGAGTTCTCGAGACCCCCTGGGACAGGGCCCTTTCAGGGCTGAGGACAAGCCCGGCATTTGTGAGCCCAGCTAGGCCCAGGCAGCAAGAGTGAGAGGAAGAGCAGGCCTTCAATAAAAACATTGTCTGTGTGGCTTTCACACAATCAGCCACTCTGTGCGGCGTACACTACAGAGAGGAGGAGATCCGCGGTTTGACGCTGGAGTTGAGAGGGAGAGACAGGGCAGTAGGGCAGGCAGGGATGACAGAAGGACTGGGGATATGAGAGGGGGAATTTGGGTTTTGGAGCCAAAGGTCAGATGCATGGCAGCACATTCTTGCTGAGCAGTTGAGAAGTGGCAAATTGATAGCTGTAAATTCACAAAACTCTGACGTGGCATAGTGTAATGCTCCTTTAATCAGCTGTGAGGGTGAGTTAGCAAGCTTGTTAAGTGGTCACAGTATCTGTGCAACCATCTGTTCATTAACGAACAGGTGAACTCCAGGCCAGGAGCCCATACCACTCAGGGTCCTACCTCTACATGGCGGGCAGGTAGACACACAATGGAGCTCTGTGCTACTCAAAGTCAACATACACACATGCAGACTTTGATACACACACGCAAGAACAATGCTTTTGTTGAACTCAGGCTGCATGTTTCCAGCAGGTGTGTTCACGTGTTGCTTACATGACCTCACTGGCACCGCTGTGATGTCACACTAACAGTACTGTCATGTGTACGCTATGTGGTCAACCTTCCTTTTTTGTCTTTAAAAAACAGTTCTCAGAACTCTACGAGTCCTCGCCGTGGAGCTCTTACCACCTGCACTCAGGAATTACTGCCTTCAGGTATGCTCTGGTAACAAAAAGCCTCCTGATGAAATGTGCAGCAGTTCATAGATGAGAAGAAAATGCATGACAACAGCAATCTCAGCTGTATGTCCCCTGCAGAATAGCATCATTGTAAACCCTTTGTGTGACAGTGAAGGAGCAGAAGGGCTCAACGTCTTCTACTGGAGTAAATTCTCAGCCCCAGACAACGTTGCAATGGCCATCCGGAGGTCGAGCCCGGAGAGGCTACAGCGCAGGCTTCCCGGCAGCAACAAGGTGCTGCGGGACAGCCGCAACCAGCACTTCTATTACATGGGACAAGATGAAAAGATGCTCCACCTGCTGGGTAGAGGCTCTCACTGTTGTCTGCATACATACAGTACATGCACATTAACCACACACATATTCTACATTTCCGTCCAAAACCTTTGGCCTTTATATACACAATACAATAACTGTAACAATTTAATACCTACCAATACATTCTAATAAATAGAAAAAGATACACATTTGATTTAATTCACTATTTTATTCCTAATAATGTAGTTATGTGTGTATTGCTCTAGTGTTAATGAATTTGTATTGAGGATCTTCTGTACGTGTGTGTCTGTAGGTTTGGACCCTGACGACTTTGAATCAGAAGAAAAATCAGACAAGAGTAAGAATCCAAACAGCATCCAGAGTGGGAAGTGGCAGCTTGGCTTCCAAGGTGACTTTATATTACTAAAACCTTAAGATCTGGTTCCTAATGGTGAGTTAAAAATAAGGAAAAAGTGTGATTGTGTGTCAAACTGTCCATTAAAGGCTTGAGATGGTCTCTCTCTGGATTGCTGCTGCAGTGAACACCAACATTATAACACTAATGTTTCCATTCTCTCCTCTGTCTAGCAATGTCCTTTGACCTCTACGCCAAATATGGGAACAACCGCACCCTGAGCCTTGTGAGTCCCAAGAAGCCGTACTACCAGTGGCGTCTTCGTGTGCCGTCGGGTCACGTGGTTCGACTGGTCATCCTCACCCTGCACGGCGCCACGCCAGGAAGCTGCACTGCCCACAAGCTCTCAGCCTACGACTTCTTACTTCCATTACAGAACAAGATAATTGCAAGGTAAAGTTATGACCTTTTTTAAAAATCTCTGGCGTTACCGTGACAACATCTGCACTGATCACACACTCATTTGTATATTTTATACACATCCTGTCTCAGGTGGTGTGGGCTGCCTGTGTCGGGCTCAACGCCGGTCATGAAGCTGATGTCCTCTGGGAATGTGATGTTGGTGACCTTCTCCTTCAGCAGGCAGAGGGATGGAGCCATCTTTAAAGCTTATTTCCAAGCCATCCCAAAAGCAGGTTTGAATGTTCTCACAAACAGCCAAAAGCACAGTTCTGTCCAAGTTCTGCACATCTGGTGTGCTCTGTTCAAGTTTGTGCTGGAGTGATTCATTTCCACTGATGTAGAGCAAAGTCCTGTCGGTGCTGTTGTGTATTTTATGGATTTATCTGCCTCACCATCTCCCCCTGCAGGTTGTGGAGGGTCAATTTCCTCCTGGAACGGCTCTATTTCCTCCCCCTACTACCCTTCCTATTACCCTCCTAACATAGACTGCACCTGGACACTCCGGGTGAGTCACATGACCATATGTATACATGCCTGTGAGTGTAAGAGATGGTGGTAAAAGGAAAGGAGAGTGGAAAGTAAGAGAATTAAAGAGTGAATCATCCCTTTGTTCTTTGGCCCGTCCACATTCCAGCGTGTGAGCTTTTGTCGTCTTTGGTTACTTTATCAGGCGCCGATGCCAGGATACCTGATCTCGATGACGATCGTGTCCATAGACATTCAGGACTCCTCATCATCGGACGGCTGTGAGAAAGACTGGCTGGACATCGGAGGGGTCAAGTGAGTTGCGAAGCTGAACTGTGTTGCAACCAAGGTGCCCATAAGCAAGGGTCAGGGTTAGCATTACATATTGCATGTTTTATGTGGCTGACCGTGTAAGTTAACATTTAAATTCCTCCCCTTTGTGATCTTCTCTGTATCTAGACTGTGTAATCCAGTGCCAGACAGTAGCAAAAAGCGAGTCTACTCCTCTCCTCTCTCGCTCCACTTCCATTCGGATGAGTCTCTCACTCAGAAGGGATTCTACTTGCTCTACCGAGCCTTCTCTCCAGAGGGCAGTAAGTAAAATCTGATGCTTTTACTCCACCGTGTGGCTAATTGATACAGTCTGTTAGTTCCACCTGAGGTTACATATGCACACATATGCCAAAGAAAGTGCTGTAATTCTAGCGAGCACATGCTTCCTGTCTATCTCCAGCTTGTCCCCGCCAGTTTCGCTGCGGAGATGGACGCTGTATCCCTCTGAGGAAGGTGTGTGATGGAGTGAAAGACTGCTCAGATGGACGGGACGAAGCCAGATGCTGTAAGTCTGTTGCCTGAAGACAGCATTATGGATACAAAGGCTTGACCCATGCAGTTGTTGTTTTGACACGACCTGTGTGACCTTTGTGGTACTCTCAGATTTGTATGTGTTTCTGTGTGCATATGTATGAAACAGCCTCCTGCAGGCCAGGTGAAGTGTTGTGTGGGAACGGCCAGTGTAGGCCTCAAAGCAGCCAGTGTGTGAGTCAGAGCGGCTGTGCAGACAGCAGTGAAGAGGGCGCCTGTGGTGAGTACACTCTCACCGTCACAGTGACACACACACGTGCGCTTGTGTGTGTGTTTTGATAATTAAAGCATGTGTGGTTGTTTTCAGTAGGCAAATGTTACCACGTGTGTCCCAACAAGGTCTGCTTGCCAAAGTCTTCGGTGTGCGATGGTGTAATTGACTGCAAAGACCGCAGTGATGAACTCAACTGTACCAGAGCGTGTGAGTGTTCATGTGTATTCACAGACGTCACTGGTTACAATGACTGATCCATTTGAGTGTATTCTATAATTTATGTTGTATTCATCATCACTTTTTTCTCTATTTTAGGTTGTCTTTGTTTCAATGTTGCCTATTTCTGTCTTTCATTCTCTTTAGACCTTAAGGGCTGCTCCTCATCCTCATATAAATGTGCCAATGGAAAGTGTGTAAGTAAGGTAAACCCTGAATGTGACGGAGTCAAAGACTGCTTTGATGGCTCGGATGAACTGCGCTGTGGTAAGTTCTCACTCACAAAACTCACCTTTAGATCCCTGTAATTGTGATTAAAAAGTCCTCTGCCTTTCATAGAGAGAGAATAGAGAATTGTGATTTTTGTCTCCTCCTCTGTTTGTCCATCCCAGGCTGTGGCACCAGGCCTAGGAAGCGTACTAAGATAGTGGGTGGCTCTGATGCCCAGGTGGGATCATGGCCGTGGCAAGTCAGCCTCCAGATGGACCGATATGGCCACGTCTGTGGAGCCACACTGGTCTCCAGCCGCTGGCTCATCTCTGCAGCTCACTGCTTCCAGGACTCAGACGCCATTAAGTAAGAAACAAGCCTACAATCCTCATTATGATAATCACAACTCAAGTATGAGCTGTGTCCACTGATGTTGTGTGTGCAGATATTCAGATGCGCGTGCGTGGCGGGCCTACATGGGCATGCGCGTGATGACTACAGGGAGCAATGGAGCAGCCACCAGGCCGATTCGGCGGATCCTCCTCCACCCGCAATACGACCAGTTCACCTCTGACTACGACATCGCCCTTCTCGAGCTCAGTGCTCCTGTCTTCTTCAACGACTTTGTGCAGCCTGTGTGCGTCCCCGCATCATCACACACCTTCACAACAGGGACCAGCTGCTACGTCACAGGCTGGGGGGTCCTCATGGAGGACGGTAAGATCTGCTCCAGAGTATCTAACGAAACTTAAGAGCTTATTTACAAAACTGTGAGAAACCTAGATCTGTGGCAAAATAGACAAGCATCATGATCAAATTTCACGAGATACCCTTAAGATGTTTCCATTTTGTGTTTAATTATAGGTGAACTGGCCTCTCGTTTACAAGAGGCCTCAGTGAAGATCATCAACAGGAACACTTGTAACAAGCTGTATGACGACGCTGTCACTCCCAGGATGCTGTGCGCTGGGAACCTGCAGGGAGGGGTGGATGCCTGTCAGGTGAGTGTGTGCATCTGTGTCGGTGTGACTTTGCACAAGCGTGAAATTCACGGAAAAACACTGGATATACTCATTCCCAGACTTGTCATGTGAAGGTAAGTTGTGATTTACCCTTTAGTCATAACCACAAAATGCACAGCTTGCCTCATCAAATTTAGTTCCAGTTAGATTTTCTGCACATCCCATAATTTCTCTCTCGACCGCAGCAGAACGTGTCTGCAGTAAGAAAATTTTAGAAACACACGCTCATGTTTCTCTTGGTCATCATGCTTTACTGCCTCTGCCACTCAAATACAGGTTGAAGATTTGAGGTGGCCTTTGATGTTTTACTGGAAGCAGCTGTGAAACTATGAGATGGACCAAGCGTATAGTAAAAATGAATTAATGTAGTAACAGAAAAGAATAATTAGCTGGCAGCTAGTTAGCTGATTAGATTATGACATTATCCCTCATGTCTCCAATGAAGATGAATATTAGGTGTCTATATGAAGCAACACTATTATTAGTAGTATTATTATCATTAATATTATTATTTTTATTATTAATGATAATAATAATAACATTAATAATACTAATAATAATAATAATAGTAATGATTAGTAATTACTGTTATTATCATTGTTGTTGTTATCAATAATAATTGTCAATAATAATAATCATAATAACAACATTTAGTCCAACAGTAGTAGTTTAATCCACAACAGTAAAAACAATAACAATAAATAACATAACTGGCCCAGGAAGTGTATGTGCATGCATCTTCTTTCTGTCCTTTCTGTTCATGCTTTTTTTTCTCTTTCGTTTGTTTGTTTGAATATTTATCACTCAGGGTGACTCAGGAGGTCCGCTGGTGTGTCTGGAGCGAGGCAGACGGTGGTTCCTGGCGGGGATCGTGAGCTGGGGCGAGGGCTGTGCGAGGCTGAACCGTCCTGGCGTCTACACACAGGTGGTCAAGTTCACTGACTGGATCCATCAGCAGACGAAAGGGCTGGTGTGACTGAACACCTGACTGACAAAATGACAGACTTAACACACAGGACCAAGGTTTCAGACCTGGAGTCCATCTTCAGACTGTTTGTCATGATTGCATGACAGCACATTGTGTCCATTTTTGGGAGCGTGTACATGGCAGCGGGCCAGCAGGGCCGTCATCCCTGCTCCAGACAAACCAGCGTCCTTACAATCTCCAAACACTGACAGTGGCTATGTTGACATGCAGGAAAAAAAATCTCGTTGTAGAATCCATTGAATTTGGCTGGAATGCTTCATACAATTATGAGATACCTAATTATGATTCAATATACTGTAACATTAAAACACTTCATTAGCTTTTAGCGTTTGCTATCAGCACACATTTCAACAGAACTGTGAACTGGTCCATATGTAGGATACTGGTATGAGCAATGATATGTAGGTAAGTGCCACTTTTAAGTATTGGAACCCAATTTTCTTCCTCTGAATTAGAGGAAATACAATTATTATTTTATGTTTGGGATTGGGATTGGGGGAAATCAGGTTATTACATATACAACTTCCTGAGCAAACAGTCTGATATTTAGCTGCACATTTATTTTGATCACTTTTATCGTATTATCATCAGCTTGTTTCCATAGTCTCCATATTTTTAGTCTTCAATTTCTTTCATCTAAGGCATGTTCTGAGTTGTATTTCTCACAAGAGGACCATAGTCATTGTAAACAGCAGTGAACTTTGTCCTCTTGCAGCAAAATGAACATGATTTAGCGTCATAGGAACATGAGTCTAAAACAGACACTTATTAATATTGCTCTGTCAACGCCTGGTGTGCTTTACAGTTTTGATCTTTTTAAGTCTCTTCAATCAGCCTGACAGGTCAGGACCTGCTTTAATCTGTAGATATCAGACAGCAGAACAGATTTGAGGTTGGCCAAAGTACAATCCCCAGACTAGCCAGGTTGTCCTGTGCATGTAAATGTAGCCAACTGCATCCTGTTTTCCTCGTATCTATACCCTCCTCCTCTCCCCTGTCACAGCCACATTGTTCATGACAGAGACGGTGACCATGTCAGGTGTTGCCAATAAAAATCAGATCATTAGTTTTACTGAATGTGGAAAGAGTTCTCTCCCCACGAGTATGTAACCGTATATATGTTTGCCCTCATCTTCCTTCGTCCATGTACTGTATATGTGTGTTCATGACTCGCTGTGTGTGTTTAAGAGTTGTTATTGTACTGTATGTGTATGTATGTGTATTTGTATATCATGAGTTTATGAGTCATAGCCTTATGTTCAGCATATCCTGTAATTGTAGAGAGGTGAATAATCCCTCAGTAGGAGGTGATAATATATTTTGCATTTCAATTTTACTATGATTTAATTTATCTTCATGGTGCCTCCTTTGTACTTCATACTCTATGAAAAGCATCACAGCTCAACTATGATGCAGTTGATGCTGGTGTAAGGAACAAATGATTCAGGAGAGGATGCACCGATGTCGTTTCTCCTGCTCTCACCTTTCATCCAAAGGATTAAAAACATGCAGTTTGCATCATTGTTTAATGACATCAGGTTATATGCCTTTATATTAAAGACATCAGTAGCCACACAGCAGGTCAGGCATGTGTTTCTCAACATAACTTTGAGATGGGAAATCTCTACTGCTTCAGCTGTAATCAGTGTTTTTGACTGACAGGTGTCCAGTAGAAGCACCTGTACAGCACAGCACAGGAGTCTGACTATCAGTACTTATATATAGCATACATCATCAGATTGAGCAATAAGTCACCTGTAAACTGAGGTGCCCTCTCTCAAAGTGGTGAGATCAGTGTTTTCTACATGTGGAATGTGCGGCATGCTCTTGCAAGAAGCACATTTGTTTTTCCTTGAAGAAAGGTTGCCAGTCTGAAATGTGAGAAACGCCTCTGTCAAGTTGTGCCTACGTGCTGATCATCCCGTACCCGTCCAGAGGCGCGCAGAGCCGCCATGTGCGCATCCTCTCCGGTGCGTAATTCTAACCTGTCCTCAGAATAAGATAAGAAAAGTTGCACATTCTTGGTTAGGAAAGGACAATTCCAGATAATTGCATGTTTGAAGGTATGTTTAAAAATGTATTTTGGACTCTGTAGTATGATTTAAAAACAGCTCACTGGTGCATTGCCTGGCCAGTGGTGGCTGAAGGGGGCTGCTGCTGCTGCTGCGCGCCCTGGGTGTGTCAGTGCACGTCGCGGAAGTCCGCTATCCGGTGGCTGCACTGTGGGAACTGTATAAATCCGCACCGCTGTCCAAAACGATGGGAAAAAGTTGCGGAGTGCAGTTGAAGCGCGGTGTCCTGTTGCGTGATCTCCCGCAGCTCCCCTCAGGATCCAACCATCTGCGTCCACTGAGCAGCAGAGCGGTGCGCAGCGCTGCGTAAAGTCTGGAGAGGAGGGGAAGAACAAGAGCAGGAATAAAAACTTGTTTCATATCTTATATTTGAACCAGAGATGATGAATTCGCTCCTCATCTGCCTGCTATGTGGATTGTACGGTGTTCTTGCAAAGGGTGAGTAACCAGCTTATTTTTTTGTTGCAACACAAGTGTGCCAAGTGCGCACAGAGCACCTGCTGGCACCATCTCATCTCTTACATATTTCATCACCTATTTAGCTATTTAAACTTCCCATATAGTTATTTAGTACACAGGAAAATATTTTTGTCACGAGTTTAGTTTTAATGGTTGTGAACTGAAAAGGAGAAACAAGTTGCAACCTGGAGAAAATTGACTTTTACGCACGACTTTTAATTATGGCTACTATTTCCCATTAACCAGATTCTTCTATAGGGTCATTGTGAACGTTTAGGCTCTTTAAAAAGAAAGTTGTTTCCATCACCACGGCAGGACATTCAGCCTTTTCTTTGTATGAAAACAAAAGATGCACACATGCCCTCCTTCATTGTGGCGCCCCGGTGCGGCTGCTCATTTATGGGTCAATTAAATCTGCGCTGCGCTCGTGTGTCTGCGCCCGATCGGCTTGTAAACCTCTAATAGCCCCGAGTGCAGGCAGGCAGATAAGCGCTATCCTGCGGGACATTTGTTTGGACACTGCGGACCTCTGTGGCCCGGCTCCTTGTGCGCTTGGCCCCGGCTGAATGGACACATGCAGGGCGTTGTTTCCTGAGACTGATGAGTTTGCCAAATGAGAGTTCTGATAGAAATGAACGAGGGGTCATGACCCACTGAGGGAAAATATCCAGAGAGCAGGAACCAGGGTTTTTATGTGGTGTTTTGATTGCTCAGAAATCGTTTGTGGCGCAAAGAGAAAAGCTGATATTGTTTATTCCCTGCAAAATGAAAAAATGCACAATTAACATCAAGTGAAGAACTTGATTATGTGGACAACCTGGTATTTTTACAGTGTCTCCATAAAGACAGGTGATCTATTCTAAAAGCAGCCTATCCCTTAATTAGCACTAAATTAAGTCTTTAATATTGATTGCTATTATATATAACATTTTGCATCCATGTTCTGAAACTCAAAGCTTTTTAAATGTTTGCTCTGTTGTCTACTGGTAAATAGCTAAACTAAAAAAAACCTTGTATTAAGAAAATTTTGGTGAACACTATTTTGAATATAGATGTACATTGTGTTCAATGTAATTCTAATAATCAACTATTAAACAACTAATAGTTTTAAAGACAGTCCAAAATAAGCACAATAGATATATTATCATGATACTAACTACATGTTGAGAGGAGACAGTTCTAATGTACAACATGCATACATCACATTCATACACTGTTCACGTATTTATACATATATTCATCTTCATTTGTGCACATCCTGATGTCATTGGTGCCAGTGTTGATATACTGTGATCAGATAAAAATTCATTAAAAGATGATAACACTTAATAGAAAATCCACATCTAAATATCACTTTATACATGAATGATATCAACTTAGTGATATTTTAATTATTATTACTGTAATTTTTTTGCCTCACTTGTTCCCTGAAGCCTCAAACTGCTGAAAAATTGAAGGTGTGTGGATTCTGTATAAATGATTGCCATCATCTTCAGACTCTTTAGATTTGATGCAGTAATATAATTGATTTCATGACTAAATCTCTTGAGGTGCACATTTATTATTAACATCATGTCACAACTGTTCATGAAATAGAGCAACTGAAACACTACACTTAAAAGGTCTTTTCAGCTTGTTAAATACTCATGAAATTTAATGAACTCACTTTAGTTGAGAAAATTTGTGCCCAACTGTTGTGTAGAGTATCACTTTCATATGAGTAATAGAGATAGCAAGAGTTTCCTCCCAAGTTCCTGAGAAGTCTAGATTTTTTTCCAGGTACTGGTGAATGAGTGTGTTGAAGGCAGCCAGAATAACCTAATTCTCACATGGCATTTTGCTTTGTGTGGTTAGGAAGCTTTGGTGAAATAGCAGGAAATCTGGACTGTATAATTTGGAAATGGTGCTTTTAAACACTTCACATCTTGTTGAAAAGGCCCCAGAAGGCCCGGAGGACATCCCAAACTTCCCCTTCTTCTTCCCTTACCCTACCACATGTGTGTGTGTGTTTCTCACCGACTCGCACACTGAAATCCAAGGAAATAGTATAGGAAGTGCTAGTGGTGTGACTAATGCTAGATCTGCTCAATGGGGCATCCACTGGGAACAATGATGCTAACAATGAATGGTAATAATGGACTTTAGTGATAAACTCACTTGCTGCTGTATAAGTGATTTAACTACTCGCAGAGCAGTGAGACAGTTGTGATCTTGAGACTGTTTTGAGCTGTGTGTTGCCCACCCTTTAAGGAGCAGTCAGAGTGAAGGACGGACTTCCCTGAATGATGTTTCCGCTGTTGTTGGGAGGAAGGAAGGGCGGACAGACAAGTCATCTTTATCTCTCATTAATAAACCTCAGCGATGGAGTGGAGAAATGCCTTCATTTGATAAACAAGAGGCACGCTGCTTACGCATTTCCACACAGGTTGTCAAGTGGCCTGAGCGAGGAGATGTGAGGAGGGTCACAGATACTGGATGGAGGACGTGCTGTGGAGGCGGAACCCGAGATGGGTTTTGCAATCAGAGAGTCAGAATCCAGTTTTGTAAAGGACAGAACTTATGGGAGCTGTCCAAAATATTTATTCACTCTAAAGTGTTTTGCCTTGTAGGATTTCCTTTAAAAGTGCTGTCATGTAAATCTGCGTCCACACACATTGGCGACTTCCATTCATAAGATTAGAAGTGAATATGATTGCAAAGGTGCATCCACTATTTCGTCATATTGGTTCATTAATAAACAAGAAATCCTCCTTCAGTGCTGTCAAGCCCCCATTTCAGAGTAAACATCCTCCTAGATATCGCTAAAGAACACTGCATACTGAAGTCTTACAAGCTGACTTTGACCTTTGACTTCTGTGAAAAGGTCCAGATGTTGATGAATAAAGCCTCTATAGTTACTATTTTACAGCCCATAACACAGTTTAGTGACGGGAGGATTTGTGATCTTGCTGTTTTCTGCATTCTCACCCTCTCTCCTGACCTCTGCAGGTAAAGATCAAAAGGGGAAGTACAACGTCCCTATTCTGGATGTGAAGGCCCAGCATCTGGTCGTGGACGCCAACCAGACACTACTCCTCAGCTGCAGGTGAGTGTCAGATAAACAGATCCAGGCCAGATAACCGTAAGTTGGGCAACAGGGTTGGAGCTTGGGTGAAACAAGCAAATGGCAATCACCATCTTTAAATCAAAGCAAACACCGCCTCCAACATAACCATCTTTAAGCATTAATATTAACAGAAAAAGGTGATTGTCAAAACCACTAACATCAGAGGATCAATCATTTATTGAGACACCAAGCTGTTGTGGAAACAGTTCACTGACTGACTACAAAGAGGCTAGTTATTTTTTGGAGACTGTGTATAGTCTCTGTCAGTCACTGTTTTTCCATTAGAAAGATTTCTTCAACAATTACAAGTCAGTGGTTCTGTGTCAGGTGAGTCATTTGTTCCCACTTCCTTGTAATGGTTTATTTTTTTTAATTTGCTATTAATAGTATTTTAAATAAAAACCCTCCCTTTCACACTGCACTCCATCAGAGCAGTCCAAGTTTCAACAAACCCAACAAAAATAAAAAGAGGAACATGGGAAATTTGACAAGAAAAGCCCTTTATAGCATCTTCATCAGGCCATGAGGTGAAATGTAAATCTCTGGCACGCTGAAGAGGTTTAATTCTTCCCCCGACCCCCAACTCATCATGGTAAAACAATCATTAGATGAAGAGATAGAGTTCCTGTGAAAATGATGCAAGCTGGATGTGAATGAACATACAAAGGCTGCCAAGTGTTTTCTAAGAAAGCTTTCAACCTCTGTTGGTCAGGGGTCGCTGGGAGCTGTCATGGACGTTCCCGTCAGGTTTGTCCAGGGATGAGGTGCGAGTGGAGGAGTCTCGCTGCGGGAGGACGAGCCAGCAGTACTGCAGCCTGGTGACGGTGAGCCGCAGCCGGGCGGAACACACCGGCTCGTTCCGCTGCAGGTACCGGCGCCGACCCCGGAAACAGACCTCCATCTATGTATATGTCACAGGTAAGACACTGCTGCCCGAGGTCCAGGAGTACAACTTTCTGTCTTTCTTTGAAGCTGTGCTCTCATGGAGACGGGCCACACTCCTTCATCCCTTCATGCTTATTGTTTATATCCACAGGTTAAACAGGATGTGGTTGGTGCTAAATACAGACCAATGCCAGAGAGCCAATTATATCTAAACACTGTTTGTCCCAACAACACATCCTTCTAGATGACTCTGGCACAGTTTCTCCCATCCCTCCCCCCTCCTCCCCCACCTCTCTTTTCTCAGCCCGGGCCTACCTCCCTGTTGTCTATATATAAATCCTTTTTTACTTTCGTTTACGTGCTACCTCGAGGCCAGGAATAGCCCAGCTGCTGAAAGGCTCAGGCCTGGGCAGAGTTTCCCAGGGCATCAGCCTTATCTGCTCTGCTCAGCCTTGCTTGAAGCATCCTGTGCTTGGGGGAGGAGGGGAAGGGCTTGAAGGGGGGTGTGCTGGGAGGGGATGTCGCTGTGTCTCTACAAGGAGGTGTGTGTGGAAGTGTGTGTGTGTGTTTGTGAGGAGCTGAGATGAGATGAAGGCCGGTGTCTCGGTGGTGTCCAGGGGCAGAGGAGGCACGATGTCTGCCCGGCCGGCCCCTCCCTGTCCTGGAGAGTGACGCTGTTCGGGCTGGGCCGCGCCGGGCACGGAGCTGGGCCGGAGGCCAGGGTCACAGGGCACGCTACTGTTTGGCCAACAGGACCCTCGGGGGCCGTCAATCGCTCAGGTCACCATGTCCATTAAGCGTCAGACTTGGCCTGCGGCTCGGCTCAGACGTTGCCTCCCTCCCCGAGCCCTCTATTAGGAATCAAAGCAAGAGAAGGAAGCCCTCAGTCCGCTAGTCCTTGGGGTACTTTTGTTCGAATGTTCAGAGATTTGCTTTCCTTGAATAACACCCTACGGTAACAAACAATACAGTGAGCAACACCCACACTTTTCAATGGCACAGGACTATTACAGTAGTCGAGCTGGGAGGAGAAAGCACAGAGAGGCCGTTTGATTACTTCTAAACAATCTGTGTGTTTATTGTTGACTACAGGCAGTCAATTGGTGAATGGGTATTCAATGAATGGGTGTGTATGTTTAGGAGTGTGTGTCTGTTTGTTTTTGTTTGTTGTTGAGATTGATACTTGGAAGTGTGTGTGTGTGTGTGTGTGTGTGTGCATATAGGCAGGTGATTGTTTTCTTTCCTCCCTGATTGTGCCTGAAATTAAAGAATCAGTTCACAGAAAATGATTTCAGAAAAACATTTTTTTTACTCAGTCAGTGGGGGCTAAAATTCACAGGGGATGGGGGGATATGTCCCCCTCTTGGTCTGAAAATCTTTGGCCCCTTCACTTTTATTGTTTTCAGTTTGATTTTCTTACTTAATCTGTTTGAACATTGGCCTCTCACTTTCTCACCACCATTGTGTCAATCAGAGAAGACCTGAGTTGCAAATTATTGCTGTGGCATTTTTGCCCTGGATTTCATCTCTCAGGCTACACACAGGTTGCCCTACCTTACTGGTGAGGCTTATTGGGTGTGAAAGAAAGACCTGCCAACAGTGCTTAGGGCAGAAAAACTCCCAGCATTGTTCTTTGGGTGGGTTAAAAAAGAAAAATAGAAAGGAAAAACAGTGGAAATTAAGTATTGATTTTATTAGTCCATATTTTCTGCCTCCACCCCAATATGTCTGGATTATCCAAACTAACTGGTTTCTGGAAAGAGATATTCTTTTTCAACTTTCTTTGTTTTGCTTTCTTTTCAATGCGGTGAACAAATTTCATTCACCTCCTGGTATGGAGCCAGAAATATTATTTAAATGAATAGAGTTGAAACAATAAGTCAGTTATTTGATGAACCAAGACGTTTATTTGCAGTAATAATAAATACTGATTCATCATCTCTG
Source organism: Centropyge bicolor (assembly GCA_037975185.1). Taxonomy (NCBI): domain Eukaryota; kingdom Metazoa; phylum Chordata; class Actinopteri; family Pomacanthidae; genus Centropyge; species Centropyge bicolor. The sequence goes on from JBBMOC010000014.1 coordinate 6,078,988, forward strand.
TCATTTTTCCAGCAAAAACATTGAGCAACCTCTGGTTCTAGCGTCATAGTTTTTGTTTTCCTCTCTTTAATATCACTGCTAATTTGATATTTTGTGTTTTAAACTGTTATATAATTGTACAAAACAAGACATTTGAAGATGTCAACTTGGGCTCTGAGAAGCTGTGTTCACATATTTCGACCTTACACAGCAGAAATTAATGATCAATTAATCAAGAACATAATCTCCAAATTTTTTTATAATACATATAATCATTAGTTTGAGATCTTACAAATATCTCAAAACCCAGACAGCCACAACTGTTATGTGGCTAAGTCCTATTAGAGGTAAGTGAGAAATACGTTTTTCTGTCATTTCAGTGAACTTTCCCTTTAAACTGTACACGCCTGTTTACTCTCATTTATGTGAAATTGGCGTGTAAGAAAGAAAGAGTCTTTGTTTCTGCATTTATTTTTGCATGCTTTTATCTGTACCATATGTGTCCCTGACCGCAGTGTTTGGGTTTCAGACAGCCAGCAGCCATTTGTGGAACATCCGGGGATGAGCCCAGATGTGTTGTACATGAAGGAGAAGCAGCCGCTGGTCATCCCCTGCCGGGTCACCCACCCTAACATCACCACCACACTGGTCAAGGTCAGTGCAGGAAATATGAATGAAACGGCAATCTGGACGTGTTTCAATTCATTGTTGGCTACAGAGATATTTAAGTGTAACTACACACTTGTGTCCTTCTTTGTCCTTCACTGCCCAATCACATCGCCCTCATTCTGTGCACATCATCACTTGTCCCAGTTTTTTCCATCAGGGCTCACATATGCACACAATGCAGCATCCAGTTGTTTCTCCTTCTCCAGATCATTCGCCACATTGTTCTTATCTTGGCAGCCATTGCGCTGTGGCGTGTGTGTCCGTTTGTTTGTGTCCGTCTGCGGATATGTGTGAAAGTGTGTGCGGATGTGTTTGTGAGTGTTGGTGCTTGAGTGCTGAGTGAGGGGGTGAGCGGACAGTGTTGCTAAGTGCAGAGAGGAGCATTTAGAGTGCTCGCTGTCTGCATGTGCGACTGCGTGTTGCTGTACAGATGTTATTTGCATGTGAATGAAACACATCGGCACAACAGAACAAACAAATCAGCATGAGCAAGACTCGGTTAAAGATGCCACTTTCTTTACCGACTTCTTCCAATGGAGCGGCGCCCACCACGTCCTGTTGGCTCCGTTTCTACCTCTGGAGACAGGACATGGGGTCTGGAGTGCCCCGTTGGCCCACAGCCAGCACCACTTCCCACATCTCACCCTCCACCTCTTGTAGTAGGAATCCTGGCTGCCAACTTCCCCCAACTGATGCTTTAAACAGCTGGTCTGCCTGGCGGAGGAAGCAGAGGCAGCTACTGTTGGCCCCGATACATCAAAGTACAGTCCATTCTCTTTAATCACGAATGCTGATCATTAATATGAGGCCTTGTGCGTCACTGTAGGAAGCTTATTGTGGTGTAACTACAATAGAGGAGTTGTAAAACATACCAAAGGCTCTGGACTTCCACTCCAAGTGAGGATCTAACTTTTGGCCCCTGGTGTGATTCAAAGTGCAACAATGCCACACTTCACATCCTACAACTCAAAAGCATCTTCATTAGACCCACTCTGCCTGGTAAATTTCCATGTCTTTCAAACTCCTCACCCACAATTTGTACCACACACTTTCTTTCAAAATGTTAAAGTCTCCAAACCCATATTACTTGAGTTATTTTCAGATGTGGCAAAGACCCTTCAAAACCAGAAAAGCCATGATTCAACTGCAGAATTGCACTTGATTGATTCATAAACTGACATGCAAAATTGTTATGTGTCCTTTTTAATGAGATGGACAAGCCTACAGCTACGCTAGCTGCTCTGTGAGGGTGTACACAGGCTGTGCACAGCAATACATTGAGCAAAAGGCTAACATCAGCATGCTAATTTACTCACAATACAGCGGAGGTTAATGAAAATGACTTTCATTTTTGCAGGAATTGCGGGATAAACCAAAGTGCATATTTAATTTTTTTTGACCTAGTGATGGTGCTAGAGCTAAATCCTGATGGTCACCAGAGATTTCACGATTTATCCTGAGGGGATCATGACTGTCCACCCAATAGTTGTAGAGACATTTCCAACCACAAATGTGAACGTGGTGGCATCAGAGGAAAAGTCAGAGGATGATGATCAGTCAGATGGATTCATCATGTGGGGAACATTATGTCTCCATCTAATAGTTGTTGAGATATTTCAGTGCCCTGCGACAGACTGGCGACCTGTCCAGGGTGTCCCCTGCCTTCACCCGAAGTCGGCTGGGATAGGCTCCAGCCCCCCCCCCGCAACCCTGCAAAGGAGTAAGCGGTAGTGTATTGACCTACTGACCTTGCTTTTCATAGCTGCAAAAACATCATCAGGACCCAGCATGACATATCCTACTAGTCGTCAAACTACAAATCTATTCCTAAGACAGATACAGCTGGACATCAACACACACACACACATGTTCTTGTCCTGCTTCCATCTCCTCACAAACGCCTGGAGCCTCTAAGGTAATTACTCTAAAAATAGCTCTCCTCCTCTTCCTTCATCTCCCGCTCCCTCCTCTAACCCTGCGCTCTCCGGTCCGAGCCAGGAATCCACTCACTGTCACAGCTTCTGGAGTGTTTTTTTCCTGGAAGGATTTTGCACTTCGCCTGGATCTCTAATGTGACCCTCGTCACCGGGAACAATACCCAGGAGGCTCTGCTCTGTTCTCTCGCTCCTGCCGTGAAAGTGACCAGGAGGTCCGGGATGACGGGGTCGACCTGGGGTTCCAGTCAAAATGTCTATATCCTGTAGTAACAGGATGCGAGGAGATGGACTGGAGTCACGTTTCTCATATCCTGACTCCTCCGACTCCTTCGCTCCTCCCCCTGTTTCTCCACCACAGCCTCCACCTTCGCATACTCTCCATGTAGGTCTGGAGGATGGGGGTGAGAGGGGCAGAGAGGGCACTAAGGGCACACAGAGGAGGGGAGGAGGGAAGCGGACTGAGAGAGGAGGAGGAGGAGCTCAGTGGCGTCTGAGAAGGTCACCTCACTCTGGGAGGGGGGATATCAGCCAGTTCACACTGGGGGTGCAGGGGTGGGGGGAAGTGTGTGTGTGTGTGATGGTGGTGATGGGGGGGCGTCCACCTGCTCCCTTGAGAGTGGGTGGGAGGCTTCCACCGTGTCACAGAAACTCTAGTAAACATTTCCTCGAGGCTGCCTCCAAGAAAACAACAAGGTTGCACTGTTACAAAACTGTCCATGTCAAGGTAGCCAAGAGTTAGAAAAACCAACACTGAGAGAATACAGTGAAGCAGCTTTTGATGACAAATTTTACTAAATAATTGGCGTCTTTATGAAATTTTGTACAATGACTAATTATTGCACAGATTTCAAATGCAACCTGTGACTGTCTTTCTCCAGCATGAGGTGGATCAGTCCATTAAAAACTGTGAAACTATGAATAATAAAATTAATGATGGCTGAATTCCAATAAGCTCCTTCACTTTCAGGGTCCTTGTGCTGCCTCACTGGTCTGAAGTTTTGAACTGGTAAAATCCTTGAACAATGACAAATAAATGAAACAGCAGACAGACCTTGAATATTTGTTATTAGACCTTTGCATAATGTCTCATTTTGAATGCTCGGTAGCCTTGACTTCGGTGTTGTGCAAACTGGGCTTAGTTTTCAAATTACTTGAGACTAAAGTTTCAAATGTCCATTTTGTAGCTGTTCAGGACCTTTCGATCATATCACACGATCTTTATCAGCAGATGCAGGTAGAATTAATGAAATATCTTGAGATGTGACTTAAACTCTCCATAAGACTTAAAAGCATATTGGACTTTTATTGACACACCAGCTTGTGATCATGCTCTGTTCTTATTCACAATTACTTATGATTTAGGTACCAACATGAGTCACTGTGATGGTTCCTTGTAGCTCTGACTCCATTATTCCATGATTTCTGTATGTGTACGTGAGATTTAAGTTATGCCAGTAAAAGTGTGTCATTGCAGCTGTTCTCATGGTTTTGGTTCAGTGAAACATTTGATGGGTGTTGTCATGTCCTCCCTCCTCCCACAGTTCCCCAACCACAGCCTGAGTCCAGACCAGAGGAACATTATTTGGAAGAGCAATCAAGGCTTCACCATCCGAACTCCCACCTTCTTTTACATCGGCCTCTTCTACTGCCAGACCGTCACTGAGGACGTCACACACAAGTCACGTTTCTACTTTGTGCACAGACCAGGTCAGCAGTGCATAAATTCATTTTAGATACAGAGCAATTTACATGTAAACATGTGCATGTGTCTCAGTGGTTTCTATGTAAAACCCTCAGTCCACTCTGACCTTTCTATATGTGTTTTCGTCCTGTCACAGTGAGTACGATCATGGATGTGTATTTGAACACGAGTGACCCTGTGGAGGCTCTGAAGGGAGAGCGGCTGGTCTTAAACTGTACTGCCACCGCGGAGTTGAACACCAGAGTCAACATCACCTGGGACTACCCCGGAAAGGTCAGACCTACATTAGAGTCTGTGGAGACTTTGTACGGAGCAGAGAAGCACAGGTTTAAATGACAAATGACCTTTGACAGAGACTGAGCAGGAGACTTTATTGCTGTTACCCTCAAACAACAGCACATCTCTTCGGTCCGTGTGATCAGAAATGTGATGGCACACTGGCAAAGGTTATTTTATTGAAATTTAAAAGTAGTTATAAAGGTACTTCTTTTAAGTTTATTCTTCAGCTGAGAGTTGTTTCAAGTAAAACAACTGGAAAAGAAAGAAATACTACAATTGTTATTTTTTTAAACTTTCTGTTCAATATTGACTCTCTTCATTTTTTCGATGCTTTGCCAACATTTTTAAATTGCAAAAGTACTGTGCAATTTTCCAATAAGACCTTTGTTGTAAGGGGTTATGAGTAATGACTATGACTTTATCATTATATAATAGATAACTTAATAATCTGTTCTTTAAATTTTGATAAGACATTTTTAAAGACAACCCTTTTCAGGTTTCTACTTTACAGTTTGACTACATGTTACAGAGCATCTTGTCTATTATTATCTAACATTTACAACTCTGGACTTAGCAGATTATTTAAATAAAGTGCTTATTAGCTAATGGCTTACGTAAATCATTCAGAGTTTCTCATTTTCTGATAATACTGTAATACAAATGTGGGGTTGCTACTAAAAATATCCTGGTTCAGATTCTCTATAGGTCTGTTTTTCTTTACATTTTTTGTTATTATTATTGTAATTATTAATTTTGTTTTTTTGGAATATTTGACTTTGTCTGACAGTTGAGACAGACAGCAAATGCAGGGGTAGAGAATTAATAAATCACCTTTTAACCATTCATTAAAAAAAAATTATAACTTTTGAACCCTTTGCAATGTGTGCCTTCTTATAAAATGATTCTTATATTCCTTAAGCAAAATCTAAGTTTATGCAATAGGTTATACAGTATTTAAGCATATTGTTGTTTGCCTTACTTGTTATATACTTATAAAGCTTATATTACTTATAAACCTGCTGTGCAAGGTCTCCAGTGTTAATTCTGTGGCTCCTTCTCCACCTTCAGAATAACAACACCGGCTTCACTTCCAAGAGGCTCCTGAAACACCGAACACACATGTTGTTCTACAATATTCTGACCATCCCGAAGCTCCAGCGCTCAGACCGAGGCCTCTACACGTGTCGCGTCAACAGCGGAGAAAACACCAAACAACAGCAAGTCACTGTTACTGTCTATGGTGAGTGTCTTCTTCTGTAACTCCTTGACATTTAGATTTATCAACCGCAGACATGTGGGCGGATTGCTCAGTTATCTTTTCATATTTTCTGATGATGTGGCACTGGCTTTCTTAATCTCACAGAAATATGTCCATGTGTTTCCTCACTTTCAGACCGTCCCTTTATTCGCCTGAAGCCCAGACATGAATCTGTGATGGAGGTGCAGGCGGGACAGAAATCTTACCGAATCTCCCCCAAACTTCGAGCTTTCCCGGCCCCTGAAGTCATCTGGTAAGAGATCTCCTTGATCCCTGAAATCACACCTAACAGCCTTGTTTGAATCCTTCATCTTGAGTTTTTAGTTCCCCCTTTCTTAGCTTTCTTGTCTTTAAATCAATTTCAATCTCTGGCAAACTTTCTCAGCACCATTTCTGTGGAAATGCCTTGGAATAGCATCCAACTTCATTATGAAAGTAAAACCAAGTCATTCTGTGCTTCTATGATTCCAAATATTTTTCTTCCTTAAAGTTTTAGTTTAAGGAAATTATTACCTTGATTTGGAGTGTGTTTTTGCTCAGAGGTCATTTTGTCGGACAGGTTGAAGGATGGCAGGGTGGCAGCAGAGCAGTGCTCCAGATACCACATGGATGGGAATTCCCTGGTGATAGGGGATGTAGCAGAGGAGGATGCTGGGACGTACACCGTCCTGGTACGAATCCAGGAACATAAACTCTCCCAGAATCTCACGCTCACACTTGTGGTCAATGGTGAGAAAACCTTGGTTTAATTCTCCACCCATCAACCACCTTCAGCTCCGTCTTAGCCTCTCCTCCGTGGTTAAACTTGTATCTGTGTGTGTTTGTGTTCTCGTCTGACAGTGAGTCCTCAGATAGGGGAGAAAGCGGTGTCGTTGCAGGATCCGGGCTCAGTCCCACGGGGAAGCAGACAAGCCCTTCACTGCACATCCCACGGGGTCCCCCCTCCCCACATCCAGTGGCTCTGGTACCCCTGCCCGCCCAAAGGCCTGTAAGTAGCCCACAAGACTAGATCCTCCAAAATGATCAATGAAATTGAAACTAAAACCAGGCAAAATATAGATAATATAAACATTAGCAAACAGCAATACTGAGCTTATTTTGTCATTGACTTAATGATAAATAAATAAAAACTTAATCAGCTCAATATATTTTACAAATGAAACTACAGTACACTAAACCAGCAAAAAAAAAAAAATTGGAAGGTTAATATAAATTTCAACTTTATATATTTTGTACATATTTTGGCTGCAGATGCTAAAAATAATATTAATGTCATAATGTTAGAGACACTTACGTGTTTGTTTTATGTTATTTGGTGGTGTGTGTAAGTGTGTGTGTGTGTGTGTGATTTAGAAAAACGAGACATGTTTTGTCTATTTCAGCGTGTGTTCAGACAGCGTTTCCTTCTTGTAACCAGAACAGATGCCTTTGGGGGCCTTTCATGTGCGGGAATGTGTGAAAATGTGTGTGTGTTTATTTGTGTGTGTGTATGAGTGTGCACCCACATGTGTGTGCGTTTCATCATGTCTGTGTTTATATGTTTGCTTGCAACTCTTTCACTACATGTTTGTTCTCCTACTGTCCATGTGTCTTTTTTCATGCTTGTTTAAGTGCATACAAATGCATAGCCTGTGTGTGTGTCAATGTGTGTGTGTGTGTGCGCGTGTGTGTGCGCCTGGTACATTCACAGACACAGTACACAGTGTATCTCTGACTTGAAAGGACAGAGAAAAAAAACACACTTCAATAGAAGCCAGTTCCGTGCTCTCAGTCACGATTTGTTGGTTTCCAAATCAAACGCTATGATTTAATGAATTTCCTGTCCAGGGCGCAGGGTGAGAGGCCTGTTTATTATTGTGATTGCACACCGCATCCTGTGATGCTTTTTCTTATATCTGACACACACACTATATATAAAGTTCTCATGAGAAATGGCCCAGCCCAGCGATGCAGAGGGACAGTCATTTAGTCAACTTGGACACACACACACAAGTACTCAAGCAGGTTCTTGGCAGAAACATTGATTGAGTTATTCTTGGAGGTCAGACACTTATTGTGTTGCTTATGACCAAGTCAGAAAGGTTAAGTATTACCTGAGAGCACCGCAGCAGCCGCCCATACTCTATTCTCCCTCTGAGACACACTGACATCATCGGTGTACTTGACCCTGAACCCCAGCGCTCACGCATGGCGCCATGCCGAGGTGCCTCCAGTGTGGTTTCATCCGTCTGTCTGTGCCAAATGTAATCTACATAATCTACATGAACATGTTTTAGACCAGGTGATGGTACTAAAGTCTCTGATTCACTGTTAGACTGAATGTAGGTAGAGCAAAATGTCAACCCCAGACTTATTTAGATGTTCAGGTAGAAGCTATTTTAATTTTTGACTCTGTTGTACCTCATGTTTGTCATTCTAGTGTAGGCGTACAGTATGTATGACTGTTTTGATCATGATAAGAGTCACATGCAATCTGCACATGGAGGAAACAGTTTAGCATGAATTTGGTGAATCAGTGTGTGATAATTTAATTCAAATTGAAATTCTGATCATGAGTCAAACTTCAAATTCAAGTTATCAAGTTGATATGGTTATTTCAATGTTTTATTAATTGCATAATTTGGCCTAAAAGTGAACATAGCATAAATATTTCTGCAGATTGAAAAGACGTCCACTGAAGCTGCAGCTTATTATGATTACAATTAATCATATAATGACACACTAATGTTTCAGCAGATTACATTTGGCCTCTTCAGTGGTCCTTTATAAAGCTCTGTTCTGGTTCTGGTTCTGCTTCAGTGTCTGTATTGAGTGTGTCTTTAGACCAGTTTTTGGCTGGATCCTCACTAGGCCCTTGTTCTTTGCAGCCCGGCTGCACCACAAGCCTGACGCCGCGCTGGAGGAGGCCCAGGGACAGTGAACCAGGTCGGGCCAGGCTGATGGGGGGCCTCGCGCCTGGGTCCTGGGCCCACTCCTGGGTCTGGCCCTGGGAACCGCAGCGCTCTTATCTGGCCCGGGCAGGAGGCGCACTGGGCTTCCTGTGCGAAAATCAGAGCGCTTTCCTCTCGTTGTTTGGCTTCCTCTCCGACGCGAGACGCTTCCCAGCAGCGTGATTGTCCCTTCGTCTTCAAACGTGGCACAGTCCGCTTCCTCAAGAGCTTGATCTATTCTTGAGAGCCCCCCCACACCCCTTCCCCCAACTCTGCTGCCCCCCACACATACCTCTCCAACCCCTTCCCTCACCAGCTCTGCCCTCCACCCCAACCCAGCATCCTCCACCTCTGCAGAAGAACAACTCCCCATCGCCTCCTGCCCTGGAGCCCTCCCCCCTCCACCTCCACCACCACCTCCACACACTCATCAGTACTTGTCCACAGCAGCCAGAACCCTCAGTGACATTACCAGTGATCCCATGTGATGATCCTGTGTTTGCGAAACTGATGTGGAAAGTGAGGAAAGTGACTTGGAACACTGCTGAGCAGTGAAGACCAGGAGATGCAGGAAACTAGGAGGAAAATGAGTCACATCACTAAGGATATAAGGACACCTGCTTTACTGATTATTTATTTATTTTCTTCATTTCCCCAAGTTAAGTCCTCCCCTCACACCCAGCCATCCTGTAGTTTTATGCTTTTTACATTACACAGACATTTTGAGCCAGAAGAAGTGCAATTCCATCCATCCACCAGCCACATTTCTGGAGCTGCTTTGCTTGTTTTTTGTGTCCTAGAGTGGTACTATAATGGGTGCATGAACCGTGCCTGTCCCAAGCCCCAATCTGATTCTGACATCCACAAAAGCTGTGAGTTTCTGTTCCGATTTTTAGCCAAGGTCAAATGTGCTCACCTCGGACGGGCGAAACAGGAGAGAGGACAAGCTTTGTGTTGTTCACTATGGGATGCCTACAGTTCTCTATTAAAAAGACTGATGGTCAGCAGACGCCTACCATGTAGGAAGTCTCCACAGACCAGAGACTATGACTGCCCTCTGTCACAATATGTCAACCTGTGTCGTCCACTGTCATCCCATGTCAAAATGTCTTGTTTGTCACATGATGTCAGTATAGCAGCCCTGTTGTCTTTGTATTATAAGTTAATTAAAATCGAAATGTATGTGTGATACTACAGGCCATTTTAAGAGAACGAGTGCCATAAGTGTTTTAGTAAAGTTCATTTCTGTGCATGTGTGTGTGTGTGTGTGTGTGTGTGTGTGTGTGTGTGCGTGTGTGCAAGGCAAGTATGAGAATTTGTGTGTTTTTGTTTGTTTGTTTGTTTGTTTGTTTGTGTGTGTGTGTGTGTGCGTGCGTGTGTATGTCCCATTCTACGGGTGTCTCCCAATGTGATTCATTCCTTGTATACAGATGTTCTATGAGTAATATATGAATCTAATATTTAATAATTTTATACAACTAACTTACATATGACAAATGACAATATTTGCCAACTTTGTATGAATCTGTTAAGATGTATTGAAGTGTTATATCAGTCGTTTGTGTTTTTGCATTAAACCTTGCTTATATTTGTGTATTGGTTTATACAGCTTTGTGGTTATTTTGGGGTTGAGACAGGAATGGCCAGGGACAGCGGTAGAAGTGTATTTTAGGCAGTGAAACAGGACAGGAAGAAAAGGCAGGAGATGACCCCCACTGATACACAACTCAACAGTTCATTCATATTTCCAGGCGGCGGCTGCTCACCCTGTTGGCAGGCACACACCGTGTGAATGTGGCTGCGGTATGAGTGTGTATGCACGCATGTTCATTTTCTGTGTCTAACCACGCTTCTGTCCACACACCCATCTAACTAATCATATTTGTGTGTGTGCGTATGTGTGTGGGTGTGTGAGTGTGCAACTGCGAGTACGAAAGCTTTTCCTGAGAAGCGTGGGAGTGTTAGCTGGTGCAATCTGTGCCCGTGTGATGTGTGTCAGGCCCGTGGTGTCATGCACAGGGTGGGTCATTTGTGCAGTCGCGCGCTAGACGCCAAGAGGAAGAGCAATCAGGGAGCAGAGAGGAACCAACCTCAGGGAGGAGCTCAGGACAGACAGAAATGGATGACGACAAGGATGCAGACAGAGACAGGGAGCAGTGACACATCCATAAACAGGATCAATGAACAGAGTGGAAATGGCAGTTTACAGTGAGGATGGCGGCTAAACTGCATTCTTTTGATTATGAGATCTGTCTACATTATGTTGTCAGATAGATAGATACATAGATAGATAGATAGATGGCACAATTAGATGCATGTTAGGGCACAAAAAGGAAGACAGAAAACACCAATGACAGAGGCTTCAGTTCAGTGCAACATACTTTATATTACTTCAGCCAAGACACAGAGTCTCTCTCAGGTATTCATAAAAGAAAAGTTTGGCATTTGGGGGTTTTAGTTTCTTTCTGATATTTTATATTGATATATTAATAAATTGATAAGTAAAAAAAAACAACAAAGTAGATTTAGATTTGGATGAAACAACACTGAATGAACCAAATTTATCATTAAAAGCCAATCAAATAAAGTCTAAGTAAATGATGTATTACATTATTATATATTATATTATTATATATAAAAAAATGTATTAAAATAATAAACAAATAATCAATTGCTTCAGGGCCCTATATGTGCGTTCCAAAAATATTTTAAAATAGTTTAAAACTGAGTAAAATACATAAAAATGCTAATCTTTTCGGTTTCTTGCAATTTTGCTCAAAAGAATTAACAAAGGCTTTACTACCCTGAGAGATTTTTATTTTATAGCATCTATGATAACAAACATGGATTTTGTCCATGTGGCCAATACTTCACATTTATCACATGTGCTCAATAAAATTAACTTTTATGTATAAGCACATTTACTCTGTCCTTGTTGAAGATGTACTTTCTACATTTTCATTACATAACATTTATGATCATATATTATATCCATCAAATTTCATTCACATACATCTGAAGCTTTTAGCATTGCTTCAACAGAACTGTAGACATTGAGAATGAAGATGAAACACAGAACACACATTTCATCTACTCTACTACACCTTTTCCCTCGACTCTGACACCAATTGATAAAGCATTGTGTTTTTCAGGCCCCTCCTCACCTCCTGTATGTTTTCATAGGTTTTCATCATAAGGACGTGTTCATAAATAACCACAAAGCCACTTGCATAAGCTCCAGTTCCCACAGGTCCACTAGTGTGTAATCTATGGATTTAGACTTGTGAGAGTCATTGACAGGGACAGGAACTCTTGTCCTGGAAATGTGGGATAACTTGTTAAGAATGGAAGGAAGTTGATCCATGGGATGACAATACCACCTCTGCATCCTCCGCAGATGAACAATCCAGCATTACCTAGCACTCCAAAGATCCGCTATTGTCAGCCTGCGGGACAGAGTAAGAGGACGTGATGCTATTGATATAAATGGTTTGGTGATGAGGATTATGAATTAGGCCGGAGATAACATCAAGCAGCGATGATCAATCGTCGTCCCTGATGTTCTAGTCTTCCTCCTGCCGAGCGCAGCTGACAAAAACACCCACCCACACACACACACACACACCTGGAGGCTACATAAAATGACTAGTGTCAACACAGCTGAGTCCCTCTCCTACTCCTCCTCTTCTTCCTCCTCCTCCTTCAAGGTGTGTGTGTCCGACGTCCTCCTCGCTATGGAGCCCTGTGACAGAAAGAGTCCCCGCCACATCCACAAGCAACCACATCCTGAGTGTTACGCACAGACAGGAAGTGCTTCAGGGAAAGAAGAAGGTAGGAGAAGCACTGAAACAAACACCATGACTGACGGAAGAGCCACTTTGCTTTTAGTGATCCTATAATGTGGAAAAAGAGGTTAAGAGCATGAAGAGCATCTTGATATGAACACGTTCAAAGGTGCAATAATTACAGTTAAAACCTAGAGAAACATTTTAATTGCATTTATGAACAGATTGGCCAAGATGCACCGATCTGAAGTTGGATCATATGTTACAACATTTTACAGTATCCTTTGCTAAATACTGAGGAAAATACTTTTCTCATCTCACGTTCTGCTGTTATAACCCTAACCTCATTTTTTGCTCACTTCTCTTTCACACACGCACACATTCACAGACACACACCTATATTAATACTTATCGGTAGCTTGCATGTTGAGCTGCCCACTGGGTTGGAAGTGGGCTGGAGGTCTGGCTCACAGACCCCTATTGTCTGCTCAGTGGGTCCATGGAAAATATGATTCCTGCCATCAGTGGCAGAGGTAACGAGCCTGAACCCTACATGTGTGCACGAATATGTGTGTGTGTGTGTGTGTGTGTGCGCCTGTTTTCCATGGTGCGCTAAGTGCCGGTTTGTTCATGCGGATGTTTGCGCTTTCCACAGACGGTGGGGGTCCTGACTGTGGCAGAGGCCTTGGTGTCTGGAGTGTATCGCTGCGTTGCCTCCAACTCTGCAGGTGCAGACCAGCTAGATGTTCACTTCTACGTCACAGGTGATCCCAAAGAAGTTGAATCATGTTCTCAGAGATGTGATTCATGGGCATTTTTGTTCCCGTCCACATCTGGGAATTCTCGTGAAAAAAAATCTGTTTTAAGTTATTTTATGATCCTTCTCCTCCTCTCTTTCATTCCACAGAAACTGAGTCTTGCTTAAGTTTCTGTTCTTCTGCCATCATGCTTTTCTCATTTTTTGCTTATATTGCTCACTCCTTACAGGTTAACACGAAACTAGGCCTCTATCAGCTTCCATTTAATGCTTTGTCATTATTGGCTTTGCAAATAATTTCTGTATTGACATTTTGTACAGAATAATAGGTGAATAGTGAATTTATGTTTTCTTCTATTCTGTTTTGCCAGGATTAGCTCCTTTGCTCAATGGAAAATGATGCAATAATTCATCTTTTTCAGAAAGTCTGAAAGTCACAGAGAGGATGAAGAACATACAGTACACAATAACGTATTTTCCCCCAATACACAGGCTAGAACCAGTCCAAAAGATTTATTGTCAGATTGAAAGTGGAAACTGGTCGGTTTGTCAAACATGACATCAGCTATTATGACATTCATCTTGTGATTTGTTCTCACACCACGCACACACAGTCATTTATTTTTAACTCAGTCAGACTTTCACGGCATTTATTAGATTAGATACGTTGTAAGAAAAGTAAGACGAAATATCCTGCAACCAAAATCACAGAAAAATGAAAAGAACTCCAAGGCTTAAATGTGCTTTTGCTGCACAGGGAGGGGTCAAGTGAAAAAATAAATTGCTGAGACAAATGGAGGCGAGAAGCAGGAGGGAGGGGGGGGGGGAGAAGATGCACAGGGGTGGATTATTGAGTTGATAGATTGCTGAAGAGTGTAGCCTGTATATGGACTCATTACTGCTGTGTTGAGGTCATTTCATTAGTGAAGCAGGAGACGCAATGTCAGAGATGTGCAAAGGGACACTGCAGCAAGGTCACTGCACTGCTGTGGGGACAACGTGATGCTCCACAGCATCAGATCTGAGAGCTCAAACTGGAGACTGGAAAGGACCAGGACATAGAGTGATCATGTAGTATCGTGTGTTTCCTTTCTGTTGTTTCTTACTGACTGAGTGTACAGAGCTTTTCCGGGTGATGTGCGCTTTAAATAAACTGAAGTTGTTTGATGAAATAGCAGCTGCTTCAATACACCAATATATCACAATTCAAGCTGCTTAATTGGTTTTAATTGGAACAAATGTATGTTTTCAAATCTAACAGGTCAAAAAGTAGCACAAACATTAAAGTAGGTGAGAGTACTTGGCAGAGCAAAGTAGCACACACGCATTGGTACACGCTGTACTTGTGTGTGTGATGTGAGGTTAGATTTGTTATGAGGGATACAGGTTAAAGTTATTTTGTCTCTGATTTGTTTTTGAGCATGTGCATGAGTGTGTATGCGTCCGTGCGTATGGACGTCTGTTAGTGTGTGAGCAAGAGCGAAACAGGAACCTGGGCTTCTTATCGTTTCACTTCCCCGTGCAGAGCACTTCCTTGGACTGGCAGGTCCGCTTTATTTCGGGAGGCCTTGGGGTGTTCGGGAAAGATAAACACTATCTGCCATCAGGAAACTCTCGAGCCGTTTCCACGGGAAGTTTCAAATGGCTAAAGTAAATAAAAAGCCTTTTCACTGTATTCCACTAGCTGCTTTTACCCACAATAGCCATTCAACATTGTCGTCAAAGGTTACAAAAATGGACGATTGGTCGAATCAGCTCTCCTGGTTTCAGGCACCTGACAGGATCCAGGTTCGCATGTCGAGAAACTGAGATGGCTCATTCATCAAACAGGAGATGAGTGAAGGTTTGTTCATGTTCTTCTTCCTCGTCTCTTCCCCGTTTCCCTCAGACGTCCCAGGAGGCTTCAGCGTGAGCCAGAGGGAGGAGCCTAGAGAGGGTGGAGACCTGCATCTCACCTGTGTGGCCAATAAGTACCTGTACACAGCCCTGTCATGGCAAAGGGTGAACGACACAGGTCACGCCCCTTCCCACAGCCTGAGGAGTCAGCAGCCCACATCAGGGAAGTTCTCCACCTCTCTGGTCCTGTTCCTCACTAACCTGACAGCCAGAGACTCGGGAGCCTACAGATGCTCCGCCCACCACATGATCACCAGACAGGAGACACACCTGGACACACAGGTGGTGGTCACAAGTGAGTAGACTTTGGGATATCCTCTTCATCTTCCTTCCTCAACACCCATAATCCAATAGTCAATAATGTGCATTTTTGGAGACGCTTGCTTCAATCATTTTACTTTAATTCTGTAATCATCTCAATTATATTAAGTATTTTTGGAGCGTGTTTCTAGTTCATTGTCTGCACACAATGTTTGCTTTTTTCTGGTAATGTCAGATTATACTACAAACAAATAACTGAGTAAGTGTAAACATTATTCATATGCACCTTTCAAAACAAAGTAGTCACAATAAAAGCATCACAATAAAAGTGCTTAGCTCGAAATGTCAACAAACACAAGAGTGACAAAATAAAAAAATGACAATATACAAAAAGCATCAAACTATGGAAGCAAAGAAGGGTCAAAATCACTGGATTGGTACAAGCAATTTAATAGCTAATGTTTAACCACTATGACATACTTAATGTTGAAATTTAAGTGTTTAATTTTTGGCATCTGAATTTCACAAATCCAATTTTAGCGACTTGATTTTTTTTTTTTTTTTTTTTTTTTTAACTTAAATCAACTTAATTTGAGCAACTTCAATCACTTTTTCTTTCGGACTTAGTGAAACCTAAAAAATTAAGTTCAAATATATAATAAAATTCAGATAAGCAGTTCACAAAGAAGAATATTATAAATTTCTATTTTAATTTTTAACCTCAAGTTTTTCAATTCACAATCAACTATTCAGTTGCTTATGATTTAAAAAAAAAATTAGTCCTTCTTTGCTTCCACACAAATCATGGTATGCAAGAATTGAAAACGTCCTCATCAAGGGTCCCAGAGCTGAACAAGGGCCCTCAAACACACCAGAGATTAAGGACGTTTATTGTCTCAGTTGCCGTCAGGGCCTTGAATTTGTAGCTTTTCTGATACAGATTTAAGTTGAGTTATCTCTTGACTTAAAACTCACAGCATCCCCATGTTTTCTGTGCACATTTGTTGCACATACATACAAACAAACAAACACCCACACTCTCTCACAGAGTTTCGCTGCTTGGGAATTGGGTCCCCCCGACTTCCTGGGGCCCCACCCTGCCTTTGCTCTTGCGCTCCAGCTCAGCACCTCTTTCACGTGGGAATGAGCTCTTGTCTGGAGGAAGAGCACACAATGGCACTTCCCACAATGCCACATTTACAGGCCCCCACACAGGGCCGGAGGAACAATCAGCCAATCAGACACTGTCAGGCCTCAGCCCCCGCGGACAATCATCAATTGTTGTCCAGGAGGAAGATAGGGGAAACAACAATCAGTCGCCTTGGTTAAGTGACTTTTCTTCATGTCTTTTACTGCTGTTCTCTATACAATCGGGGCTTGACACGTCATCTTCCTCCCTCGGGATCCCCATGAGGGACTTGCTAGAGAGACAGGGTGACCAGAAAGAGAGAAGTGGGGACGCCAAAAAGACGGGAAAAAGAGAGTGAATGGGGATTAAAAAATAATAATAATAAAACATGGGGTTAAAGAGATTCAGGCAGCGAGGGCTCAACTGGTCTAATTATAGTGTGTGAGTATTGTGGTGTAATTTTAGTGCATGAGAAGGAAACTTAAAAAACTGCATTCACTCATTGTGCACTCATAGGCCAATAACTGTCCACATGATGAAATACTACATTGTTGTTGCTTTTTAGAAATGGGTTTGTATCACCGGGTATTTCAGGGTGAGTAAGGGGCCCAAGAGGACCCAAATGTCAGCTGACTCACAGGTTGAAGCCAAGGCCAGTCTTCTGGAGAAATGTGTCATTACCATTGCACAATTATTGTCCGAAAGTGGCAGTGGTCCAGAAAACAGTTGGAAAAAATAGAGCTGGTTTCACTTCGTCACAAACCTGCTTTAGTCTATAAATAACTGCAACTGCACAGAGACAAATGTAAAGACTGATTGATTTTTTAGGAGCTTTTGTAATAACTGAAGAAATACTCAAATTCTTTACTTGAATAAAAGTAGAAACACAGGAGAGTAGAAATCTGTGTCTGCATATAATGTAATTTTCTATACTAACAAGTCAAACTATGTGGACTGTAAAGATTTTTCTCTGGAGTTGGCAGAGAAATTAAAATAATAGTAATTTTTAATTTGTAAAGTGAGAGTAGCTGTGAGATAAAAATGTGTGTAACTGTTAGTTCCCTCTGAAATGTGGATTTGAAATATAAAATGGCATAAAATAGAAGTACTTAAGTACAGTGATTGAGCATTGTATTTATTTTGACACTCATACTATTGGTGCTGTGTGTCTTTCAGTTTTGGAGCCTCCGGTGCTGCTTAACAATTTGACTGATTGCACCGTCAACGTTAGCAGCTCGGTGATCCTCAGCTGTCCCTCTGAAGGCATCCCACCTCCAACCATCACATGGTACAAGGATGAACGAGCTCTGTCTCAGGGATCAGGTAAAAACAACAAAAAAAAATCACCATAAACGTGCAAGCTGCACCTGTGTTCTGGTGTCTAAGACTTTGCACCAACACCTGCAGGTATCGTGATTTCACCTGAAGATGGGACCCTCCATATTGATCGAATCACAGAGGAGGACCAGGGCCTGTATACGTGCCAGGCCACCAATGAGAGGGGATCTGCAGAGAGCTCTGCCTATATATGGGTCAACGGTGAGTGTTCTTTAAGCATCTGGGCCTTTGATTGGCTGTGTTTACCTCTTCTCAGATATAGGACTCTTCCATATATGGGTATGTCTGAAGGACCATTGTTCCTAGTTCTGTAAATAGATGTATGGTCTGGATGTACACACATATGTGGCATTGTTTTTATGGATGCCGTAATTGTACATGAAAATGTGATGTGTCACTTCTATTAATGGATGATTTTCACCGTTTTTTGGACAGTCAATGAGTTGAGCCCAAAGCAAAAAAAACGCTGATGTATACTATGACATTTTTTTGGGTGAATTTTTTTGCATGTTTCAAATTGACCTTAAAACTACTCAGAACCACTCAACGTTTCATTCTGAGCATGAAATTGTTGTTTTTGGGAGCGTCAAAAAAACTTCTTTTTTGGACAGTCAATGAGTTGAGCCCAAAGCGAAAAAAACGCTGATGTATACTATGACATTTTTTTGGGTGAATTTTTGGCATGTTTCAAATTGACCTTAAAACTACTCAGAACCACTCAACGTTTCATTCTGAGCATGAAATTGTTGTTTTTGGGAGCGTCAAAAAAACTTCTTTTTTGGACAGTCAATGAGTTGAGCCCAAAGCGAAAAAAACGCTGATGTATACTATGACATTTTTTTGGGTGAATTTTTGGCATGTTTCAAATTGACCTTAAAACTACTCAGAACCACTCAACGTTTCATTCTGAGCATGAAATTGTTGTTTTTGGGAGCGTCAAAAAAACTTCTTTTTTGGACAGTCAATGAGTTGAGCCCAAAGCGAAAAAAACGCTGATGTATACTATGACATTTTTTTGGGTGAATTTTTGGCATGTTTCAAATTGACCTTAAAACTACTCAGAACCACTCAACGTTTCATTCTGAGCATGAAATTGTTGTTTTTGGGAGCGTCAAAAAAACTTCTTTTTTGGACAGTCAATGAGTTGAGCCCAAAGCGAAAAAAACGCTGATGTATACTATGACATTTTTTTGGGTGAATTTTTGGCATGTTTCAAATTGACCTTAAAACTACTCAGAACCACTCAACGTTTCATTCTGAGCATGAAATTGTTGTTTTTGGGAGCGTCAAAAAAACTTCTTTTTTGGACAGTCAATGAGTTGAGCCCAAAGCGAAAAAAACGCTGATGTATACTATGACATTTTTTTGGGTGAATTTTTGGCATGTTTCAAATTGACCTTAAAACTACTCAGAACCACTCAACGTTTCATTCTGAGCATGAAATTGTTGTTTTTGGGAGCGTCAAAAAAACTTCTTTTTTGGACAGTCAATGAGTTGAGCCCAAAGCGAAAAAAACGCTGATGTATACTATGACATTTTTTTGGGTGAATTTTTGGCATGTTTCAAATTGACCTTAAAACTACTCAGAACCACTCAACGTTTCATTCTGAGCATGAAATTGTTGTTTTTGGGAGCGTCAAAAAAACTTCTTTTTTGGACAGTCAATGAGTTGAGCCCAAAGCGAAAAAAACGCTGATGTATACTATGACATTTTTTTGGGTGAATTTTTGGCATGTTTCAAATTGACCTTAAAACTACTCAGAACCACTCAACGTTTCATTCTGAGCATGAAATTGTTGTTTTTGGGAGCGTCAAAAAAACTTCTTTTTTGGACAGTCAATGAGTTGAGCCCAAAGCGAAAAAAACGCTGATGTATACTATGACATTTTTTTGGGTGAATTTTTGGCATGTTTCAAATTGACCTTAAAACTACTCAGAACCACTCAACGTTTCATTCTGAGCATGAAATTGTTGTTTTTGGGAGCGTCAAAAAAACTTCTTTTTTGGACAGTCAATGAGTTGAGCCCAAAGCGAAAAAAACGCTGATGTATACTATGACATTTTTTTGGGTGAATTTTTGGCATGTTTCAAATTGACCTTAAAACTACTCAGAACCACTCAACGTTTCATTCTGAGCATGAAATTGTTGTTTTTGGGAGCGTCAAAAAAACTTCTTTTTTGGACAGTCAATGAGTTGAGCCCAAAGCGAAAAAAACGCTGATGTATACTATGACATTTTTTTGGGTGAATTTTTGGCATGTTTCAAATTGACCTTAAAACTACTCAGAACCACTCAACGTTTCATTCTGAGCATGAAATTGTTGTTTTTGGGAGCGTCAAAAAAACTTCTTTTTTGGACAGTCAATGAGTTGAGCCCAAAGCGAAAAAAACGCTGATGTATACTATGACATTTTTTTGGGTGAATTTTTGGCATGTTTCAAATTGACCTTAAAACTACTCAGAACCACTCAACGTTTCATTCTGAGCATGAAATTGTTGTTTTTGGGAGCGTCAAAAAAACTTCTTTTTTGGACAGTCAATGAGTTGAGCCCAAAGCGAAAAAAACGCTGATGTATACTATGACATTTTTTTGGGTGAATTTTTGGCATGTTTCAAATTGACCTTAAAACTACTCAGAACCACTCAACGTTTCATTCTGAGCATGAAATTGTTGTTTTTGGGAGCGTCAAAAAAACTTCTTTTTTGGACAGTCAATGAGTTGAGCCCAAAGCGAAAAAAACGCTGATGTATACTATGACATTTTTTTGGGTGAATTTTTGGCATGTTTCAAATTGACCTTAAAACTACTCAGAACCACTCAACGTTTCATTCTGAGCATGAAATTGTTGTTTTTGGGAGCGTCAAAAAAACTTCTTTTTTGGACAGTCAATGAGTTGAGCCCAAAGCGAAAAAAACGCTGATGTATACTATGACATTTTTTTGGGTGAATTTTTGGCATGTTTCAAATTGACCTTAAAACTACTCAGAACCACTCAACGTTTCATTCTGAGCATGAAATTGTTGTTTTTGGGAGCGTCAAAAAAACTTCTTTTTTGGACAGTCAATGAGTTGAGCCCAAAGCGAAAAAAACGCTGATGTATACTATGACATTTTTTTGGGTGAATTTTTGGCATGTTTCAAATTGACCTTAAAACTACTCAGAACCACTCAACGTTTCATTCTGAGCATGAAATTGTTGTTTTTGGGAGCGTCAAAAAAACTTCTTTTTTGGACAGTCAATGAGTTGAGCCCAAAGCGAAAAAAACGCTGATGTATACTATGACATTTTTTTGGGTGAATTTTTGGCATGTTTCAAATTGACCTTAAAACTACTCAGAACCACTCAACGTTTCATTCTGAGCATGAAATTGTTGTTTTTGGGAGCGTCAAAAAAACTTCTTTTTTGGACAGTCAATGAGTTGAGCCCAAAGCGAAAAAAACGCTGATGTATACTATGACATTTTTTTGGGTGAATTTTTGGCATGTTTCAAATTGACCTTAAAACTACTCAGAACCACTCAACGTTTCATTCTGAGCATGAAATTGTTGTTTTTGGGAGCGTCAAAAAAACTTCTTTTTTGGACAGTCAATGAGTTGAGCCCAAAGCGAAAAAAACGCTGATGTATACTATGACATTTTTTTGGGTGAATTTTTGGCATGTTTCAAATTGACCTTAAAACTACTCAGAACCACTCAACGTTTCATTCTGAGCATGAAATTGTTGTTTTTGGGAGCGTCAAAAAAACTTCTTTTTTGGACAGTCAATGAGTTGAGCCCAAAGCGAAAAAAACGCTGATGTATACTATGACATTTTTTTGGGTGAATTTTTGGCATGTTTCAAATTGACCTTAAAACTACTCAGAACCACTCAACGTTTCATTCTGAGCATGAAATTGTTGTTTTTGGGAGCGTCAAAAAAACTTCTTTTTTGGACAGTCAATGAGTTGAGCCCAAAGCGAAAAAAACGCTGATGTATACTATGACATTTTTTTGGGTGAATTTTTGGCATGTTTCAAATTGACCTTAAAACTACTCAGAACCACTCAACGTTTCATTCTGAGCATGAAATTGTTGTTTTTGGGAGCGTCAAAAAAACTTCTTTTTTGGACAGTCAATGAGTTGAGCCCAAAGCGAAAAAAACGCTGATGTATACTATGACATTTTTTTGGGTGAATTTTTGGCATGTTTCAAATTGACCTTAAAACTACTCAGAACCACTCAACGTTTCATTCTGAGCATGAAATTGTTGTTTTTGGGAGCGTCAAAAAAACTTCTTTTTTGGACAGTCAATGAGTTGAGCCCAAAGCGAAAAAAACGCTGATGTATACTATGACATTTTTTTGGGTGAATTTTTGGCATGTTTCAAATTGACCTTAAAACTACTCAGAACCACTCAACGTTTCATTCTGAGCATGAAATTGTTGTTTTTGGGAGCGTCAAAAAAACTTCTTTTTTGGACAGTCAATGAGTTGAGCCCAAAGCGAAAAAAACGCTGATGTATACTATGACATTTTTTTGGGTGAATTTTTGGCATGTTTCAAATTGACCTTAAAACTACTCAGAACCACTCAACGTTTCATTCTGAGCATGAAATTGTTGTTTTTGGGAGCGTCAAAAAAACTTCTTTTTTGGACAGTCAATGAGTTGAGCCCAAAGCGAAAAAAACGCTGATGTATACTATGACATTTTTTTGGGTGAATTTTTGGCATGTTTCAAATTGACCTTAAAACTACTCAGAACCACTCAACGTTTCATTCTGAGCATGAAATTGTTGTTTTTGGGAGCGTCAAAAAAACTTCTTTTTTGGACAGTCAATGAGTTGAGCCCAAAGCGAAAAAAACGCTGATGTATACTATGACATTTTTTTGGGTGAATTTTTGGCATGTTTCAAATTGACCTTAAAACTACTCAGAACCACTCAACGTTTCATTCTGAGCATGAAATTGTTGTTTTTGGGAGCGTCAAAAAAACTTCTTTTTTGGACAGTCAATGAGTTGAGCCCAAAGCGAAAAAAACGCTGATGTATACTATGACATTTTTTTGGGTGAATTTTTGGCATGTTTCAAATTGACCTTAAAACTACTCAGAACCACTCAACGTTTCATTCTGAGCATGAAATTGTTGTTTTTGGGAGCGTCAAAAAAACTTCTTTTTTGGACAGTCAATGAGTTGAGCCCAAAGCGAAAAAAACGCTGATGTATACTATGACATTTTTTTGGGTGAATTTTTGGCATGTTTCAAATTGACCTTAAAACTACTCAGAACCACTCAACGTTTCATTCTGAGCATGAAATTGTTGTTTTTGGGAGCGTCAAAAAAACTTCTTTTTTGGACAGTCAATGAGTTGAGCCCAAAGCGAAAAAAACGCTGATGTATACTATGACATTTTTTTGGGTGAATTTTTGGCATGTTTCAAATTGACCTTAAAACTACTCAGAACCACTCAACGTTTCATTCTGAGCATGAAATTGTTGTTTTTGGGAGCGTCAAAAAAACTTCTTTTTTGGACAGTCAATGAGTTGAGCCCAAAGCGAAAAAAACGCTGATGTATACTATGACATTTTTTTGGGTGAATTTTTGGCATGTTTCAAATTGACCTTAAAACTACTCAGAACCACTCAACGTTTCATTCTGAGCATGAAATTGTTGTTTTTGGGAGCGTCAAAAAAACTTCTTTTTTGGACAGTCAATGAGTTGAGCCCAAAGCGAAAAAAACGCTGATGTATACTATGACATTTTTTTGGGTGAATTTTTGGCATGTTTCAAATTGACCTTAAAACTACTCAGAACCACTCAACGTTTCATTCTGAGCATGAAATTGTTGTTTTTGGGAGCGTCAAAAAAACTTCTTTTTTGGACAGTCAATGAGTTGAGCCCAAAGCGAAAAAAACGCTGATGTATACTATGACATTTTTTTGGGTGAATTTTTGGCATGTTTCAAATTGACCTTAAAACTACTCAGAACCACTCAACGTTTCATTCTGAGCATGAAATTGTTGTTTTTGGGAGCGTCAAAAAAACTTCTTTTTTGGACAGTCAATGAGTTGAGCCCAAAGCGAAAAAAACGCTGATGTATACTATGACATTTTTTTGGGTGAATTTTTGGCATGTTTCAAATTGACCTTAAAACTACTCAGAACCACTCAACGTTTCATTCTGAGCATGAAATTGTTGTTTTTGGGAGCGTCAAAAAAACTTCTTTTTTGGACAGTCAATGAGTTGAGCCCAAAGCGAAAAAAACGCTGATGTATACTATGACATTTTTTTGGGTGAATTTTTGGCATGTTTCAAATTGACCTTAAAACTACTCAGAACCACTCAACGTTTCATTCTGAGCATGAAATTGTTGTTTTTGGGAGCGTCAAAAAAACTTCTTTTTTGGACAGTCAATGAGTTGAGCCCAAAGCGAAAAAAACGCTGATGTATACTATGACATTTTTTTGGGTGAATTTTTGGCATGTTTCAAATTGACCTTAAAACTACTCAGAACCACTCAACGTTTCATTCTGAGCATGAAATTGTTGTTTTTGGGAGCGTCAAAAAAACTTCTTTTTTGGACAGTCAATGAGTTGAGCCCAAAGCGAAAAAAACGCTGATGTATACTATGACATTTTTTTGGGTGAATTTTTGGCATGTTTCAAATTGACCTTAAAACTACTCAGAACCACTCAACGTTTCATTCTGAGCATGAAATTGTTGTTTTTGGGAGCGTCAAAAAAACTTCTTTTTTGGACAGTCAATGAGTTGAGCCCAAAGCGAAAAAAACGCTGATGTATACTATGACATTTTTTTGGGTGAATTTTTGGCATGTTTCAAATTGACCTTAAAACTACTCAGAACCACTCAACGTTTCATTCTGAGCATGAAATTGTTGTTTTTGGGAGCGTCAAAAAAACTTCTTTTTTGGACAGTCAATGAGTTGAGCCCAAAGCGAAAAAAACGCTGATGTATACTATGACATTTTTTTGGGTGAATTTTTGGCATGTTTCAAATTGACCTTAAAACTACTCAGAACCACTCAACGTTTCATTCTGAGCATGAAATTGTTGTTTTTGGGAGCGTCAAAAAAACTTCTTTTTTGGACAGTCAATGAGTTGAGCCCAAAGCGAAAAAAACGCTGATGTATACTATGACATTTTTTTGGGTGAATTTTTGGCATGTTTCAAATTGACCTTAAAACTACTCAGAACCACTCAACGTTTCATTCTGAGCATGAAATTGTTGTTTTTGGGAGCGTCAAAAAAACTTCTTTTTTGGACAGTCAATGAGTTGAGCCCAAAGCGAAAAAAACGCTGATGTATACTATGACATTTTTTTGGGTGAATTTTTGGCATGTTTCAAATTGACCTTAAAACTACTCAGAACCACTCAACGTTTCATTCTGAGCATGAAATTGTTGTTTTTGGGAGCGTCAAAAAAACTTCTTTTTTGGACAGTCAATGAGTTGAGCCCAAAGCGAAAAAAACGCTGATGTATACTATGACATTTTTTTGGGTGAATTTTTGGCATGTTTCAAATTGACCTTAAAACTACTCAGAACCACTCAACGTTTCATTCTGAGCATGAAATTGTTGTTTTTGGGAGCGTCAAAAAAACTTCTTTTTTGGACAGTCAATGAGTTGAGCCCAAAGCGAAAAAAACGCTGATGTATACTATGACATTTTTTTGGGTGAATTTTTGGCATGTTTCAAATTGACCTTAAAACTACTCAGAACCACTCAACGTTTCATTCTGAGCATGAAATTGTTGTTTTTGGGAGCGTCAAAAAAACTTCTTTTTTGGACAGTCAATGAGTTGAGCCCAAAGCGAAAAAAACGCTGATGTATACTATGACATTTTTTTGGGTGAATTTTTGGCATGTTTCAAATTGACCTTAAAACTACTCAGAACCACTCAACGTTTCATTCTGAGCATGAAATTGTTGTTTTTGGGAGCGTCAAAAAAACTTCTTTTTTGGACAGTCAATGAGTTGAGCCCAAAGCGAAAAAAACGCTGATGTATACTATGACATTTTTTTGGGTGAATTTTTGGCATGTTTCAAATTGACCTTAAAACTACTCAGAACCACTCAACGTTTCATTCTGAGCATGAAATTGTTGTTTTTGGGAGCGTCAAAAAAACTTCTTTTTTGGACAGTCAATGAGTTGAGCCCAAAGCGAAAAAAACGCTGATGTATACTATGACATTTTTTTGGGTGAATTTTTGGCATGTTTCAAATTGACCTTAAAACTACTCAGAACCACTCAACGTTTCATTCTGAGCATGAAATTGTTGTTTTTGGGAGCGTCAAAAAAACTTCTTTTTTGGACAGTCAATGAGTTGAGCCCAAAGCGAAAAAAACGCTGATGTATACTATGACATTTTTTTGGGTGAATTTTTGGCATGTTTCAAATTGACCTTAAAACTACTCAGAACCACTCAACGTTTCATTCTGAGCATGAAATTGTTGTTTTTGGGAGCGTCAAAAAAACTTCTTTTTTGGACAGTCAATGAGTTGAGCCCAAAGCGAAAAAAACGCTGATGTATACTATGACATTTTTTTGGGTGAATTTTTGGCATGTTTCAAATTGACCTTAAAACTACTCAGAACCACTCAACGTTTCATTCTGAGCATGAAATTGTTGTTTTTGGGAGCGTCAAAAAAACTTCTTTTTTGGACAGTCAATGAGTTGAGCCCAAAGCGAAAAAAACGCTGATGTATACTATGACATTTTTTTGGGTGAATTTTTGGCATGTTTCAAATTGACCTTAAAACTACTCAGAACCACTCAACGTTTCATTCTGAGCATGAAATTGTTGTTTTTGGGAGCGTCAAAAAAACTTCTTTTTTGGACAGTCAATGAGTTGAGCCCAAAGCGAAAAAAACGCTGATGTATACTATGACATTTTTTTGGGTGAATTTTTGGCATGTTTCAAATTGACCTTAAAACTACTCAGAACCACTCAACGTTTCATTCTGAGCATGAAATTGTTGTTTTTGGGAGCGTCAAAAAAACTTCTTTTTTGGACAGTCAATGAGTTGAGCCCAAAGCGAAAAAAACGCTGATGTATACTATGACATTTTTTTGGGTGAATTTTTGGCATGTTTCAAATTGACCTTAAAACTACTCAGAACCACTCAACGTTTCATTCTGAGCATGAAATTGTTGTTTTTGGGAGCGTCAAAAAAACTTCTTTTTTGGACAGTCAATGAGTTGAGCCCAAAGCGAAAAAAACGCTGATGTATACTATGACATTTTTTTGGGTGAATTTTTGGCATGTTTCAAATTGACCTTAAAACTACTCAGAACCACTCAACGTTTCATTCTGAGCATGAAATTGTTGTTTTTGGGAGCGTCAAAAAAACTTCTTTTTTGGACAGTCAATGAGTTGAGCCCAAAGCGAAAAAAACGCTGATGTATACTATGACATTTTTTTGGGTGAATTTTTGGCATGTTTCAAATTGACCTTAAAACTACTCAGAACCACTCAACGTTTCATTCTGAGCATGAAATTGTTGTTTTTGGGAGCGTCAAAAAAACTTCTTTTTTGGACAGTCAATGAGTTGAGCCCAAAGCGAAAAAAACGCTGATGTATACTATGACATTTTTTTGGGTGAATTTTTGGCATGTTTCAAATTGACCTTAAAACTACTCAGAACCACTCAACGTTTCATTCTGAGCATGAAATTGTTGTTTTTGGGAGCGTCAAAAAAACTTCTTTTTTGGACAGTCAATGAGTTGAGCCCAAAGCGAAAAAAACGCTGATGTATACTATGACATTTTTTTGGGTGAATTTTTGGCATGTTTCAAATTGACCTTAAAACTACTCAGAACCACTCAACGTTTCATTCTGAGCATGAAATTGTTGTTTTTGGGAGCGTCAAAAAAACTTCTTTTTTGGACAGTCAATGAGTTGAGCCCAAAGCGAAAAAAACGCTGATGTATACTATGACATTTTTTTGGGTGAATTTTTGGCATGTTTCAAATTGACCTTAAAACTACTCAGAACCACTCAACGTTTCATTCTGAGCATGAAATTGTTGTTTTTGGGAGCGTCAAAAAAACTTCTTTTTTGGACAGTCAATGAGTTGAGCCCAAAGCGAAAAAAACGCTGATGTATACTATGACATTTTTTTGGGTGAATTTTTGGCATGTTTCAAATTGACCTTAAAACTACTCAGAACCACTCAACGTTTCATTCTGAGCATGAAATTGTTGTTTTTGGGAGCGTCAAAAAAACTTCTTTTTTGGACAGTCAATGAGTTGAGCCCAAAGCGAAAAAAACGCTGATGTATACTATGACATTTTTTTGGGTGAATTTTTGGCATGTTTCAAATTGACCTTAAAACTACTCAGAACCACTCAACGTTTCATTCTGAGCATGAAATTGTTGTTTTTGGGAGCGTCAAAAAAACTTCTTTTTTGGACAGTCAATGAGTTGAGCCCAAAGCGAAAAAAACGCTGATGTATACTATGACATTTTTTTGGGTGAATTTTTGGCATGTTTCAAATTGACCTTAAAACTACTCAGAACCACTCAACGTTTCATTCTGAGCATGAAATTGTTGTTTTTGGGAGCGTCAAAAAAACTTCTTTTTTGGACAGTCAATGAGTTGAGCCCAAAGCGAAAAAAACGCTGATGTATACTATGACATTTTTTTGGGTGAATTTTTGGCATGTTTCAAATTGACCTTAAAACTACTCAGAACCACTCAACGTTTCATTCTGAGCATGAAATTGTTGTTTTTGGGAGCGTCAAAAAAACTTCTTTTTTGGACAGTCAATGAGTTGAGCCCAAAGCGAAAAAAACGCTGATGTATACTATGACATTTTTTTGGGTGAATTTTTGGCATGTTTCAAATTGACCTTAAAACTACTCAGAACCACTCAACGTTTCATTCTGAGCATGAAATTGTTGTTTTTGGGAGCGTCAAAAAAACTTCTTTTTTGGACAGTCAATGAGTTGAGCCCAAAGCGAAAAAAACGCTGATGTATACTATGACATTTTTTTGGGTGAATTTTTGGCATGTTTCAAATTGACCTTAAAACTACTCAGAACCACTCAACGTTTCATTCTGAGCATGAAATTGTTGTTTTTGGGAGCGTCAAAAAAACTTCTTTTTTGGACAGTCAATGAGTTGAGCCCAAAGCGAAAAAAACGCTGATGTATACTATGACATTTTTTTGGGTGAATTTTTGGCATGTTTCAAATTGACCTTAAAACTACTCAGAACCACTCAACGTTTCATTCTGAGCATGAAATTGTTGTTTTTGGGAGCGTCAAAAAAACTTCTTTTTTGGACAGTCAATGAGTTGAGCCCAAAGCGAAAAAAACGCTGATGTATACTATGACATTTTTTTGGGTGAATTTTTGGCATGTTTCAAATTGACCTTAAAACTACTCAGAACCACTCAACGTTTCATTCTGAGCATGAAATTGTTGTTTTTGGGAGCGTCAAAAAAACTTCTTTTTTGGACAGTCAATGAGTTGAGCCCAAAGCGAAAAAAACGCTGATGTATACTATGACATTTTTTTGGGTGAATTTTTGGCATGTTTCAAATTGACCTTAAAACTACTCAGAACCACTCAACGTTTCATTCTGAGCATGAAATTGTTGTTTTTGGGAGCGTCAAAAAAACTTCTTTTTTGGACAGTCAATGAGTTGAGCCCAAAGCGAAAAAAACGCTGATGTATACTATGACATTTTTTTGGGTGAATTTTTGGCATGTTTCAAATTGACCTTAAAACTACTCAGAACCACTCAACGTTTCATTCTGAGCATGAAATTGTTGTTTTTGGGAGCGTCAAAAAAACTTCTTTTTTGGACAGTCAATGAGTTGAGCCCAAAGCGAAAAAAACGCTGATGTATACTATGACATTTTTTTGGGTGAATTTTTGGCATGTTTCAAATTGACCTTAAAACTACTCAGAACCACTCAACGTTTCATTCTGAGCATGAAATTGTTGTTTTTGGGAGCGTCAAAAAAACTTCTTTTTTGGACAGTCAATGAGTTGAGCCCAAAGCGAAAAAAACGCTGATGTATACTATGACATTTTTTTGGGTGAATTTTTGGCATGTTTCAAATTGACCTTAAAACTACTCAGAACCACTCAACGTTTCATTCTGAGCATGAAATTGTTGTTTTTGGGAGCGTCAAAAAAACTTCTTTTTTGGACAGTCAATGAGTTGAGCCCAAAGCGAAAAAAACGCTGATGTATACTATGACATTTTTTTGGGTGAATTTTTGGCATGTTTCAAATTGACCTTAAAACTACTCAGAACCACTCAACGTTTCATTCTGAGCATGAAATTGTTGTTTTTGGGAGCGTCAAAAAAACTTCTTTTTTGGACAGTCAATGAGTTGAGCCCAAAGCGAAAAAAACGCTGATGTATACTATGACATTTTTTTGGGTGAATTTTTGGCATGTTTCAAATTGACCTTAAAACTACTCAGAACCACTCAACGTTTCATTCTGAGCATGAAATTGTTGTTTTTGGGAGCGTCAAAAAAACTTCTTTTTTGGACAGTCAATGAGTTGAGCCCAAAGCGAAAAAAACGCTGATGTATACTATGACATTTTTTTGGGTGAATTTTTGGCATGTTTCAAATTGACCTTAAAACTACTCAGAACCACTCAACGTTTCATTCTGAGCATGAAATTGTTGTTTTTGGGAGCGTCAAAAAAACTTCTTTTTTGGACAGTCAATGAGTTGAGCCCAAAGCGAAAAAAACGCTGATGTATACTATGACATTTTTTTGGGTGAATTTTTGGCATGTTTCAAATTGACCTTAAAACTACTCAGAACCACTCAACGTTTCATTCTGAGCATGAAATTGTTGTTTTTGGGAGCGTCAAAAAAACTTCTTTTTTGGACAGTCAATGAGTTGAGCCCAAAGCGAAAAAAACGCTGATGTATACTATGACATTTTTTTGGGTGAATTTTTGGCATGTTTCAAATTGACCTTAAAACTACTCAGAACCACTCAACGTTTCATTCTGAGCATGAAATTGTTGTTTTTGGGAGCGTCAAAAAAACTTCTTTTTTGGACAGTCAATGAGTTGAGCCCAAAGCGAAAAAAACGCTGATGTATACTATGACATTTTTTTGGGTGAATTTTTGGCATGTTTCAAATTGACCTTAAAACTACTCAGAACCACTCAACGTTTCATTCTGAGCATGAAATTGTTGTTTTTGGGAGCGTCAAAAAAACTTCTTTTTTGGACAGTCAATGAGTTGAGCCCAAAGCGAAAAAAACGCTGATGTATACTATGACATTTTTTTGGGTGAATTTTTGGCATGTTTCAAATTGACCTTAAAACTACTCAGAACCACTCAACGTTTCATTCTGAGCATGAAATTGTTGTTTTTGGGAGCGTCAAAAAAACTTCTTTTTTGGACAGTCAATGAGTTGAGCCCAAAGCGAAAAAAACGCTGATGTATACTATGACATTTTTTTGGGTGAATTTTTGGCATGTTTCAAATTGACCTTAAAACTACTCAGAACCACTCAACGTTTCATTCTGAGCATGAAATTGTTGTTTTTGGGAGCGTCAAAAAAACTTCTTTTTTGGACAGTCAATGAGTTGAGCCCAAAGCGAAAAAAACGCTGATGTATACTATGACATTTTTTTGGGTGAATTTTTGGCATGTTTCAAATTGACCTTAAAACTACTCAGAACCACTCAACGTTTCATTCTGAGCATGAAATTGTTGTTTTTGGGAGCGTCAAAAAAACTTCTTTTTTGGACAGTCAATGAGTTGAGCCCAAAGCGAAAAAAACGCTGATGTATACTATGACATTTTTTTGGGTGAATTTTTGGCATGTTTCAAATTGACCTTAAAACTACTCAGAACCACTCAACGTTTCATTCTGAGCATGAAATTGTTGTTTTTGGGAGCGTCAAAAAAACTTCTTTTTTGGACAGTCAATGAGTTGAGCCCAAAGCGAAAAAAACGCTGATGTATACTATGACATTTTTTTGGGTGAATTTTTGGCATGTTTCAAATTGACCTTAAAACTACTCAGAACCACTCAACGTTTCATTCTGAGCATGAAATTGTTGTTTTTGGGAGCGTCAAAAAAACTTCTTTTTTGGACAGTCAATGAGTTGAGCCCAAAGCGAAAAAAACGCTGATGTATACTATGACATTTTTTTGGGTGAATTTTTGGCATGTTTCAAATTGACCTTAAAACTACTCAGAACCACTCAACGTTTCATTCTGAGCATGAAATTGTTGTTTTTGGGAGCGTCAAAAAAACTTCTTTTTTGGACAGTCAATGAGTTGAGCCCAAAGCGAAAAAAACGCTGATGTATACTATGACATTTTTTTGGGTGAATTTTTGGCATGTTTCAAATTGACCTTAAAACTACTCAGAACCACTCAACGTTTCATTCTGAGCATGAAATTGTTGTTTTTGGGAGCGTCAAAAAAACTTCTTTTTTGGACAGTCAATGAGTTGAGCCCAAAGCGAAAAAAACGCTGATGTATACTATGACATTTTTTTGGGTGAATTTTTGGCATGTTTCAAATTGACCTTAAAACTACTCAGAACCACTCAACGTTTCATTCTGAGCATGAAATTGTTGTTTTTGGGAGCGTCAAAAAAACTTCTTTTTTGGACAGTCAATGAGTTGAGCCCAAAGCGAAAAAAACGCTGATGTATACTATGACATTTTTTTGGGTGAATTTTTGGCATGTTTCAAATTGACCTTAAAACTACTCAGAACCACTCAACGTTTCATTCTGAGCATGAAATTGTTGTTTTTGGGAGCGTCAAAAAAACTTCTTTTTTGGACAGTCAATGAGTTGAGCCCAAAGCGAAAAAAACGCTGATGTATACTATGACATTTTTTTGGGTGAATTTTTGGCATGTTTCAAATTGACCTTAAAACTACTCAGAACCACTCAACGTTTCATTCTGAGCATGAAATTGTTGTTTTTGGGAGCGTCAAAAAAACTTCTTTTTTGGACAGTCAATGAGTTGAGCCCAAAGCGAAAAAAACGCTGATGTATACTATGACATTTTTTTGGGTGAATTTTTGGCATGTTTCAAATTGACCTTAAAACTACTCAGAACCACTCAACGTTTCATTCTGAGCATGAAATTGTTGTTTTTGGGAGCGTCAAAAAAACTTCTTTTTTGGACAGTCAATGAGTTGAGCCCAAAGCGAAAAAAACGCTGATGTATACTATGACATTTTTTTGGGTGAATTTTTGGCATGTTTCAAATTGACCTTAAAACTACTCAGAACCACTCAACGTTTCATTCTGAGCATGAAATTGTTGTTTTTGGGAGCGTCAAAAAAACTTCTTTTTTGGACAGTCAATGAGTTGAGCCCAAAGCGAAAAAAACGCTGATGTATACTATGACATTTTTTTGGGTGAATTTTTGGCATGTTTCAAATTGACCTTAAAACTACTCAGAACCACTCAACGTTTCATTCTGAGCATGAAATTGTTGTTTTTGGGAGCGTCAAAAAAACTTCTTTTTTGGACAGTCAATGAGTTGAGCCCAAAGCGAAAAAAACGCTGATGTATACTATGACATTTTTTTGGGTGAATTTTTGGCATGTTTCAAATTGACCTTAAAACTACTCAGAACCACTCAACGTTTCATTCTGAGCATGAAATTGTTGTTTTTGGGAGCGTCAAAAAAACTTCTTTTTTGGACAGTCAATGAGTTGAGCCCAAAGCGAAAAAAACGCTGATGTATACTATGACATTTTTTTGGGTGAATTTTTGGCATGTTTCAAATTGACCTTAAAACTACTCAGAACCACTCAACGTTTCATTCTGAGCATGAAATTGTTGTTTTTGGGAGCGTCAAAAAAACTTCTTTTTTGGACAGTCAATGAGTTGAGCCCAAAGCGAAAAAAACGCTGATGTATACTATGACATTTTTTTGGGTGAATTTTTGGCATGTTTCAAATTGACCTTAAAACTACTCAGAACCACTCAACGTTTCATTCTGAGCATGAAATTGTTGTTTTTGGGAGCGTCAAAAAAACTTCTTTTTTGGACAGTCAATGAGTTGAGCCCAAAGCGAAAAAAACGCTGATGTATACTATGACATTTTTTTGGGTGAATTTTTGGCATGTTTCAAATTGACCTTAAAACTACTCAGAACCACTCAACGTTTCATTCTGAGCATGAAATTGTTGTTTTTGGGAGCGTCAAAAAAACTTCTTTTTTGGACAGTCAATGAGTTGAGCCCAAAGCGAAAAAAACGCTGATGTATACTATGACATTTTTTTGGGTGAATTTTTGGCATGTTTCAAATTGACCTTAAAACTACTCAGAACCACTCAACGTTTCATTCTGAGCATGAAATTGTTGTTTTTGGGAGCGTCAAAAAAACTTCTTTTTTGGACAGTCAATGAGTTGAGCCCAAAGCGAAAAAAACGCTGATGTATACTATGACATTTTTTTGGGTGAATTTTTGGCATGTTTCAAATTGACCTTAAAACTACTCAGAACCACTCAACGTTTCATTCTGAGCATGAAATTGTTGTTTTTGGGAGCGTCAAAAAAACTTCTTTTTTGGACAGTCAATGAGTTGAGCCCAAAGCGAAAAAAACGCTGATGTATACTATGACATTTTTTTGGGTGAATTTTTGGCATGTTTCAAATTGACCTTAAAACTACTCAGAACCACTCAACGTTTCATTCTGAGCATGAAATTGTTGTTTTTGGGAGCGTCAAAAAAACTTCTTTTTTGGACAGTCAATGAGTTGAGCCCAAAGCGAAAAAAACGCTGATGTATACTATGACATTTTTTTGGGTGAATTTTTGGCATGTTTCAAATTGACCTTAAAACTACTCAGAACCACTCAACGTTTCATTCTGAGCATGAAATTGTTGTTTTTGGGAGCGTCAAAAAAACTTCTTTTTTGGACAGTCAATGAGTTGAGCCCAAAGCGAAAAAAACGCTGATGTATACTATGACATTTTTTTGGGTGAATTTTTGGCATGTTTCAAATTGACCTTAAAACTACTCAGAACCACTCAACGTTTCATTCTGAGCATGAAATTGTTGTTTTTGGGAGCGTCAAAAAAACTTCTTTTTTGGACAGTCAATGAGTTGAGCCCAAAGCGAAAAAAACGCTGATGTATACTATGACATTTTTTTGGGTGAATTTTTGGCATGTTTCAAATTGACCTTAAAACTACTCAGAACCACTCAACGTTTCATTCTGAGCATGAAATTGTTGTTTTTGGGAGCGTCAAAAAAACTTCTTTTTTGGACAGTCAATGAGTTGAGCCCAAAGCGAAAAAAACGCTGATGTATACTATGACATTTTTTTGGGTGAATTTTTGGCATGTTTCAAATTGACCTTAAAACTACTCAGAACCACTCAACGTTTCATTCTGAGCATGAAATTGTTGTTTTTGGGAGCGTCAAAAAAACTTCTTTTTTGGACAGTCAATGAGTTGAGCCCAAAGCGAAAAAAACGCTGATGTATACTATGACATTTTTTTGGGTGAATTTTTGGCATGTTTCAAATTGACCTTAAAACTACTCAGAACCACTCAACGTTTCATTCTGAGCATGAAATTGTTGTTTTTGGGAGCGTCAAAAAAACTTCTTTTTTGGACAGTCAATGAGTTGAGCCCAAAGCGAAAAAAACGCTGATGTATACTATGACATTTTTTTGGGTGAATTTTTGGCATGTTTCAAATTGACCTTAAAACTACTCAGAACCACTCAACGTTTCATTCTGAGCATGAAATTGTTGTTTTTGGGAGCGTCAAAAAAACTTCTTTTTTGGACAGTCAATGAGTTGAGCCCAAAGCGAAAAAAACGCTGATGTATACTATGACATTTTTTTGGGTGAATTTTTGGCATGTTTCAAATTGACCTTAAAACTACTCAGAACCACTCAACGTTTCATTCTGAGCATGAAATTGTTGTTTTTGGGAGCGTCAAAAAAACTTCTTTTTTGGACAGTCAATGAGTTGAGCCCAAAGCGAAAAAAACGCTGATGTATACTATGACATTTTTTTGGGTGAATTTTTGGCATGTTTCAAATTGACCTTAAAACTACTCAGAACCACTCAACGTTTCATTCTGAGCATGAAATTGTTGTTTTTGGGAGCGTCAAAAAAACTTCTTTTTTGGACAGTCAATGAGTTGAGCCCAAAGCGAAAAAAACGCTGATGTATACTATGACATTTTTTTGGGTGAATTTTTGGCATGTTTCAAATTGACCTTAAAACTACTCAGAACCACTCAACGTTTCATTCTGAGCATGAAATTGTTGTTTTTGGGAGCGTCAAAAAAACTTCTTTTTTGGACAGTCAATGAGTTGAGCCCAAAGCGAAAAAAACGCTGATGTATACTATGACATTTTTTTGGGTGAATTTTTGGCATGTTTCAAATTGACCTTAAAACTACTCAGAACCACTCAACGTTTCATTCTGAGCATGAAATTGTTGTTTTTGGGAGCGTCAAAAAAACTTCTTTTTTGGACAGTCAATGAGTTGAGCCCAAAGCGAAAAAAACGCTGATGTATACTATGACATTTTTTTGGGTGAATTTTTGGCATGTTTCAAATTGACCTTAAAACTACTCAGAACCACTCAACGTTTCATTCTGAGCATGAAATTGTTGTTTTTGGGAGCGTCAAAAAAACTTCTTTTTTGGACAGTCAATGAGTTGAGCCCAAAGCGAAAAAAACGCTGATGTATACTATGACATTTTTTTGGGTGAATTTTTGGCATGTTTCAAATTGACCTTAAAACTACTCAGAACCACTCAACGTTTCATTCTGAGCATGAAATTGTTGTTTTTGGGAGCGTCAAAAAAACTTCTTTTTTGGACAGTCAATGAGTTGAGCCCAAAGCGAAAAAAACGCTGATGTATACTATGACATTTTTTTGGGTGAATTTTTGGCATGTTTCAAATTGACCTTAAAACTACTCAGAACCACTCAACGTTTCATTCTGAGCATGAAATTGTTGTTTTTGGGAGCGTCAAAAAAACTTCTTTTTTGGACAGTCAATGAGTTGAGCCCAAAGCGAAAAAAACGCTGATGTATACTATGACATTTTTTTGGGTGAATTTTTGGCATGTTTCAAATTGACCTTAAAACTACTCAGAACCACTCAACGTTTCATTCTGAGCATGAAATTGTTGTTTTTGGGAGCGTCAAAAAAACTTCTTTTTTGGACAGTCAATGAGTTGAGCCCAAAGCGAAAAAAACGCTGATGTATACTATGACATTTTTTTGGGTGAATTTTTGGCATGTTTCAAATTGACCTTAAAACTACTCAGAACCACTCAACGTTTCATTCTGAGCATGAAATTGTTGTTTTTGGGAGCGTCAAAAAAACTTCTTTTTTGGACAGTCAATGAGTTGAGCCCAAAGCGAAAAAAACGCTGATGTATACTATGACATTTTTTTGGGTGAATTTTTGGCATGTTTCAAATTGACCTTAAAACTACTCAGAACCACTCAACGTTTCATTCTGAGCATGAAATTGTTGTTTTTGGGAGCGTCAAAAAAACTTCTTTTTTGGACAGTCAATGAGTTGAGCCCAAAGCGAAAAAAACGCTGATGTATACTATGACATTTTTTTGGGTGAATTTTTGGCATGTTTCAAATTGACCTTAAAACTACTCAGAACCACTCAACGTTTCATTCTGAGCATGAAATTGTTGTTTTTGGGAGCGTCAAAAAAA
Source organism: Centropyge bicolor (assembly GCA_037975185.1). NCBI lineage: Eukaryota > Metazoa > Chordata > Actinopteri > Pomacanthidae > Centropyge > Centropyge bicolor. Next base: position 6,116,578 of record JBBMOC010000014.1, read on the forward strand.
CTTCTTTTTTGGACAGTCAATGAGTTGAGCCCAAAGCGAAAAAAACGCTGATGTATACTATGACATTTTTTTGGGTGAATTTTTGGCATGTTTCAAATTGACCTTAAAACTACTCAGAACCACTCAACGTTTCATTCTGAGCATGAAATTGTTGTTTTTGGGAGCGTCAAAAAAACTTCTTTTTTGGACAGTCAATGAGTTGAGCCCAAAGCGAAAAAAACGCTGATGTATACTATGACATTTTTTTGGGTGAATTTTTGGCATGTTTCAAATTGACCTTAAAACTACTCAGAACCACTCAACGTTTCATTCTGAGCATGAAATTGTTGTTTTTGGGAGCGTCAAAAAAACTTCTTTTTTGGACAGTCAATGAGTTGAGCCCAAAGCGAAAAAAACGCTGATGTATACTATGACATTTTTTTGGGTGAATTTTTGGCATGTTTCAAATTGACCTTAAAACTACTCAGAACCACTCAACGTTTCATTCTGAGCATGAAATTGTTGTTTTTGGGAGCGTCAAAAAAACTTCTTTTTTGGACAGTCAATGAGTTGAGCCCAAAGCGAAAAAAACGCTGATGTATACTATGACATTTTTTTGGGTGAATTTTTGGCATGTTTCAAATTGACCTTAAAACTACTCAGAACCACTCAACGTTTCATTCTGAGCATGAAATTGTTGTTTTTGGGAGCGTCAAAAAAACTTCTTTTTTGGACAGTCAATGAGTTGAGCCCAAAGCGAAAAAAACGCTGATGTATACTATGACATTTTTTTGGGTGAATTTTTGGCATGTTTCAAATTGACCTTAAAACTACTCAGAACCACTCAACGTTTCATTCTGAGCATGAAATTGTTGTTTTTGGGAGCGTCAAAAAAACTTCTTTTTTGGACAGTCAATGAGTTGAGCCCAAAGCGAAAAAAACGCTGATGTATACTATGACATTTTTTTGGGTGAATTTTTGGCATGTTTCAAATTGACCTTAAAACTACTCAGAACCACTCAACGTTTCATTCTGAGCATGAAATTGTTGTTTTTGGGAGCGTCAAAAAAACTTCTTTTTTGGACAGTCAATGAGTTGAGCCCAAAGCGAAAAAAACGCTGATGTATACTATGACATTTTTTTGGGTGAATTTTTGGCATGTTTCAAATTGACCTTAAAACTACTCAGAACCACTCAACGTTTCATTCTGAGCATGAAATTGTTGTTTTTGGGAGCGTCAAAAAAACTTCTTTTTTGGACAGTCAATGAGTTGAGCCCAAAGCGAAAAAAACGCTGATGTATACTATGACATTTTTTTGGGTGAATTTTTGGCATGTTTCAAATTGACCTTAAAACTACTCAGAACCACTCAACGTTTCATTCTGAGCATGAAATTGTTGTTTTTGGGAGCGTCAAAAAAACTTCTTTTTTGGACAGTCAATGAGTTGAGCCCAAAGCGAAAAAAACGCTGATGTATACTATGACATTTTTTTGGGTGAATTTTTGGCATGTTTCAAATTGACCTTAAAACTACTCAGAACCACTCAACGTTTCATTCTGAGCATGAAATTGTTGTTTTTGGGAGCGTCAAAAAAACTTCTTTTTTGGACAGTCAATGAGTTGAGCCCAAAGCGAAAAAAACGCTGATGTATACTATGACATTTTTTTGGGTGAATTTTTGGCATGTTTCAAATTGACCTTAAAACTACTCAGAACCACTCAACGTTTCATTCTGAGCATGAAATTGTTGTTTTTGGGAGCGTCAAAAAAACTTCTTTTTTGGACAGTCAATGAGTTGAGCCCAAAGCGAAAAAAACGCTGATGTATACTATGACATTTTTTTGGGTGAATTTTTGGCATGTTTCAAATTGACCTTAAAACTACTCAGAACCACTCAACGTTTCATTCTGAGCATGAAATTGTTGTTTTTGGGAGCGTCAAAAAAACTTCTTTTTTGGACAGTCAATGAGTTGAGCCCAAAGCGAAAAAAACGCTGATGTATACTATGACATTTTTTTGGGTGAATTTTTGGCATGTTTCAAATTGACCTTAAAACTACTCAGAACCACTCAACGTTTCATTCTGAGCATGAAATTGTTGTTTTTGGGAGCGTCAAAAAAACTTCTTTTTTGGACAGTCAATGAGTTGAGCCCAAAGCGAAAAAAACGCTGATGTATACTATGACATTTTTTTGGGTGAATTTTTGGCATGTTTCAAATTGACCTTAAAACTACTCAGAACCACTCAACGTTTCATTCTGAGCATGAAATTGTTGTTTTTGGGAGCGTCAAAAAAACTTCTTTTTTGGACAGTCAATGAGTTGAGCCCAAAGCGAAAAAAACGCTGATGTATACTATGACATTTTTTTGGGTGAATTTTTGGCATGTTTCAAATTGACCTTAAAACTACTCAGAACCACTCAACGTTTCATTCTGAGCATGAAATTGTTGTTTTTGGGAGCGTCAAAAAAACTTCTTTTTTGGACAGTCAATGAGTTGAGCCCAAAGCGAAAAAAACGCTGATGTATACTATGACATTTTTTTGGGTGAATTTTTGGCATGTTTCAAATTGACCTTAAAACTACTCAGAACCACTCAACGTTTCATTCTGAGCATGAAATTGTTGTTTTTGGGAGCGTCAAAAAAACTTCTTTTTTGGACAGTCAATGAGTTGAGCCCAAAGCGAAAAAAACGCTGATGTATACTATGACATTTTTTTGGGTGAATTTTTGGCATGTTTCAAATTGACCTTAAAACTACTCAGAACCACTCAACGTTTCATTCTGAGCATGAAATTGTTGTTTTTGGGAGCGTCAAAAAAACTTCTTTTTTGGACAGTCAATGAGTTGAGCCCAAAGCGAAAAAAACGCTGATGTATACTATGACATTTTTTTGGGTGAATTTTTGGCATGTTTCAAATTGACCTTAAAACTACTCAGAACCACTCAACGTTTCATTCTGAGCATGAAATTGTTGTTTTTGGGAGCGTCAAAAAAACTTCTTTTTTGGACAGTCAATGAGTTGAGCCCAAAGCGAAAAAAACGCTGATGTATACTATGACATTTTTTTGGGTGAATTTTTGGCATGTTTCAAATTGACCTTAAAACTACTCAGAACCACTCAACGTTTCATTCTGAGCATGAAATTGTTGTTTTTGGGAGCGTCAAAAAAACTTCTTTTTTGGACAGTCAATGAGTTGAGCCCAAAGCGAAAAAAACGCTGATGTATACTATGACATTTTTTTGGGTGAATTTTTGGCATGTTTCAAATTGACCTTAAAACTACTCAGAACCACTCAACGTTTCATTCTGAGCATGAAATTGTTGTTTATGGGAGCGTCAAAAAAACTTCTTTTTTGGACAGTCAATGAGTTGAGCCCAAAGCGAAAAAAACGCTGATGTATACTATGACATTTTTTGGGTGAATTTTTTGCATGTTTCAAATTGACCTTAAAACTACTCAGAACCACTCAACGTTTCATTCTTAGCATGGATACCTTCTGAGGAAACACTGATCAAAGATGGTCTTCAGATAAGCTCACTGTGAAACACACTCAGCCTTTTGTTCAGTTTTCCGCATTAACACACACACACACACACACACTTATACGTCCGGTGGTGGCAGACGAGACAGGCCTCATGCAGTTTGTCTACACCCCCCAGTTTTAGCATCGTTCCCTGGCAGAAATGGTGGATGCACTTCCTGGTCTGGGGGTGGAGAGAGGAGTGGCTGAGTTCTGATCAGTCAGGAAGGAAGCTGTCTCCCGTTTTTATTTCCTCTGGAAGGGCCCAGCATGCATCGCAGATCCACTCTCCAGTCAAATGGGCATTTCTACTTGTATGGGTTATAGTGTGTTGGTGAAAACACAGCACCCTCTGGGAAAAAAATGATGAAGATACTAAACAAATGCTTTATTGTAATTAACACAAAGTATCTCTAATTTTGCTGATGAATATATTTGAATGTCATATTACATTTGGGAATAATCCTTCAATTACATCATTCCAATTTTTTGCTTCACAAAGGTGTAACAATGTCCATTTAAATGTAAATGTAAAAGGCAAAATTTAAGTTTTTTAAGCACTAATGTTTGTGATTTGTTTGTGTGTGCAGGTGCATCAGAGGCTTCCTTTCTGGAAATTTCCACGCTCACCTGTACCTGCGTGGTGGCCACTCTCTTCTGGCTGTTGCTCACGCTTTTCATACGCAAACTGAAGCAGGTCAGAGGAAACAAAATATTAATTGCACAAAAATATCTTGCTGGTGTTTTGGATTTATTTTTTCATATTCCAGGCCTTGGACAATTTGGAATTTGTTTGGATGCTGAACAGATTAGATTAGATATTACTGTCAGCTTACTATGAAGTTACTATGAAGTTTTGTGTCTTTTGTGTTTCACATAATGATACAATACAAACAAATGTAATAATCCCACTAGGGAAAATTTACACAAAACACAGTGACATACAAACAAACAAATGATACAAGGGACTAAATGTGAAATAGAATATTCTGCCCTTTCTGATACTGTTGTGCTCTACTTCTTTCCTGGAGGCAGAATTTGTTTTAATGTTAACTTGTTCTGTTTTTTATTTTACAAAATGAAGCCCAACAACTCAAACACCAAACCAGAATACCTGTCAATCATTCTGGACACAGGAGAAGGGCCAATAGAGGAGCAGTGTGAGAGACTGCAATACGACCCCAACCAATGGGAGTTCCCCCGGGAGCGGCTCAAATTGGGTACTTGTTATTTTATGAAAATCCAAAATGCATAAATGGATCTTTTTGTCATAACTTCAGCTGTAAAAGATTTTGCGAGCATGAAGCCACTATGGGAGAGAGGGAAGGTATTTTAGATCTCATCACAAAATATCAGGACTTTCTCATAGGTCTTATCAGATTATTATTGGGAGTGACTCTCATTCCATTAATCAGACTTTGTGTCTGTGTTGACTGTGAGGAGCTAATCAACAGGGGGTGTGTAAACTGTGTTGACTGGGACTAATGAGCTCTCACTATCATCAGGGTGGGATTTGGTTAGATGGCCTGCTGATGAGGTCTGAAGTCTTCTCTTATCAGCGTCTCACATCCGGGATGGTTGATAATAGTAATTAATAAAGTCGCTCAATTAGACACAAAAGCACACCTCCCTTTCCCCTTTCAGTCTCACCCACATTCTTGCTCTGTCTGTCTCAGGGAAGCCTCTGGGCCGGGGAGCCTTTGGTAAGGTGATGCAGGCGTCTGCCTTCGGTATAGACACCACCACCGGCTGCAGCACCGTGGCTGTTAAGATGCTCAAAGGTACAAGATCACCTCCCTGGTATTCTGAGAAAATAACATTGCAATTCTGTGCACAAACATTAGTGCCATTTCTTTTCTGCTTTTTGTCCACCAGAGGGAGCCACAGCCAGCGAACACAAAGCTCTGATGACTGAGCTCAAGATCCTCAACCACATTGGACATCATCTGAATGTAGTCAATCTACTGGGAGCCTGCACCAAGCCAGGAGGTGTGTGTGTGTGTGTGTGTGTGTGTGTGTGTGTGTGTGTGTGTGTGTGTGTGTGTGTGTGTGTGTGTGTGTTGCCCAAAATATACCTATTAATATATGCTCAATTCATTTTTGTCCATATTTAACATATGTGTGTTTGTGCCCTCACACTCACTTGTAACCATGGTGTGTTTTTTCTGTCTGCAGGGCCACTGATGGTCATTGTTGAGTACTGCCGTTATGGAAATCTCTCCACCTTCCTGAAGAGCAAGAGAGAAGTGTTTGTGCACAACACTGTGAGTCTACAAACATAAGTAAAGATGGTGTCACGATAGCCGTATGTCACAGAAAGCATGGCTTGCAAACAGGGTTCACACATGCCTGCAGGTCCCACACTTCAGCTTCTCCTTACAGCTGACAGACAGCCAAAGTGCCCCTTCACGCTGCACGCAATTACAAAATCATACGCTCGAAAGCTCACTTCTGCAATCTGTTTGAGGTTCGAAGGTGTTATCTGTTCTCGAGCAGGACGTTTACTTCCTTAATTTCTACGTTACAAGTTTAGACCTGACCAAAAACAATACCCTCAAAGGTCATTTTCACAGAGCAAAAACATGTTTATGAACTTCTGCACAAATCTCAGAAGACACATTAACCTTTCCTTTAAGTCAGTCCTAGCCTTTGACTATCCTAATCTTCCCTTTCTTTCTCACAACATTTGATAACATTGAGCTGATTTCTCCCCATGTCAGCTGGCTGAAGGAAAGGCCGGAGTGGCAGGTTGTGTTGGCAGCCAAAGCAACATGAGAACAGAGTTTGATGAGAGAGAGGAGGAAAAGAATTACATTGGTAAGAAAGAAGTTCAGTGAATATTTTTCTATGTGTGTGCATAATCACCTTAATTACATCTTCATGCTCCCTCTCTTTCGTCCTCTAGATCCCGATTCTGCCTCCAACTCTCCTTTATTCCTGGCTGATCTCATCTCCTTCAGCTTCCAGGTGGCACGTGGGATGGAGTTTCTGGCCTCTCGCAAGGTCTGATACCTGATGTGAGGGTGTGTGGAGTCAGATACACATGTGTGTTTCATATATGTCATTATTTGTGGTCTCTGTGTTTGTACATCAGTGTATTCACCGCGACCTGGCAGCGAGGAACATTTTGCTTTCTGACAATAAAGTGGTCAAGATCTGTGACTTCGGCCTGGCCAGAGACATCTACAAAGACCCCGACTACGTCCGTAAGGGAGATGTGAGTACACGTGAGAGGTCTGGTTCCAAAATCCACTGTCTGAAAAGTATAAGATTTGCTTATGTTTTTTACAAAAAGACAGATAAAATCATAAAACATTTACAGTTTTATATTTTTGTGTATTTTAGAATCCATAAGCTCAATTTAGATTAGTCATAAAAAACAACTACAAATAGGTCCATTTTTATACTTGAATACATTTTTCAGCCATTTTGTTAAGATACTCACTACAGTCAAAAAGGATGTATTACAATTTTAATAAATTGGAAATTGAAAAGGACAACTCTGCATTATATGAAAATAAAATCAACCAAATAAACATTAAAATGCCAAAATTGATACATTAAACTACATTAAGTCTAGTTATAAAACAGCTCGGAGGATTTCTGCATCTAGTCATGTTTTGGAAATATTAAGCAATGAACATCACGAAACAGTTTCCCGCTGACGACCAGACCACTTGAAATCCTTTCTCACGAGGGGTCTTTTGAAACTCTGCTCCTGTGATCTGATTGGCTGACAGGCTCGCCTCCCTCTGAAGTGGATGTCTCCAGAGTCCATCTTTGACAAGGTGTTCACCACCCAGAGTGACGTGTGGTCCTACGGCATCCTGCTGTGGGAGATCTTCTCCTTGGGTAAGAGCCTTCTCGGCACGCTTCTGTTCGCAAACAGGAAGTGGACAGAACACAGAAATCCAATACAAAAGCCTTGCAACAAATACTGTGATTCCACAGCTTCTGATCTTAGATTCTTTAGCTCTTCACATATTGATGGATGTGTGTGTTTGTCCAACAGGAGCTTCACCTTATCCTGGTCTTCACATAGATGAAGAGTTCTGCCACAGGCTGAGGGGGGGGACAAGGATGCGAGCACCTGAGTACAGCACACCTGAAATGTGGGTGGATATGATTCTAACACTGTTACCTACTGACATCAGCAGGGGAAAGACAGAGATCACCTCAGATGAAGTGTCGTGTCGTGTCAAAACTTTATCACCCCTGATGTGACCCAGGTGGTGATACTGTCAGTGTTGTGACTGACAATGAAACACTTTACCTGTATGTGTGTGTGTGCAGCTACAGCACGATGCTGGCATGCTGGGAGGCCAGTCCCTCCGATCGACCCACCTTCACTAACCTGGTGGAGACCCTGGGAGACCTGCTGCAGGCGAGGGTTCAGCAGGTCAGCGTTAGGCTTATGATTTATTTATTATTTCATGTTTCTCAACGTGTGGACAATTTTGCTTACAAACACCCCAATTTTTTCTTTCCTTTGAACAGGATGGAAAGGATTATATTCCTTTGGGGTCGTTCACGACAGGAGCCACTGATCACAGTGAAACCTTCAAAGAAAACCCGCTCGCCGTCACAAACCTGAGGTGAGGGAACGAGAGAGAGAAAATGAAAACATTATGCACTTTAGTAAACATCATGCAGGTACGTGTGTATGAGTAATGAAGTACTGTAGAAAAGTGCTTTAGTAGTATAATAAACACAAAAGCAGGGAGACAATGACAGGTGCAGATGTGAAAGTGATGAGAGAGAACTGTGTGAGGTAACTGAAAATAAATTCAGAAACAACAGGAAACAGGTTGAGTGAGTAGGAAAGTTTCCAACTCATGTTTTGAATCTGAATCCAATCTATCCAGTTACATGAGGGGAATGGACACGCTGCAGATTTTTGAGGAACTGCCCTGCAAGGAGCCAGACAGCCCTGACGTAAGCAAACACCTTCATTTCTGCTTGCATGCACACACACAACAAATAGCGGAGATGAGACAAACAATCATTCTCACTCTGACTGAATTGAACAGAAAACCCAGTAACTCTCTGATAAGCTTCATCCTCTCTGCTTTCAGGATGAGCAGAGTGACAGCGGCATGGTCCTACCGTCTGAGGAGCTGAAGCATCTGATGTGGAATAATGAAAACACCAAGAACAGGAAGCTAAGCAGGTAGTGACATTTAATCTACTCAAACCTTCAAACCCTTGACTTCCCTCCCACCGGCCCAGACCTCTCATTGTCTGTCTCTGTGCACGGCCAAACACACAGCCATGTTGAATGTAAAGATTACAATCACTGCCTCGTGATATGTGAAACGAAGAAAAACAGTGCTGACATGTTGCTTCTATCTATAATACTTATTTTTAATGAAACCGATTCCAAAAAAGTTGGGATCCAAAAACACCTGTTTGGATCATTCCACAGGTAAACAGGTTCATTGGTAACAGGTGATAGTATCATGTTTGGGTATGAAAGGTTCATCCTGGAAAGACTCAGTCGTTCACAAGCGAGGATGGAGAGAGGTTCAACACTTTGTCAAACACATTACTATATAAAGGAGATTACTACATGGGTACAGACATGCTCAGTTTAGGTGTCAGGGTCAGACAAACATTTTCAGAAAAGATGAGTTGGTGTTTCAAATGCATATTTAAAGTGACAGGTTGAGAATCGTGATTATTCTCCTGTCTGGCACCCAAAACTATTTTGGATATTAGGGATACATCTCTGCTACAAAAACCTAAATAATTTTCAAATCAGTCAATGCATGAATGCAGTCAGTTTGCTTACTGCATAATAAACAAGATAATGACTCTTGATTTGTGTGTTTTTGTGTTCAGGTTGTTTTTCTTCAGTAAGTGCAACAACATCACGGGTCTGTGTGACGACGAGCCGTCTATCTTGCCGCGTGACTGGGAGTCCGACGAGGACGGCTCTCCTCCTCCGGACTACAACTCTGCTTTTCTCTACCCCTCCCTCTAGCATCGGATCTTGTCTAACTCTTGGACTGCTGTACACAGGGTATGCATGTTTTCCTGCACGTCATCTTCACTCAATCACAAGTCATTCTGCTTTCAAGCTGTTTGCATCCTCTACCTCGTTTTGATATCTGCATGTATCCTGTTAGGAATGAATTCAAGAGAGCCTAATATTGCTGTTTGACTTAACTTCAGACTGCACCAATAGGATCCTTGCTAAGGCGTTTATTAGTTTCTGTCTCTGGGGAAGTTGAAAAATTCCCCCAAACTACTATGTCTTTGAACTAATCTCTAATCTCTTTAACCAAATTACACATTTTGGACTTTTCTATGTGATCTCAATCTCATAACTAATGTAATAGCTAATGCAATATTTGTTCACTTCCCCTCGCTGAGCCTCCCCTGAAAGCCCCTGACTTTGACAACCTCTGCTCTAGATTAAACACAGAGCACCTCTTTGCTTTTCCTCCAAAGCCATATGCTGTTGTGCAACAAAGCCTCTTCAGTATAACCAAGTATTTTACTTGCATTACCACAAATAACCCCTTCCAAGAGCAGCTAAGTATTACCTGATAGTACTTACCATTTACAGAATGTATTCACTGACCTACAACTATTAGAGCTTATTGTATTGGTACCTCATGTGCTGAGCTTTGTGAAGAGGAACACTGCTGTATGAAATAATTGTTTCTCCTACACAGCGACTATATGCTGGGAAAAAAAGCCATTATCCACTGAATTAGTATGAGTATGTATGTGCAAGACAGGATGTATCTATCTGTATTTATTTGAATGCTGCAGTCATTTCATGGATGAGTCACTTGCTCATATCTAAATCTGACCTTTTGTGAATGTAAGTATATGCTAAGTTGCCAGTTTATTAGGTACAGCGGAGTAAAACTAAGCTGCTTTCATGAAGGTCACAATGTTCGGTTTTATCGAAACAGTTTCAGAAAGATGCATCCCATTAGTGAGGGTGGACAAAATATAATCTTTCTAAAACCATTTCAACAGAAGCATTACAACCTTCATGAACACAGGATTAATTGCAGGGCTGCTGTATGAGACTACTTGGTTTCAACTAGATATACCTAATAAACTATAACTGAGTGTGTATTTAATTCTGTATGAATTATCTTTTCATATAGAATCAAGTTATTCAGAATTGACATTTCCTCGTGCTGTTTTTCACTACATACAACTCCAATTCCAAAATAGTTTGGAGGCAGGTTAAACTCTATATTTAATTGAAATTTGTTCAAAGTCAATATATCAGATGTTGAAAATGATTTTTAAATTGTTCTATGAAGCAATATGTTTCGAAAAAAGTTGAGACAGGGGCATGTTTACCATTGTGTTGCATCATCTCTTCTTTTAACACAGCATCCTAACCTTTTTGGAGATGGGGTTGTATTTGCATTTACCAAAAATATTAGAGTTGAAATGACATAACATGCCCTACTTCCAGCATCTCAATTGTGGAGATTCGCTGGTTTTCTCTCTTAAGTGACAGTAAATTGATTATTTTTGGGTTTAAACTATTAACCCTTTATAGGGCAAGTGACTATTTTTGGTAATTTACGCACCATTTACAAAAGTGAAAAATTGCGAAAAAAAAACAGAAATAAAGTTTTCTTATGTCCTCCAATAACACTCTAAGGTTAAATTTTAAACAAAAACTAATAAAATACAAACCAAACTATTCATCTCAGCAGATAAATAGTTAATGAAATCAATCATTACAGCCCTTTCGAAACATAAAACCAACAGATATACCCATAACAATATCTGGAGAGTGAAATCTAATCACGTGACTGCATTTACATGTATCTTGTTTCCAGACACAGATTAGATTACACATTTTGAACGTGGTCCAAGTGTCAGTCAACAACAAGACATCTCATTTTGGAACAAGTGAGCAAAGACATGTAAACACTGGCTAATGTTACAAAGACAAATGTGCATGCACTGTATTTGCTTGTATTTTCAATTTAAGATGATTAACCATTAAAGAATGTAATTCATTTAATAAAAAAACAAAACAGCCTGTATGTTTTTTTTTAAATATTTCACATTTATAGATTAAAAGTTTTAATGTTCAATTGCTAAAAAAGACACAATCCTTCATGTATCAGTTTTGATATTCTTTATTAAAATACTGCTGTACACACAAATATTGCAAAATTTGAGACAATGAACACAGGAGGGGCATAAAACATACTAAGATGGTGATTGTGGGTGTGTTGATGTGGGGGAGGAGAAGATGGTCATCACTAATAGTAACTGGAGTGTGTGTTATGATGTGGAAGATAGTGATATGAACACTGACATTGTGTAGGCCGAGTTGGGGGGGCGTGTGTGTGTGCACGTCTGACAGTGTGTCTCTGTGTGTGTTTTGAGGGTTTTCTAAAGCACCACATTCACCAAATATGTTTTTGTCTGTTCATTTCACTAAAATAGAGGAAGTAGTACATGATCTAACAGAGCCGGCTCCCTGCAGGTTTGTTGCCCCCGAGTACAGACCATCAACTTTCATATCATTTGACCACAGCCAAGACACAGTTGTTAATGCCTTTCACCTCGATTTGTCTCAGTTCTGACAGTGTGGATCATACATGAACCTTGTTGTTTTTCAGTCCTATGTTTGTACACATTCGCCAAAAGCTACTGAGAGCAAGACCAAGGCAGAGGAATCTGGCAGAAATTGGATTTATCTGTTTCTGAGTGTAGCAGGTTTGCGTCGAATTCATTCAGTCTTTTTCATTCAAATCATCAACGGAATATGAACTGTGCTTAAGGGTAACATGAAATCCATCACAGCATGGTTCCCATAATGCCTTTAACTTCCTAAAACCTCAATCTGAAGACATCCCACCCACTCCCACTGTAGCTCATCTATCTGACTGGACAGGGGGCAGCCAATGACGGCCAAACACATTCAATCATTGGGCCCCTCCAGCTGTTTTGTCATCCTGAGAGAAATCCAAGCCGTTCGAGTGAGTGCAACAGCCAGCAGCCACTGCTTTGTCTCCAGCACGTTTTGTATATAATGATCTTTAAAAGTCAAAAAAACAAACAAAAAAAATCTGTTGGTGCCCTGATCCTATTCTCTCCTTTGCCCTCCACCCCTTCCCCTTTCCCCAAACCCTGCTGGAATTGGTCCACAGAATAATAAAGAGTTGAATTGAGGCAAAAATGAATTGCCCTCCCATTTCCCATCATGCATTCCTGCACAAAATCTGAGCAAAGAGAAAAACCAGCTAGAAAAATCACAAAAAGCATCACTTTTTCTCAAATGTCGAGGGGCCAAGGCCCCCTGAGGGGAAGTGAAGTTTGGGATAAAAGCAGGAAGAAGAGGGGAGAGTCAGAGAGAGACAGTAGAGGGGACGTTGAGGGAGGGGGGGGACAAAATAAGGACATTCCACAAAGAGGCAGCTGTGGCTCCACCTCAACAGAAGCCCCACCCACGGGCTACACACAAGTGCTGGACAGCCAAACCAAAATGACCCATCCTTGAGCAGTTCATGTCACGATAGCGTCCATTAACCAAAAGTGGTTGCTGCATACAAACACTTGGCATCAGGAGAAGACACCCCTTCCTCAGTGCCAACAAAAACCACATTTTACCCCCCAAATCCCAGTCCATGCTAGCCCACCCACCCACACATATGAGCCTGATGTTCCACGATCTCCTGAACTAAAATGTCAGAAATCATTGATTTTTTTCCAGTTTTAAGAACCCTTCCCACCCTCCCAAGTGGTTTGTCCTTTCTGAGGGGGGACCAACAACCAAGGCAAAGGTGGGCTGGCCCATTTTATGAAATAGGTGCCATCCCGCCCCGATGAAAGCCTCGAGTGGTGTGTCCCATCTCCTAGTGCGTCACAATGAAGGGGTGTGGTCTCCAGCCCGGAAGAGAGACAGTCAATAGAAAAGCTGGGTTTCTTTTTTTGTTGTTGTTGTTTGTTTTCATTCTTAGTCTGCTCTGGTATTTATGTCCGTGTGTGTGACTTTAGCTCTCTCTGTACACCCTGTAGGCCACTCACACATAATTCTTAAAAATAACAAAAAATTAACAAAAAAATTAAAATCTTAGTGCATCCTCCTCTGAAAAATAAACCCCAATTGTAGAAATAAACAATAAAAGCAGGAAAAAGTTCAAAACCTCATGGTTTGTTTCTCGTTTTGTTCCCAAAATCTAAAAAAATGTCATGATACTCGTTCGTCACAGCTTCCGTAATTGTCCTTTTTTCTTTTTTTTCCTTTTGTTTTACGTTTTCAGCTGCGGGGTTTAGGAAAACTAAAAAAAATACACTTTAGAAAAAAGCCTTCCTGGTGTGACAGGGTCAGTGTATGTGACTGAGGTTCACGAAGCCCTGCCCCGCTGCCTTCGCCATGCTGATGTCATCTCCACGAGCCTGGTCCTCCCCTGTAGTGCAATAGTGTGCTCCAGGTCCGGGCAGTCCCACCCCGGGCCCGAAGAGGGCGCTACAGAGAGCCGGAGGCTGCAGCCTGCAGCTCCTGGAAGGTACTGTCGAAGCAGCGCTTCAGGTCCGAGTAGGACACAACCAGGACGCTTTTCTCATCCCGAGACACCAGGCTGATCTTCTCAGGAACGCCCGCGTCCAGCTGTGTGGGCACAAGAAGATACATTCAAAACTTGAAATAAAACTACATTCAGCCATTGGCAGATTCAAGATTCAGATTCCTTTTGTCCTCAACAAAAGGAAGCAGTTCGATGGACCAAAATTAAAAAGTGTATGCATTTTGGTACCGGAGGAGCCCCCTATGGGTGGACTGCTTCAGTAGGCTTATTCCCAAATATGCCTTAAGATATGGACCCAGATTTATGATGACTGGACTAATAACTAATGAATTACGCCAATTTTCCTGCTAAGCACCACCCCATGTGAAGTTTAACGGTCAATATCTTAAAAAATAAATAAGGTATCAACAAGCTTTATGCATCGTGTGATAAGTCTGGTCGACTAAAGCATATAAATAATAATGAACTAGCCTTGGGAGCTTGAATCTTAAAAAAATCTTAAAATTGAAAATTTGGCTACTTGATTTTAAAAGGAAATTTACTGGAAAAACTACCATTAAGAATTTTAAATAGAGCTGCATTTGATGATTAACTGATAAATCAATCATCAGAAAATCAGTCAGAAAAAAAAGAAAATTCTCTAATTACTGATTTTCCTCATCTTATGTGTTAGTAAACCAATTATCTTTGGGATTTGGACATCACATTGGGCTTTAAGATTAATCAAGAATCCAGCAGATTAATCAATTATGAAAATAAATGTTTCGTAGAGCCCTAATTTAAACAAGTAGGTGGAGAGTAAATATTCACACTGAACTCCAGATGACCTAAATCTGAGATAAACACAAATGGCCTATTTCATTAGTGTATGGTTATGTGGATATTATTAAAACAGATCAAAGGTTTGTGAAGTACAAAATGTCACAACTATAACCAGCTTCATATTTAGCTCATAGTGTGGTGGATAGTGGCACGACAGAGAAAACAAAAAAAAAGACTCATGATAAATCTAAAAGAAAGTTACATTGGTTAACATGCTTATTTCTTAATTTTCTTTAGGGCTACTTGTGCATATCATTTGTATTTGGAATGTGAGAGCTGGCTTGTTTGTTTATCTGTTTGTGTTGACTGTTGGCCAAATGCTGCAGTTTCACAGACAGTTCTCAACATATGTTTGTTAGCTCCGGAAAACAAAGTAGAAAATTATCTAACAAACTAGTTTCAAAAGTGCTGAGAGATCATTTCCGCTGCTTCTGCCTATGACCAGCTGGTAACCAAATACCAAATGTCACTCATGGAAGCACGCCAATAATAGACCTACTTTTACTCTCTCTCTTCTGCAATCGGTTGACTAATGCAGGCATGGTTTTTTCAGCGAGTGCATATGAAGCATGAACAGATGTTCTGAAAATAGGTCAATTTGCATGTTTGACAAATGACTTAAATATAATGGACAACTGATCAAATTTCTGCATGTTCAAATATCATCAATTTAGTTTGTTTTTTTTAAAAAGGAAAGAAGAAAGCTCACTGACTTTGTTGAGGCAGGAGACAATGTGGCTGAGGTCGATCCAGGGTGCCCCAGCTTCTGTCACCTGGTGAAACAGGTGATCCCGGAAAAGCTTCAACAGGTAGCGGTCGCCCGTCTCCGACCACGTCGGGTCCTTCTGAAACCTGATTCAGACAAAGCGAGGTCACAAAGTAGTAACAGAAGCACAAGTCACTCACCAGTGGATCTTTATGAAAGTGCTACTTACTCTGGCCTCTCATTGATGGTGCCCAGTTTGGCCAATAAGCGGAAGAGACGGCCGTTTTGCACCTCCTGCAAACAAACAAGGACTTTTATTCACCCAACCTTAACATGTTTTTAAATATTATTATTTGACTTTTTGGTCTTCATTGGACAGTCGGTAGTAAAGAGGCAGGCAGGAAACAAAGGGAGAGAATAAAGGACATAAGTAGTTTTTTGGACTAATTTGTTAACTTAAAAACACTTTCAAGTTAAAGGAATATGAATTTCTTAATAGAAAAAAAAAACATACAACACAAAAAAACAGAAAATTTGGCACCAAGTAAGGAAAATACTCGGCTCCCGGAGGCAAAACACATCAAGCAATTAAGAACTGCTTTCAGACGCGGTTTACTCTGTAACTGTAGTAATGGAAATGCTTTGCTGATCCCACAGGTTGAGGGATAAATAAAAGTAACTATGCAAACAAGCAAATGTATGAATGAATGAATACATGAAGAACGAAAGGAAATAATGAAGCATGAACAAACATTTCTAATATTAAAGGCAGAGGGATTTCCTCCTTAAAAGCAATGGACCTCTTTAAAACATACAAGCCTGCTCATCCCTGCGGGGAACACTGTCAGAAACCGAAACCTCGGTCACTTGACTTTCTGTCCTATGCTGCACCCTGTTTTCTCTCAGTTTCCAGAAAACACTTCCTCCTTACTGAAAGTCAACCAGAAGAAGCTGTATTTTCTTTTAAATACAACCACTGCAGCAAGTTCCAACACCACTAATGAATCCAAAAAGCTCCTAAACATCAAAATGTCTCTCTGTTGGTTTTCTTGACAACCATTCATCCAATTGACTTCACACTTGTCGGCTGTATTGTTGAGGACCGAAGGAATTTGGATGAGCCAATCTCGAGATAGCTGAGCATTGCCCTGCAGAAGTAGAGATGCTATGCAGTTCTAGGCACAGCAGTCAGAGTCGGTACAAAAAGTGTTCCTCGTGGGCAAAAAAACACCAAAGTCACACAATGAAACAAACAAACTAACCAATCAGGTGCAGTATACCGACAACTCCCGTCCTCTGCAAAGTAAAATTACTGTCTGGTGGCTTTGAAGAGAGTAATAACATCTTCAGTTCCCTGTTGGAAAGCTGTCTGGAAAATATCTCACATTCAATATGTCCATTTGTGTGAAAAAAATACGTCAAACACTTCTTGGTAATGAGTAATATGAACTAAAGAAGTGAAACAATGCCAACCACAGCCAGTAGCTTGAACAATGGTGTTGCAATGACCTTTGCGGCAGCTTCACATGAGTTTTGTGTTTCTTTTAAGAACTTAAAGCTTTAGTCAACAAAAAGGTTCACCAATCCTCATACACAGATACATGTTCAGCTAACACATAATGCAGAGATGACCTGATAAACAGGAGACACACTCTCCCCACCAGCAGAGATCAGCAGATTACACACAGGTATGGTCAGAAAAGCTACATGATTTTTCTAGCCCATTGCTCTCTTCTTTAGCTGTTCTCTGAACAAGACATAAAAACATCTACAAATACTTTGTTTGGTGGACATGTACAGTATGGGTGTAAGAGGGAAGTTGGGGCATGAACACGAAGAGAGATGAGGTGAGGGTTGGTTGTTTCACACATTCATACTCTAACAAGGGGAAACTAGGCGAGACTGCAAAGCCTACAATATACCGTACAACATCCTGTGTGCAAACAACTTCTCTCTTAGCTCACTAAACCAATGCCCTTTTTCCGGCCCCAACCCAAGAATATCAGCCTGACAACAACACGACTGAATCATGTATATTCTTGCATGCCTTCTCTCTCTCTGCCAGTATGAGTTTTTTAAAAAACAAAATAAGAAAAATGTATCGCTCTCACATACCTTGGCCAGATCCTCCTCAATGACATCATTCCTCATCTGAGATGCATCCAGTTGTGTGTAAAATCTCGCTCCAATCATCGGCATAATGTCATTGACGCTGCGCAGGCGAGACTGTTCAGTCAGCAGATACCTACACACGTACAAAAACATCAGTTTTGTTTGCCTTCAGGTGAGTTGGGAAGGGTGGATACTGCAATGCAACGTCACTAACACACAAGTCTTAAAACAGTCTTTTAACAGGTGTTCAAATTCTAATCTACTGGTACAAAAGGCAATAAAACACTGTTACAATTTGACAGGTTATGTAAGTAAGTGTTAAAAATCTTAACTTCAAGTGTAAACTCAGCCAACAAGTACTGAAAAGGTACAGTGAATTGATCAAACCACCTTTATACGTCATACTGTGTTATATGTTGTACTGCGTTTTTAGGTTTAAGTGTAAAAGCATCCGTCTTGTCAAGAAGTGTGAAGTCAAAGACAGCTGGACTTACTGTTAGCACAGCAAGTTCTTTTGACCTCTGACTTTGCACTTGCAAATTAGCAATACCCTGTATCTTCACACATCAGCTCCTCCGACACAAAATAAGGTCACACAGCTCATTCATGAATTTATATTGATTCTGGCCTGAAATAAATGCAGCACTACATAACCTCCACTGCCTTAGTTGCTAAAGTGCTGTGGACATTTTGTTCCAGAAATTTTGAAAATCTAAATAGATAGGAGATAGAAAATCAAAAGTGCTGATGCAAATACCATCATGACATATGTAAATGGTGTGGGTGGCTGAAGTGTCAATCTGAGTTCTGAGAAATACATTAATCAGATAGAAAGTACATGTGACTGTTGTAGATCTTTAAATGGTGTTGATGTGAAAACACAGTGAAAAAAATAATTTGCATACTAAACTTTGCTTGTAATCCTAACTTTAGGTTTCATGCTACATCTTACTAAAGATGTTTATCAAAACTTCCTCACAGACAGCATATCCTGCGCTGAGAGATAAGAGAATTTGTCGCAAAGCTACAGCCTTGAGACAGCTTGACTGCTGTGCCAACAAGGGACTACTTCTTGAGGAAAATTAAGGAAGTTGCTTGTTGCGAACAGGTGAAGAGCTGAATGGATGATGTTTGATTAACATGTGGATTTGGGGATGTTAACAGGGCCTTCCTGTTAGCTGCAGATACAAGGTCACTCTGCAAAACATGAGCTAACCCGAGACAGGTATTAAGTTGATTTTATGCTGAATTTTAACAGGCGGTGTCTGAAATGAAAAACACAAGCTGAGTCATGGCACACACCCCCCCCTCCCCCTTTCTTACAGAATGAGGTTCTTGAGGTCTGAAGAGTAGTTGATGGACACCAGCTCCATGGCCTTCTGCAGGTTCTCCCTTTGAATACCAGCCAGGGAGTTACATGCCAACGCCAGCACCACCTTGCCCAGCGACACCAAGTCTGCTTGCTACAGAAGAAAAAAAAAAAAAAAGAAGAAACACACATTAAAGATATAAAGCCCCATTTTGAAGAGAATTTTAACTACATGTGATGGAAATATTAAATCGATGAGTTGTAACTCTCTCCATAAGACACGCTGTAGAATTTTTCTGTAATGTATCTTCATGTGTGACCACAAACTAAATCCAAGGAAGTACCTGGTACTGTGGCATTAGGGCAAGATGATTGGTCTGACTGTTGTCAAAAGTTAAGACATCAAACACCCCAACACAGTTCACCCGTAACCTGCAGAGATAAGAGACCATTATTGTCAGTAGTTTATGTCTACGTCTGTATTGAGAGTGCACAACCACATGATTGTGAAAAAAAAAAAAAAAAGGAAGCCTGAACTGACAATATTCTTCCGCTTTTAATGCATGCAGTCAACAGTCATAGCTACACTTTCTGAGCTGGAAATCGAAATTAATGCAGTTCCAAACACCATGTACAGTTATATGTGACAGGAACTGACTGCTGAAGTATTTATACGTGTGTACCTGGTCTTGCCAGTGATAAGAATCTTGCTGGGGTCCATGACACGGCAGGCCAGGCCGGCAGTGTGGATGGTACGCAAGGCCGAGCTGAGCTGGACGATGTAGGCCCATATCAGAGACTCAGGGAGCAGACCTGCATGCTGCCGTGGTGGGGGAGGTTCATGTTGTCCTGCACACAAAGACATGCTTTATCACGCAAATGCAGCCGGATGGGTTAGACATTACCAGTGAACTAAACCTCAAACTGTCATCAGCTTCCTCGGCAATCTTCTCGTCACGAAAAAAGAAAGGCCTCTCACGTTTGTGGTGTCAGTAAGACACATCAATTCACAGTGTTTTCCTTATTGATTATTCCGCTGATTTGTATCTTGCCTTGATTGACTTTATTTCTATGAAACCAACAGTCTAAAACCTGGAGTTATTTAGTTCACAATTATTGGTACCATGTATCAAGGCTGAGACCTTATCACAGCCACCAGGGTTCGATTCCAGCCTACACCCTTTGCTGCATGTCATTCCCTCCAAAGTCTCTACAATGCCCATCTCTCTCCAGCTGTCACTATTGACTAACTATCATTAAAATAATGCCATTTCCCTTTTTGGCAATTAACTGATTGTTTCAGCTCTACTTTGAACAAAATAAATGAGCGGAAATTCGAGTCACTGTTCCAAGAAATCGTGTTTACCATCAGTTCATAACCTTGTCATACTTCCAATATTCTGTCATTCTTATCAGAAACATAAGGTTGGGTAATTTCACTCTGACGACCAGTGTAAGGGTGTGAACTGCACAACAAAAACCACAATTTCACACTGAAAATGCCGGAGATGGCCAAAATATTTGTTTCTCTAAAGGCCAAACACGACGTGATCCAGCACTTTGAGCGATTTTTAGTAGGTTTTCCAGTGCAATTCTATATATTTCATACACTGTGGTTTATTATCAGTGTTACAGACTAAACAAAGCCCATGGTCTGAATGGTTTTGCTTCCTCTGTCTGCATTCCTGTAGGTAGGCTATACAGCACCTGCCCTGGGATCAGTTTCAGCCACAGTTTCCTCCAAGTCCCCATGTCTCTCTTGCGCACACACACATGTTAACTGTCAAACTAGGTCACAACAGACTCCAAACACTTGAATCTTTTGCAAAGCTTCAAGACATCCACAAGAGTAGTCTTAGACTTATTTTTTACTTTAAGCTTCTACAACTGAGTGGTTTTATATATACAGCTTTAAGTCATCAAATGTCGGATGTGAACAAAACCGCATGCAACGCAAACATGAAAAACACAAACCAAAATAGACCTAGGCCAATGACCTCATTAGCAAACATATAAACAAACTCAAAAGTGTGAAGCAGAGGGGTGCAGAGCGAGCAGCATCTGAGGTGATGCTGGGTCTATTTCTACGTGAAGGAGGAAGGGAGGGAAGACTAACTCACCCCACTTCCTCTTGGTAAAGTACGAGTCTGCTGCTGGATCATTGAAGTGTCTGCTGAACATGGTTTCTGCACCCGCATGGAAGTCATAGGAGAACACCAAAGCTAGGGCAAAAAGATGGAAAGGGAAATAGTGAAAAAAATAAACAATCTGCAGCAGTTATTTATTCAATTAATGCCACTATGTCCTGCATTATAATCCCTAAAGTGGTTTCCTTTACCATAATGAGACAATCAAATTGGAGAAATAGTACATAGCACAACAGAAACCAGGGCACTTCATTGTGCTTTCAAACTTTTGAGACGGAAAGCAGTTCTGGTTTAATACCAGTAATGTGTAAAACAATCAATAAAATCAATGAACCACATTCAAAAGACACAAACAAGTTCTGTACATAAAAACTGCTTATACACAATACACACTCACAGTGGTCTCCAAAGGCCTTTGTGGTGAAGACCTCCCTCAGCGTTACAGAGTTTGAGTGCTGAATTTTCTTCCACATGTCCACCAGCATCATGCACTTGGTGTTAACAAGGCGGAAACCTGGACACATTTTAAAGACACACAACAGACAATTAGAATAAAGGTACTTTATACTATCATGACATAATGTGCCACTTTCAAAAATAATTAACAGAAGCCCCACAACAAATGCATTTCATGTTTGCTCTAATGGAAGTGGGGAAACATCTCACATGTCCTGCACGGCTCATCAAAAATAATAAAGAGCTGTATTCAAGTTTGTGTTTTTTTGCAATTTCTTTTCCTTTTACAGGGGAATCCAATGCTGATGTCTGTCTGACTATAGGAAAGGTGAGGGCTCAGCTAATGTTTCGTTAAAATTAAAAAAAAGATTATTTCCAATTATTTTCCAATTATAATTGCAAGTATTTCAATTCTGCAAAACTTCTTCAATCTGCAAAACTGGACTTCCAATGCAGTTGCTCCAGATACAGTATTTTTACGAAAATATGCATCAAGTTGGTTAGAATAGGGTAACTCAAGACTCCACTAGAACAACTAAAATTATCTTTAAAAAAATATTTTTGCATTGCTTTGGAACCATGTAATTATCACAGCCAGCTGGCAGCTTTTTCACTTACGAGATATAGTTAGCTTAAGACTGAAGACATGATACCATTATTTGTCACAGTGGCTATTTTTGGTGGTATGACATCTGTGTTATTGTTCTTTGAAAATCTATTTCTTATCGCCACATTTATTACCGTGTATCCTCCTCAGGCAGTAAGGCAGGTCATCCTTGCTGTTGACCGCCTTGTAGCAGGAGGTGATGTAGCTAAAGTTGCTGGTCTTCTGCATGCGGTTTGGTGGGGGGAGGGGCTCGAGGGGGAACAGGCTGTGGTAGCTGTCCACCTCAGAGGGTACATCTGTCAAAGACCGAAACAGTTTCAGAAGAAAAAAAAAATCCTAACAATAACATACTATTGCGCAAACACACGCAATCAAAAACAGAACCAACAACTTTAAGCAGGCTCCAGGTATTAGGCCAAATGAAGAATTACTGACCAATATTAAATCAGCAGTAGATTATGAATTTCTAAAACAAATTCTTTTCACACATGTATATCGAAGGGTAATTTGAGAGTTCACAGTTGTACCCCATTGTATTACAGAAACACAAATATTATATTGTATTTCAACACCATTCCACACAAACATGAAGAATTCAGCTCCACAGTAGACTATCCTATTTGTTTTGGCAAGCAATGGAGGTTTGTTTACCTGCTCTCATGAAATTTAAAATGCTTTTATTGTAAGCCTGCCTCATTCTGCAGTACACACAGAAAATATTACATTATTAACAATCCTTTGTGTAACAACAGAGTAGACCCTTTACCTGGGTTCTCTGAATGGTCAATCTGGGCCATGGTTATCAGATGTCTGTTTATCAACTCCTGGAGGGAAAATAAGAGGGTATCGCATTAGACGTTACCTCCACAGAAGAAGACAAAGATATGTTTAGTGAAAGATGAAAGAGGGCTAGGGGGAAATACCTGTCGGAGTTCATCAGCCATAAAGAAGGACGGGGCGTTGGCTTTCGGCTGCATGTAAGCCACATGGGGAGCAGTGGGGGGATAGATATGGTAGGTAGGAAACACCTGCGATGAAACCAGAAAAAGACAGCTTCCTATTTATTGAGAAATGAAAACCAGTGTGATCATACATGTTTCATTTTTTCCCCAACTGTAAGCACATAGCTACAC
Source organism: Centropyge bicolor (assembly GCA_037975185.1). Taxonomy (NCBI): domain Eukaryota; kingdom Metazoa; phylum Chordata; class Actinopteri; family Pomacanthidae; genus Centropyge; species Centropyge bicolor. The sequence continues at coordinate 6,139,894 of JBBMOC010000014.1, forward strand.
AAATTAACGTGACGGAACAAAACTCTGATCAGGACTTGAATTAAGTGCAAAGACAGTCACACAATGCCATGTGTATGCTTTTAGTGTAATTCCAACTTTAATTTGCAAGTATTTCCTGACTTAAATACAGAGTAGGATGCTGTGTGGAGCACATACCATCCCAGCCATTGGTGCCGGGGTGTTGTCCGTGTAGAAGTAGGTGGTCCCCCCTACAGTCTCTTTCTGGATTATGTGAGTGCCCTGGTCAGATGCGGTGGTGGGCACCATGTAGTTGGCAGGGTTTGGGGTGTGACTGCGCCGACGAGGAGCAGGTGAGGTGTGCGGTGTGATTTTTGGGGAGTGGAGAGGAGAAGATCCCGCAGAAAGAGACATACCTAAAATCAAAGACAAATGGAAAAATCGTTAAAAGAAAAGGTTACGATTAGTAGCATTTACTGGCTGCAATCATATAAAATGTTTGAAAGGGGTACAGCACCCAAAGAGATCATTTAGCAGCAGCAAATGTGACACTATACACAAGAGGGAATTCCCAAACATGCTGAACTAGACAAATTTAGAGCTAAAGATGGAAAACAAAACTGAGTCATGTAGAAAGTAGAGCAAAGCAGATATTACAAGGTGATTTCTCAGCCGGTAATACTCCAAAAACCCTCACCTGGTGCTAGCGCAGCAGCTGTGGAGCTGCTGAGGCCAGGATGTGGGAAGAGAGGCGAGGGGAAGGCCTGGACAGTGGACTGAGCCATGGTGGCCATACGTGGAGCTCCCTTAGGGATGAACTCACTTGCTGCCGGGTTAGGAGCCTAGTGGCACAAGGAAAAACTTTTAAATGTTAGATGAAGTCTACCACTCCTGTTAGAGGCAATAAAGGCGTAGATGGACATTAAATTCATCCTAGTTAGGTTTCAAGTACCTGCTGTTCATACAATAGAAGAGTACGAAACTTTAAAAGCACTTTAAAATAATCATGCTCTCTTGGATGGGACACTTGTGTGCTCACCTTTCTCCTATGGGAAATGCTAAGAGCACCAAAATCACTGAACAGTGAGGATGTCGGGGAGTTCACTGGATCTGTGGAAGACCAAAGAGTGTAAGGAGTTGTGCAGTGGCATTTTCAATATTTCATGGATGAGTGATGAATCCAGCTTCACAGATCACTGTAGGAGTCTTACCATGAGTGCTGTGGCTGAAGTTCTTGGCACCATCGTTGAGGAGACTGGGTGAGCTGCTGCTGGTAGTCATTCGCTAAAGAGAGGAGCATCAAGAAAAGATGTCTTACAGAAGGCACATGTTTGTCAACACATCATCACCAAAGAGACCAGTGACAAACTAAAGGAAAAACATAAACTGTCTTAGTAACATTTTGGGTCTCTATTTGAGGCCAGAACAGCTTTGGCTGGGCACTGACAGACAAAGCCACTGGACGCCCTCTCAGTAGGGGTCGAGCATTCAGGTCTGCACTGGTCTCTTGGTGTATTCCACACGGTGATGGTTAATTCATCTGACCATATCACTTTTTAACACGTCTGTAGACCAGTGCCAGGTTTTTACATCACTAAACTCTCAAATGTACGCTCATCCTTGTAATGACGGGTTTATGTACTATAATATCCCTCTATGTAATTGTCAGCAGACTGTTATTGCCCACAGTCTCATCATGTCCTGCACTGACATTCTCAGTCACTGGAGTTGCTCTTCTGTTTTTCCTTTACATATTGCACAAATGCACAAGCATCATGGTCATCAAATGTGCACTGTCGACCATAATTTCTGATGTACATACTCATGTGTATCCCACAGATCTAAATACAGACGTCACTTAGGTGACTGTTCCTATTGAAACACCAGCCAGCTGAGTTGAGCAGTCTTTGTGACTGAAACTCCTGCCATCCATGTCTCAGCAATAAACCTTCTTTCAAAGTCACTTAGATCTTTTTTCCTCTTGCCATCTTCATACAAACTGGGCCTGCTCAGCATTTTTAAACGTGCCAAAGAGCCTGATTGGATGCTAATTGCTTAACTGTACTATGTAGTGCACCTGTAAGGAAGCATCTACATTCATTATGTCTCTGATCTCATGTATGCAGGTTTTTCATTTAATTTGTCACTCATCTGAATCTCCAGCATCTCTTTCGTACCTGCATCATTGAGTATTTAGACTCCGCTGGGCTCCCAAACCCATTGACCCCAATAAAGCTGCTGCTGAAGTAAGAGTTGGTGAGATTGGCATCGCTCAGGGTTGCGCCCTCCATCCCTGGGACTGTAGATGACAGAAAGAAAGTTTAGCAAGTACTAACTGCAGCAAGAATAATATAACTGACAGGTAATTATGAACTCTAACAGAAGCAAGAAGGTAAAGTATGCATATTAATGTCAGCACTATTGGATGTTTGTTGAACCATTCACAGAGCTGATGAAAGAGAATGTAAACACTTCCACAAGTGTAGATTGAGCAGGGACTAACGCTGCCACTGGGCGATATCTACATTTAATACACTTTTTAGCATTAAATACTGGTTTCAGTGGTTCGAGGTTAAAGTGGACGTATTACGCTTTTAAGTTGCATGTGAATGTTAGTGACTTGTTGTTTGTTTACGTTGGGAAAACACAACAACACAACGCAAAAACAATGCCCCGTGCACAGCTAGCATAGCTACGCTAATGTTAGCAAACATTAAACTTACAGTAAGTTACATATTAACAGCTACACTACAACTCAAGTAAACAACAATTAACTGGAGAAAAAACTTACGGCATCCGTACTTAAACTTATAACCCCGCCCCGAAGGCCAAGCCAAACGCATTAAAGTTAGTTTAAGCGCTCAATTTAACGCTAGAAGTGCTAGCGATAGCTGGCTAACAGCTAGGCTAGCTAACTTTCGTGGGTCGCGGATTTGTGCCCACTCACAGCTGTCACACACAACAGCAGGCCTCCCCGTGTGTGCTGCACAGCATGGACCATGTTATGTGTTGTTATGAAGCAAAACTCACACTACATGAAGACAAAGCTATTCACAAGACAGCTAAAGAGTAGCGTGTGTGCTAGCTGCATACAGGAGGCTTTGGATAGTGCTGGCAGGTAAATGTAGCCCATGCTGTTTGGGGAGGCCTCATTGAATCCTCGGGCTAAATTTTAACAAAGCTCCACAAGGCCCAAAAGTAAAGTCACAGTCAGTCACCCAGTGTGAGGCCTCGTCTGCTGTAATTGTTACTCACTGGTTAACAGCTGCCCCTCCAGAGACGTGCCTGCAGGCCCCATTGTTTCGCTCTTCTTGGACACACCGGTCCCCGCGCCGCCCGGGCAGGCCGCCGCAGAGCCGCCGAGGGAATACCCCGTTGGCGTCCCGCCACCTCCGGCCATGGACAACGGGACGGGGCTACCGCCACCGCCGTGCAGCGGCAGGCTCGCCATGGACGGATCCTCATGCAGGAACTGACACTCGTCTCCATAAAAGCAGGTTTTGTCTTTCGCGTAGTATCGGCAAAACTTCACCTTGACATTGGGTATCCCGGCACCCCCGAGCGGAGCAGCTGAAGCTGGGAGTCCACTGTTCATGGCACCGCTGCTGCCTCCGCCGCTGCTGCCGGAAGACGCTCGCACATAGAGACGCAGATAGCTAGCGAGCTAGCCAGCTAGCCTGCAAACAGTTTCCCCTTAAAGGAACGGATTAATATCACTTCAGCTGGTGAGGAACACTTGAGACGCTACAGTACTCACATTATAAGGCTACGATGCATTTTCAGGAGTTATCATTGCATGTGTTGAATCCTGGTCGTCGTTGTTGTCGCTCTCCATGCAGCTGCCTGCTTCGCAAAGTAGCCTGTTGTTGTTTTTTGCTCGCAGCCAGGCTTCCCTGCTAGGGACCCGCTAGCATAGCTTTGCATTGTGGGTAGACCGTTTGGCTGCGCTTACCTGCTGCAAAAGGAGCTGCACGCCGAACTTGCAGCGCTGTGAGATTGTGAATGCAAACGAATAGTGTGGCTGAAAGCTTGGAGGTATTATGAGCCAAGTCTGCAGAATCAGTGCTCTTCAGTCGTCAGCTGGGTTCAAATAAGAAATTTGAGAAATTAAGCCATTTTAAGGTCTAACATCTGAGTTAATTTATATAAACCTACAGTTCAAAAATAATGCACGAGCATTGAGCATCAGGACAAAAATCAAGAGATGGCAAAAAAGACAGATTAAGTAAGTTTATTAGAAATTCTAAAAACTAATTATAAATCTTCATGTAGGCATAACATTTTAAATTTTGATGGAAACATACAGACAAGAATCAAAGTTGCATCAAATAATTTCTTCATTCCTTTCTTGTAAAATATAAGACTTTAAATTTCTTTATGTTGCATAGCATTATTGCATGTATATGATATTTTAAGTCCATTATAACATCCCCTTGTGAGATTTTAAATTGCATGCTTATGATCACAGTTCGTACACTGTGTGTTGCAGTCAGGCGTGGCTGAAAGCAGCATCACTTCCAGTCATGCTTCCCCTGTTTAAAAGATTGTCGCACGCATCCTCTTCATCAAAGTTTCGCTGTCTAACCCGGTAATGAGTATGTGACACTGACAGAAAGACAACATCAATGCCGAGGCAGACAAATATGATTGCGGGTGAGTCAGATCATTTCAAGTCTGTGATCTGTGGGCTGAGCTGTTGGCACTGCAGAATCAGAGGGAATTTGAAAAAATAAAATGATACTCATGGCCTGAATTTTAGACAGGTTTATAAATATATGCATGTTTCGAGCTGGTACTCAAATATTTGCAAAAAAAAAAATGATGGCAGGATATTACTTTGTTTTACTTTGCATTTTTCATCATTAGTCTACCTCAGAATCAAATGATCAATTGAAACATTCAGTTCATATTAATATTCAGCTGTGGTTCAAAAATATAGTAAGAGGAACCTTACAGATAAAAAGTGACTCACTGAGACACTTCACTGTTCATCCGAGTTTTTTAAAGTTTTGCATTTGTTTAAAAAAATATAGTCTCTTATGAAGTTAGTTTATCTTCTATACAGTGCAACTAATCAAGTAATCTATTGCCAATATTGTTTTTGTGCCTTGTTCTGTGTTGCTCTTGTTTTTTTTAAATTGCATTTCTCATGTGTGTTTCTTTCAAATACAATTTCCTTTTTTTTAAAAAAATTGCCTATTCAAAAAAAACCATACACAAACATATGAACTGAAGTTAGTTTTCTGTCTTTCAAGCTGTTTTCCTGCTGTGTGCCGTCGAGCTCTGCTGCTCTGATGGTGTGGGAGTGAAGAAACAGGCCTGCGTAACCAGTCCTGAGGTACAAGTCAGAATCCATATGCACAATTCAAATCAATGATGCATTCATATACTAGTCTTTCTGAGTTACTGTATACTACTGAAACATTACTAAGGCAAGGGATTTTTTTATTCTTTGGTAAGCTCCAGTGAATGTACAGGGAATGTAGAGAAAAACATCAGATAGGGAAATGGCACAAACGTCACGTAAATGTACCCTTGTTTCATTTCTGTTCATCAGTTTGAAGTCTTTCAGTTTATGTGTCCTTTTAGTACAGCCTTTTCAAAGATGGCAGCTTGACAGGACAAGTTTTTAAAGATTATTTGACACGTCAAAGTAGGAAAAGCGCAGTTGTAAATAGTAAAATGAGCCATGGCTGAATTCCAATTAGCTGTTTCAGTTTCCAGAGTTCTTGTATTGTACATGCTGGATAACTGTTATGACTTACTGGGACACCTACTTATGTTATTAGTAATACATGTAAATTTTCTACTATGATAAGACAAAATGCCTATCTATAAATCTCAATCTTGAATAATGACTAACTAATATAAAGAATATGTTTTGTGTAGTAGCTGAACAAATGAAAACATTTACATATACTTGGTCCTGTGAGATATTTTTAATTAAACCACAGATATCAAATAGCCATATCAATGTTATATGCTTTAAATTACTACTAATACATTTTTGTATGTGTTCTTGTAATATTTATACAACATTTTCATGCTGCCTCAATGAATGCATTGGATGATTAAATGGCGAGTGTTGTCTCTCAGGTGGAATGTTTTGCACCAGCTGATTATCTGAATGCATCTGGTCCTGTGAGCGTAGAGGTTTGTGCTGGTAAGAAACTCCACATCTCCCTGGAGCACGTCCCTGGACACCCTGTCTGCCACTGGATCAGAGGAGCAGACAGAGTACTGACAGTGTACGTGAATGTCTGTGTGTATATTAAGATGTGTGTGTCCCCTCTTTTTTATGTGCATGTGATTAAACTGAAGCATTGCCTTAAACCTCACCAGAAATGGGAGTCACTCCATGGTCCTACCACCGCTTTCTGAGACTGATTCAGGGGAGTACACGCTGAGCTGTGGAACAAGCAATGAGACTATTTCTCTTTACGTAGTCACAAGTGAGTAATAGCTCTCTACTATAATGCTAAGTCAGCTCTTCACACAAACACTTGACTTGGTGGAAATAACTATTATTAACAATTATGTTTTTTTCTAGAACGTCCCACAAAACCAAAGCTGATTCTGGACCGTTTAGAAGATTCAAGCTGGTCGCCTTTTTTCACATGTATCTCTGAGGGCTGCCCAAAGCCCACACTTAAATGGTCTGGGTAAGATGTTTTCCATTACATTTACATGCATAACCGAGAGTATTATTTTAATGTACTCCACTGACGCCAACTTTATTAAAAAATATCTTCATATTGTATAGTTCTATATGATGAAGTTTCCCCTCCCTTTCAACAGGAACAAGGTGGGAGAAAATGGTCCTGCAAACTGTGGAAAAGCAAATAGCACAATATCCACTACTGAATATTACGAGAGTGGCATGATGTGCTGTGCTACTAATACTGAAGGAGAAGAGTGCTCCCAATTGTATGATTACGGTAAAATAAATATCAATATCTCTCACTTAATTTTGGACTGCAACCACCTGAAAAGGTTGAAGGAAAAGCAGTTCACAGAACAGAGATGACTGTATCTCTGACTGATCACACCATAGCAAACAGTTGTCAAGTTTGTTGCGTGACTTGAGAACCTGTTGTGTGGTTTCAGACCTCGAGACTGACTTCATGAAAAAAGATGAAGTTACTAACGTGACTGTGAGTCCTGGTCAGCCCTTACTGCTTCGCTGCAGATTGCAGTTTTTTAGGCCGCCATCACCTGTGTGGGAACATGGCGGCAAAGTAATGAATGCCAGCACAGAATGCCGTCCTGAAGTCAAGGAGGAGGTACATGTGAACAAATGTGAATTATTTCATTTGTCTAAAGACATAAAACTACTCTATGAATCTTGCTGCCTCTAATCATAACAACTGTATGTTTTTCTCCAGGTCTGCGTCAGAAATGATTCATACATTGAGAGTCAGATGGTCTACCTGTTCATCAAATCAGTCAGCGTGGACCACGGTGGCACATACACCTGCAGGAGTCCAGATAACAAAACCAAGTCTGTCTACGTGCATGTTCAGGGTTAGTAGAACTAATTTCACTTTTTTCTTTCTCTCCGTATGCGTACGGTCAAACTGTTTTCAATGAATTTCATGTTTGCATTATGTTTTACTGATTTCTTGTGTTGCCTCAGCTGAAGGTTTCCTCACTGTACAGCTGGATGAGAACAAGATCATAGCAGCTCAGAATGCATCCAGCTCCTGTTTGCATGCCGATGTCTCCTACCACCCTGTGCTCCAGCACTGCTCCTGGGAAGCTCCTGATAAGACTGTGACTAAATGCATCAGGGACAGCTGGGTGACAAAACACAGGTAGTTGAACGAAGCAATGTTCATGGAGATAAACTTACTGAACAATTAAAAATGCTGCAAAAGGCCACCAGCATGTAGAAATGTGCTAAACATGTAAGGTCTTTCCTTAATTAGCATTAAAAGTCAACTACTATTGAAAAATATAATTAATATTGATGTGATCTATCTTAGTACGGATGCATGGTTTCATATGAATGTCTCCTATGACACTGTCTTCTCAGGACTGTGAAGCTATGTCATCCACTCAAATCAGGAGATTATAAGTTACATGTGGAGGCTGGAGGCCAAAAAGAAACCAAGACCATATCAGTGTGTGTTGTGGGTAAGAAAGATTATTTTGTGTGTTTATTCATGTAATTTATGAACAGTGCTATCACTTTTAAAATGTCAACAATTCTATTTTAAATGGTGCAAAACATTTTGTCCACTGACTTTGTTTCAGACGAACCAATGTTCAAATTCTCGGTTAACAAGGATAATAACACCTTCACCTTTGAGACTGTGAGTCTTGTGCCAGCAAATTTCATCTGGATGTCTTGTTTTTCATCCAATGACAGGTATGCTCACTGTCTGATCTGCTCAGCTCAGAGGAAATTGAAGTACACACACACATACACTTGCACACTTAGATTCCTCAAGTCTCTGCTCTTTCTGTTATAGCAATTGTGAAACAGACTCTTCCTGGAGTGAGATCCCAGACACCTCTCAGACAGACTCTGATGTCTTCTGTAACAAGATGATCAAGAGCTCTCTGAGCAGAGATCTGGTGAATGGACACCATTTAAGGTTTTGCTTGACAAACTCAGTCGGCTCCTGGTGCAAACCTCAATATTCAGTATCCCACTCATCTCCATTCCAGGCTATCAAAGGTAGAAGATCTATTCACAATTCAAAACCATGAAAATGAATCATGAAATAAAACTGAGTTGATTGATCTTCATCACTGTTTTTAGGTGCTCCAAATAATGATGACGGCAGCTTGTTGGTGCTGAAAGTAGGCAGTTTGCTTCTGCTCCTGGCTTTGGCAATAGTTAGCATCGTGCTCACATACTTTATCAGAAAGAAGGTATGTATTACACATTGACACATATACACATACAGACACAAACATACAAGGATTTAATGCCAACCCCTTTGTGTTTTCAATAGAAGCCCCAGTATCAGCCCCAGCTTCAGATAATCCAGATGGTCGGACCCAATGACAATGATTACATCTACATCAACTTCAAGGATTTTCAGTACGACCCGAAATGGGAGTTTCCCAGGGAGAACCTGGAACTGGGTATGAATTACACCAAGAATTAGACATGATTAGATTAGACATGACATTGCTTTTTGACGTGTGCTTTCCTGTAAGATCAATGGGAGCAAGAATCCAAATGAACTTAAACTTGGTGTTTCTGTGTCCCCCCCAGGTAAAGAACTGGGCTCTGGGGCTTTTGGCATGGTGGTTCAGGCCACGGCTTACGGCATCAACAAGCCTGGAGTCTCACAGCAGGTGGCTGTCAAGATGCTTAAAGGTCAGTGTGTCATACATTTATTCAGTGAGCGAAAGGCAAAATGTTAAAAAAAGGTCATTTTAGCAGCTTATGTGATATTTGACCCTGCAGAGAAACATCAGACGGTGGAGAAGGAGGCTCTGATGTCAGAGCTCAAGATGCTGACACACATCGGTCACCATTCTAACATTGTTAACCTGCTCGGAGCATGCACAGACTCAGGTACATGTACACTGCTAATTACTAACATGCACAACAAATTTTGTGTTCACGCACTGCATCTGATTTTATCCCAGGTAGGTGGGTGACTTTTGTCAGATGGGATGCTGCATCTAGTGCCATGATTTTAGAAGATCTTATGTGTAAATTTAGTATACGACCAGAAATCAGGATGTTCACATCCCAAACAAATTATCCTTAACTTAATCAATTCATTGATTTAATTAATCAACAACTATAACACCTCTGTGGTCACCTAGAAGTGGAGGCTGGTGTTTAAACAGGTAATGAATGGCACTATAGTAAAACACACTTGTAATCATACAAAATATGTCTTCAAGTAATAATTGTAGTTATATTTTCCATACAGGACCAACATACCTGATATTCCAGTACTGCTGTTATGGAGATCTACTGAACTACCTAAAGAAAAACAGAGAACGTTACCACAAGTCTGTGACCGACGCTTTCAACAAGGACCGTTTCAGCAGCCTTTACCACAACCTGCAGCCCAGGAAGAACTCCAGGTGGGAGCAAGGGGAAGGATATAGGGGCAACAAAGGGTATATAACTCTAGGCCTGTTTGTAAAATCACTCTGCAGGACGTCTAGTTTAACATTGCAATAATGTGTTTTCTCAGTGAGCCGGACAAAGCAGTGGACAATTATGTGCCCATGTACGGCTCTACCACCAGAGGGCAGGAGGACATCGCCCTCCTCACCCTCAGGTCTGGTGACATGGACAGCTTTGAAGGTGAAGAACGTGCATGTTGTCACACAGAGAAACTAAGATATTAACACCTACAGTGCAAATACTGTTGATGCTAACTGATGCCGATTTGTCCACTTCCAGAAATCTATGAAAACCTGGATGATCAGACAGAGGACCTGCAAGCCCTGACTTTTGATGACCTGCTCAGCTTTGCCTTCCAAGTGGCCAAAGGCATGGACTTCCTCTCCTCCAAGAACGTAAGGGACGACTATTTGACAACTATTTTGATGATTGTTTAATTATTAAGGTTGTTTGTTAAGCAACTAAACAATCCCCATTTTTGACTTCTCAGTTATGAGGATTTTCTGTATTTCTTTGTATTGCATGATAGTAAATCTGTAATTTGGGGGCTTTAGGCTGTTCAGATACAACAAGCTATTTGAAGACATTAACTGCAGCTTCTGTGTTTAATGACATTTCATAGACCAAACAATCATTCTGTTTTAAAAAAAGAATTGTTTGTTGCATCCATAAAACCACAATCTGAAAAAAGAATCGGCCAATTTGTTTTTCTAGGAAACTTAATTATATATATATATTAAAAACCTATACAGTGTTGAATGTGGATATGAAAGACATTTTTTAAACTTTCTTAGCCTCATTATTTTATTCTCATTCTTATGTTTTAGTCTGATGATTATTGGCATTGTAAAACATAGATGTAGAACTGTTCAAAAACTCATATGTCAATCTGTTAAAGTGACCTACTGTATCAACAAAGAACATCAGTGTCAGACTGCAGTTATGGGCCTGGACTTCGTGTATTCTGTGTAGTGTGATTAGAGTAAATATCCTGACAACTACTCCTGTCTGTCCTGTCTGTGCAGTGTATCCATCGAGACCTGGCAGCTCGAAACGTGTTAGTGACAAAGGGCAGACTGGTGAAAATTGGTGACTTTGGACTGGCCCGAGACATCGAGAACGACTCCAACTATGTTGTGAGAGGAAATGTAAGTCAGATGATACTCACATCATATTACATCATTCAAGTTCTGGATATTTTTTTTCATCTCATCTCAAACATAATGCTGGTGGCTGTGTCTGTCAGGTGCGTTTGCCAGTGAAGTGGATGGCACCGGAGAGCACCTTTCAGGGGATATACACCATGAAGAGTGACGTCTGGGCTTATGGCATTCTGCTCTGGGAGATCTTCTCACTTGGTAGCCTTCACCCAGCGCTCTCCATGAGCAGTACATTTTCAGCAGCACAATCAATTTATTTACAGTGATTAACAATTTTCTAACTGTTAATCTCAGGTGTTACTCCGTACCCGGGCATGAAGGTGGATCACACGTTCTATTCAATGATTGAGAGAGGATTTAAGATGGAGTGTCCATACTACGCCAACGAGTCTGTGTAGGTGTCTTCAGTCTGTATGCAACACTTAAGTTTATGTACTACATAAGCAGACACAGTGCTCGAACAGATTGAATACAGTGATCAGACACTGTACATCATGACAGAGTTGATATTTTAATCATTTGCACAATAATTACTATGAATAATAAACTTTAAAAAATATGCTAATGGATGCTGACATATATATTTTTGAATTTCATCTCTTTCTATATCTTCCTTCTCCAGGTACGGGATGATGTGTAAGTGTTGGTCCCTGGATCCTTGCAACCGGCCATCTTTCTCCAAACTGGTGTCCTTCATGTGTGATCAGCTGACAGACAGAGAGGAGAAGGTAGGCCTGTGCAGCAAGGTCAACAACATATTGAAAAAGTCTATTTGAAGCAGAGATTTTAGCCTATGTAAATATTGCATCTGATCTATTATTATTATTATCTAAAGTTATTCCTTTTCTAAGCAACATCCTTCCTCTTTCAGCTCTACCATAACATGCTCGACCAGACATCCAGCGACTATCAGAATGCACCGGCCGTTTTGGACATTTCCGCTTTGACAAAACAGAATGAGAGCAAGACGCAGTCGGCCAATAACTACTGTCAAACCCACGCGACTGAAGAAAGCAAAGTGGAGATGCCTGATTCAGACACTGTGGCGGCTGAGGAGAAGCTTCTGAAATCAACTGATCCAGAGTGATCACCTATCACCACCAAATGCCTGTTAACCAAATCTTCTCTGTATTGCAAAACAGGTCATTTATAATTATACTCATTATAATAATCTTAAGATTTGCATTAGATGCTCTTGTTTTATATTCTGTTAAAATAGTAGCTTTTTTAGACTTGTAGGTTGGATTGAGTAAAACATATGTAACATATATTTAACACATGTTTTCATGAACATCAGCTCAGCAGTTATAATTTGCAGATTGTTTTCCACACATTTATATTGTTTTTCACACCAAGCTTTCCTATTTTAAAATGTTTTAATGGATTTTACATTGTATTGCCATATTTAAACATTATCCCTGCAATAAAATGTGCTTTACACAATGAAAGTAAAACTTCTGAAAACAATGTAGGTTAACTTTATATGTCATTTTAAGAGGGCTAAAGGAGAATAACTATTCAGTATTTCTTAAGAAAAGAGTAAAGACTGCACACACTAAAAAACACTGGGTTAAAAATGTATCCAGTGACGAGTCAATATAGTTTGCTACCCACTGGTCCTGGGTCAATTTTAACACAGTGCATTTTAGTGTTGAGACATGATTAAATTCAAAAAGTCCAGTTCATATTTTGTTTATCTTATTATCCCCACCCCCCTACCCCCCTTTATATTGTGACCCCTATCATATGCATAAGCCACCAATTGACAACACGTTAGTCCCTGACCAATCACAGTCTGCCTTCGTTCACTACGTGTGTGATGTCATCAGGAATGTTCACGAACATGTAAACATAAAGGTGTTTCCGGAAGCGCCAGTGTAAACTGGATTTTACCTGTGTCAGTTTGATCACCTGGATGTAAAGACTCTTTGTTCTCAGGCTGTGATATTGCTTCATATTTGCAGTGTCCAGGTATGTTACTGCATCTTTATGATCTGTCAACAGTTCAACCAAAAAGTGTTTTTCCCCCCTCTCAGATTGTTTCATTTAAGTGATTTAGAAGAATCAAGAGGAATAACTTGGCTACTCTGAATTTCAAAACATAAGATTACAGAAATTATTAAATTAGTCTTTTGTCTTTCAGTCATCTTGATTCATCTTTGGACTCCTGACCAGAATAACAGTTGCTTTTTCTAAACTAGGAGACACTAGATTCTGCATGCCGGAGAAGCCAATTAACATGTAAAATTGTCTTTTTCACTTGTATTTGAACACCTCTATTTTATCAAATGATTGGCAGCTGATCAGACAAAGTAAATATTAACCACAGACAGGCGCGCGCGGGGAGGGGGGTTGTCCAAAAGTGCATTAACCCTTCCTGTCTGAAGGTCAACAAAAGCTGCATGTGCAACCTGAACAGTGTCCCCACATGGACATGGACATGGACATGGACATGGACATGGACATCTCCGGAGTGAATGCTCTTCCTTATGAGGATTTTGTGAATACATTCGGCAATGTGGTGGAGAGATGTCCCCTGATAACAGCTGCTGTGTGGTCCAGGCGTCCCTTTGAGAACTTGGCTGCTCTGGAGGCAGCAATCCATGAGTTTATTGATGCTCTGCCAGAATCAGGTGAGACTCATACGAACTGTTTGGTAACTTTGTGTCATGTTTTGTTACAGCTCTGATGTGGTTTTGCTCGGGTGGCTGATTTTGGGTTGATTGGCTCTGTGCGTAATGGCACCGATAAGACACGAGTGCGCGCGATAACCAGCCGCCCTGTGTGTCCAGGTAAGGAGGGGATCCTCAGGTGTCACCCGGACCTGGCGGGCAGGGAACTCCAGAGCGGCACTCTGACCCAGGAGTCGCTCCAGGAGCAGGCCGGAGCCGGGATGGACGCGCTCAGCTCGGAGGAAGCTTTACGCATGGCTCGGCTCAACCAGGAGTACAAGGAGCGTTTCGGCTTCCCGTTCGTCATCTGCGCACGGATGAACGACAAGGCCAACATCTTACTGCAGCTGTCCGAGCGCTGCCGGAACGAGCCCGGCCTGGAGAGGGCGCACGGCATCCGGGAGGTGAAGAAGATCTGTCAGCTGCGCCTGCGAGCTCTCATCCTCGCTGATGCTCCCAACAAGCTGTGAAGGCTCATGACTGCAATGAACCACCTGCATGTGCTGTGATATTTGCTTTATTCCAATTTTATTATCCATCCATGCACGCTGTACAATGAATTATTAAAACAATAAAATATATGTATCATTGATTCTTAATGAAGAATTTACATGATATAGCTTATGCTCATGTACAAGTGGACGCTATGGCAAAATACAGTGGCATCTATACATTCAGAAACTGATACTCACATGTGGTGAAACACAAATTGATTGAAACATGCAAACAGCTTGTGCATCTGACCCCATGTTGCTGCCTTTAAAAGAGGGGGGAAAGGTAGGAGGTTCTTGCGTAATTTGGTTGTCTCAGGATGCCATCTGGTGCCCAAAGAAGAATGAAGAAATGTGCCTTCAGTCCAGTTAATGACAGGCAGTATCCAACAAGGAGGGTGAGGGTTCCTGGAAAATGAGCACCAGATTTAAATGTCATTACCTTAATTCTACCTTCGCTCTCTATTATTCTAATTCTGACAGGAGTCCTTAAAATATAAATCCTCTCAAATGGGTCTGACTCAAAGTGTGGTTTTCAAAAAGTCCAGTCTTAAGACCCTCCTGCGGATCTATGCGGGCTCTCGGGACCTCGGGTTGGAGAGGGGGTGTGGATGCAGGGGGGAGACAGGGGGTGAGTTGTTGTGAGGTCCGTTGGTGGAGGAGACCCCTCCCGAGGCCTCCCCCTGGTCTCCAGAGGTGACGGAGGAGTCCTGGTCCGGGTCGCCCCCTCTCACCCTCCTCCGGTCCTCCTCCTTCTTCCACTTCATGCGCCGGTTCTGGAACCAGATCTTGATGTGGCGCTCGGTGAGGCTGAGGGTCAGAGCCAGCTCCACCCGCCGAGGCCTGGAGATGTAGCGGTTGAAGAGGAACTCCTTCTCCAGCTCCAGCAGCTGGGCCCGGGTGTAGGCAGTCCTGGTGCGCTTGTTTTCCTCAGTCTCTGCCATCACATATGGACCTGCAGACAAACTCAGATTTAGTCCTAGACATACGATGCATGTAATTTATCAAAGGTAGTTACAGCTTTATTAATAGTTTGGACAAAATCTCAAACATTAATTATCATAAAGAGAATTGTTTATTGGAAATGGCATCCTATTAGAAGTTATATTTTGAGCTCCCAAGCATGCACCTGCAAAAACCACAGAGCATATTTGTCTTATGATAGCGAGGAAAAATAAACATTTATTCACTTGTAATAATATTTCAATTAGTCGTGCTTCACCAAAAAATATGCCAACTTTCTTAGTTGAAATTTAAAAGCAACAGGTCATGTAAGGGAGCTCTCTAAATCTGTAAAGCTGTAACTCGTGCTCAGGGAAATTTGTTGTTTTTAAACTGCAGATTTTGATTTTTGAATATGGTAAATTATTGTGGAGATAAAGATTTTGGTTAAGCTACAAGTTGCTGCTTCCTCTTACTATGGACAATAAAGTGAAATAGAATAAATTAAATAATCCCAGCTGTGCACATTTAGTGACCTACATTTAAAAATCACACTGATGATCAGATATTATAATAAAATTTGCAACTTGAAAAAAGCAGAGTTTGTGTTGATAAATTAGTTTGTGATATCTCAGGACACAAGCAGATCCTGATTGCGCGCAAAGGTTTTTTTCTCCTATGCCTGAATTGTCGAAATATTTTTTTTCAGAAAACGACCTCATATGTCCTTCTGATTTCCTTCTCCATTTCACCAGAGCACACATCCAAAAGGTTACGAAAAAAAAATTCCAGGAAAAACATCAGCAAAAAGGATTCATTTTATGGACATACGCTTCGCCCACATTTTGCATTCATCCTTATTAGCCGTGCACCAGTTACTTTAAAACAGTACCTTTTAAATGTTCAGCCTGTGCAAACCTAAAATCAATAAAAGAATCAATTTCACTGTAGACAGAATAATAAAATCTATAAATGTCTTTTGTGTTGATTCAAATTAAAAGTTAAATTGAGCAAGTTCTATTTTTTAACTGTATGTCTAATTATAAGTCGCAATTTAACAAAAAAAATTATTTATGAGTTTCATTAATCCATTTTTATAAATGTCTAAGAGAGCAGGAACAGCTTTGACCAATGGCGTTCACTTTATAGCCAAGCACTTACTTTAAAGACCTTAAATCGGCCTCTTTGAAATGAAAACCCTCTTGGTGTCATCTTGTCTGTTTATTGCTAAATTTATTGAATTATGCTTTTTAAAAAAGTTATCTATTAAAGACATTGCTATATCTTCAGTATACAATAATTAACAATCACAAAAACCGTGCGTAAAATAAATCAAAATAAGATCACAACGTGAAGGAGAATAACCGCTCAATTGTTCTAAAACTTTTCTCTCATATGACAAAAAAGTCTGACAACTTCATGTATTGCTCTATTTTAGCTGAAGAACGTTTGTGGTCTGAGGAAAACACGCTCATTATAAAACTTCAATTTGTGAGCTCTACAATTAAAGATACTTGTCTCGTCTAACAAAAATGAGCCCCAGTGGAATAGAAAAAAAATAATTTAATGTTTCAGTAATTTAATTTAAACTAAGATTCACTAAAAGCAAAGTTCCAGAATATAAAAGGTCTTTTATCCATGTTACCAACATCAATCATAAACTGTTGGAGCTGAGTGTTTTAAGGGTCTATTATACTCTATAATATTAAGCCTATTGATGGTTTAAGATATGGCGATTTGTGAAAATGTTCTGCAGAGACAAAACCCACATTTTTGTGACGATAAGACCTGATAAAAGTGAGCTCTGACCTTCCGGGCCTTTTACAAATTGACTGACAAGGTAAACTGAAACACCCAGGATCATATTGTTGGGAGCATGATGTCATTATAGGCCTCAGAAAGACTCACCTGAAACTCACCTGTTGGTGCTTTGACTACAGAATAAACTTGCAAACAGAGCTGTGCGTGTACATAAATCCCCATTCTCTGACTGTCTTTGCTATGATCTCAAATAAATGTCATGCAGCTGTTTGGAGGAGTTACCTGCCCACTGTCCCTTCCAGGTGTGTGAGTGAGATTTGGTGGTTTTCATCCAGGGGAAAGGGAGGTGATATCTGCTCTGTTCCCCCGGGTCTCCATAGCCTGCAGCGGGCTGGAGAGGCTGCTGCTGGAGCCCCTGAGGATGGTGGAGCTGAGGCACACCTGGATCCTCCCGCATGGGCAGGCCGTAAGAGGGGGCAATGTCAGGAAGGCTGGCCTGCTCCAGGGCTCCCATGGAGGGCGGTGTGTAGACGGAGTGCCTGCTCATGTAGAGGCAGGGCGGCGGGCTGTGGCTGTAGTCCTCCCCCTGTGATCTCTGGTAGGCACAGGAGTCTTTAAAAACCTGAGAAGGGTAGTAATGATCTTCCCGATTCATGGCTGGACCCGCACATGCACCGTACTTGCGCCCTGCCTCGGCGTGGACCTTCTGCTCCACCTGTCTCTCTGGCACAAACTGGGAGGCCGTGCGAGCGCACAGGTGTGTCACTCCGCCACCATGTGACTCTGCAGAGGCAAAGCCATTGGTTTCACTGTTTGCACAAAAAGGCAGACTTAACTCTGGCCCCCAGTTTCCAGGATATTCTTGCGGGATTTTTCAGTAAATCAATGCCACTCTGTAAATACCTGGCACCCACCTGTGTTTGCCCCCAATGCTGCAACAGACAGGTGAGCAGGTGAATCTGGAAGACTCGGAGAGGTCCTTATTAAAACAAGTTCCTCACGCAGGATTGTCCTCAAACAATCAAGCATCGACAATTTATATGGATACATCTCTGTCTGCGCGCCAAATCGATGCGTAAAGGCGCAAACATTGGGTCACCTGAGATAAGACACCTGGATGGAGAGACAGTCGTCCTGGAAACTCAAGTTAAAAAAAAAAAAAAAAAGCTCAAACAACCTGAGTCTATTTGCAGCTTTTTTTCATTCGTCTCTACCTTTCTGACTCTTAAAATGTGCCCATTACACTTCTCTCAATGCGTCATTTAACACCATTTAGCGCCTGTGTGGGGTCCCGAGGTCCCTGCACCAAGGGCCCTTGGTGCACTCTCGCCATGTTTGCTGGCCATTAGTATTCAGCAGGTGTGTGTTCGCTCCATTAAACAGCAGCTCTCGTGGTAAAACCAATTAAGGTTGGAGTGAGCGACAGAACTCAATTAAGCGGCCAGTGCGCGCACAGAGTCTCCACAAGCCCGGAGCTCAGCTGCAGCTCTCATGCAACATTTGGATCTGAGTGATTTACCTGTTCTTCGTGCAAATTATACAAGACGACTGGGCTTTTACCTTGATAGCGTGTATCAACAGACTATTTGCACTGAGTTCTTCATAAGCAATTATGGCACTTTCCACGGTATCTTAATGGGGCACTCAGCGATGCAATAAAGTTCAAGTAAACCAATTCTATACAAATCACCCCCTGCGCCATGGCTTAATGGTGTTTATATTTGATCATTCTTTCAAAGAGGAAGGAAACAGTTAACCCAAGCTGTTCTAGTGAAACATGCACAACGTGATTTATGAAGCATGAGGGGCGTTAAACGCATTTTAGCCGACTTTTCCACACAGAGTTTTGCGTAATGGCTCAAGCGAGGAGTAGTGCAAGTCAAATTTTACTATAATAGACCCATGACCCATAATCATGACCAAAGAGCCCGACAGTTGCCACGTTTATAAAACGCTCTGGATGTGGGAACAATAAAGGAGTGTAAGCTTAAACACATGGAGACAAATGGATAGGAAAGACACAGCACAACACTTTGAACGCTTGAGCAAATGTCCATCTGTTGTCCTGAAA
Source organism: Centropyge bicolor (assembly GCA_037975185.1). Taxonomy (NCBI): domain Eukaryota; kingdom Metazoa; phylum Chordata; class Actinopteri; family Pomacanthidae; genus Centropyge; species Centropyge bicolor. The sequence continues at coordinate 6,159,054 of JBBMOC010000014.1, forward strand.
CCCCAATGACCCCATTAAATCACATGGAAATACTATATCTTTGCACCAGTGTAATCACTTTACTTCTACTATTATTATAGAAAGGTTTTGTTGCTAGCGCAGCCTTATTAAATTACTATTAATCCCTGCTGCAGACCACTTGTTGGAGGACTCTTGTACATGTAGGAGTGTCAGGAAAACAAGACCTTTTTTTTCTCCTTTGACAAACAGAACCGTTCCTGATAGCCTGCATATACATGTCAAAAAGTTGGCCACCAGATAAAATGTGCTTACCCAGTGGCGACAGCAACATGGCTTATGTAAACATTATGACTGGTGAATAGAGACAGAAGAATGGTAATAAGATTATAATAGAAATTAAATCTCTTCTATGGTAGGTGAAACAGAATAACACGGAAGTCTGAGTCATGTGAGAGGAGGCCACAAAAATAGTGGCACCAAAGTTTTTAAAACGATTTTCTGAGTGACAGTAAAAAAACACAGAATTTATTCAATCCAATTTCAGTGAAAAAATTAGGGGGGGGGGGGGGGGGCATTATTATTTTTATGAGACATTTATGGAAATAAAATAAACTTGAACAACTACAAAATGGTTGTAACTTCTAAAGTGAAGTGTCAGTAAATTGCCATGTAAGACAAATTCTCCATCAGCAGGGACGGAAACTAAAGGAACGTCTTCTCTGTTTCTGTCCTCTATCCAGCTTCTAGGCGAAGGGCACATTCAGCCTGCTGGCACCTCTGTGAGGTGTGCTGGCTGGTCAGAGAGCAGTTCCAGGAGTGTCCACCTCTGTGCTCCCTGGAGAAGGAGTGGCCTTTGTAAAAGAAGCAGTGTCCCTCCTCTGGACACAAGTCTTTACTCATGAAGTCTGTCTTTGTCTCTGTTCTGGCCATCCCTCCCATGTCTCTGCTCTCTGTTGTCTATGCGCCTGTAACTCCTCTCTCTGTCTCTGTCTCTGTCCTGCTTCTTATCTTTGTTGTTGCAACTGTCCCTGTGATGATGTTTACGGTCTGTATGGCCTCCTTTGCCTCTGTGATCTCGGGGAGGTGTTCTGCTACGGTCGCGGCTTCTGTCCGGGGAATCGCTCCTCAGGCGCCCTCTGGTGGCGGAGGGTCCGTCTCTAGGCTCACTGGTGCGCCGCTGCAGACCGGTGGAGCGCAGGGTGTTGAGGAGGAAGCGCTTGTTGGTGCTTCGCAGAGGACACTTCAACCTGATACAGGATTGGACAGACATACTTTTTTTAGCAGGTTGACTTCACTGTGAAGTCTGAGGATGGATTATCACTGGCTTCAGGAGGGCATTGGCAGGTCTTCTCATTTAATTCTTCTCATTTAAAATGTAATGCTCACTAATCTTGACACCAGGTCTCAGATCTTGATTTGAGGGAGACTTTCTGAATAAATACAGGTTGACCACCTATTAACAATCCATTTAATTTGTTTTGACTGTTTTAAATTACACATTAACCATGGAAAAATGAGCAGCAAGGGTAAGTAAAAAATGCATTTGGTTGGGTGTACTGCCAACATATTAAAGAATTGGCTATAACCATGTTCATTTCACTTCTATAGAACAATATAGCAAGTTTAGACACAGCATAACTTAGTATAACAAATCCATTTATGCCTTTGTAAAAGAGCTCAAATACACTTATATAATACAGTACTACCATGTAAGCTCAATACAAAGAGGCGAACTATTGAACAGCAATGTCATTACAATAAACTTGAATCACTAAATATGTTGGGTTTCTTTAAAATACAATATGACTTTATATGGAGATATATTTTGTACTTGTTAAAGGTTATTGTATTGTGTCAGTAGTAGGAAAACTGGATGTGGACCCCAGGATGTGGACCCCAGGAATTGCCATACAGTAAATAAACAAGTTGAGAATACAGCACATAAACAAGACTGTGCACAGATTAAATCTAAACAGACCACACGCAGGCGATACACTCAAAGTACAAGAACTGCCCCAGTGCAATTACAGCTGGGCTGATAAGTAGCCGTCAAATGTCCAGGAATGACAGATGAGTGCAGGCTGATATAGATGGCATGTCAAAGCCAGTGCTCACCATCCTGTAGGGCCCATGGTCTCTGCTCTCACCCGAGCCCTGTCAGTCTCCCTGAGGAGCTCCTCTACTGCGCGCCTGGATGGATAAATAAAGACATATACCAACATGAGTCATGAGAATGGGCAGAATACGGGGGGAGAAGTTGAGGACAAAGATGGCACAAAACCTCAAGGGGGTGCCAAGGGGAGAATAACTTAATTAAGTTAGAGAAAACAGAGTGATGCAGAGTGTAAAGGAGAAAGTGAATCATTAGTGAGTGAATGAGGGACAGCGGCAGTGTCCTCGTTTGACCCGAGCTGCTGAATCAGCACAGTCTCAGCAGAGGAGACTCACGGATTTAGCCGACCTTTAACCACAAAGCACAGGCAGCTAATGGCACAGCTTCCTTACAACCACCACACACTCACACTCGTCTTACAACACAGCTAACACAAACAGCTGTCTACCAGAAATATCCCTCCCTGTTGATGGAGGAGTGTCACTGGATTTAAAGGAAAACGAGCTAAGAGTGTGCAAACAACGGCTGCAAACGTACATTAATATAAAATAAACAATAATATAATCACATACTTCTCCAGCTCATTGTCTTCTGCCATCGCGTCGTAATCAATAACAGGTCGTAGCAGAATTAATTCGCCTAAAATCGATGCTTGTCTGTTAATTCGCGCTACATCTTTTCTGTTTACTTGCTAGCGAGGTCCTTCAACCGAGGACCTTATATTTTTTGTTGCCCCTAGCGATGCCTCATTGTTTCCAACTAAGTCTTTTTATGTCACAAAGTCTGAACACAAATTATTTCATTTATCAAAAATAGGCAATTTGATTGTTAGTGTTGTTTATTTGCACAGTTTAAGACAACAAATGACAAACGGTTCAGTGTTCGTTTAGCTAAAAAGAAGCAGGAGGTGGAGTTCAGTCCAACCACTTTATATACAGTGCTATTTGGGCAGAATCTGATCTTATCTGATTATGTGTTGTGCATGTAAATATTTTGCAAAGTAACTAATAACCATAACAATGCACATAATCAGACACTGGCTATTAACATACAAAAATAAATTAATGACATTTATATTAATATTGTCTTCATAATTCATATCTGCATACATACTAACACACAGCACTGATTAACGACTGCCATTAAGACTCACCTGCAAAGCAGATTTATAGGTGGTTGACCAATAGTTGTTATTATTGATAGTTTTTTTTTTTTTTTTTGCTTTCACTGACATAATCAAACCTTAAATAATAAGCAGAAGCTCTTTTTTATTGCAAAACAGTTTTTGCAGTACAACATAGCCATTCATCTTGAAACAGCACAACCGTTTCAAAAAGACTAGTCTGCAACATCAAACTGAGCAAATTATGCCACTTAGCGACTTAATAAAATCTAACAACTTGACATTTGTGACCATAACAATTATTTGCATCTATTAAAACCCCCAGTTTTAGATCACAATAATTTAAAAGACGTGAGTCTAAAAATTTGGAGTAATTTTTGAGCAGGCGATTTGGCAGCCACCCCTGCTTCTGCTGTGGATTGACAGCCGCAGGCCCCACCCAGCCCGGTTGACGGACAGCAGTGGGCGGGGCCAGCGCCGCCAAAGGCACGGGGGCGTTTTCGTGCGGGTTTGCGGAACGGGCCGTTGCGGTGAATGCGTGATTGAGGTCCCGCAGCTAATAATCGTCCCCCTTTTTGGGGCCGGAGTGCAGGGCGCGGAGGAGCAGCCGGAGCAGGTAACATTACATCTGCATGCAATGAGCGGCTGCATGAAGGGTGTCAGTGTGTGTCTGGCTGTGCATTGATATTGCCATTGTCGCTTCATCTGTCCTAGCTTTTCCGCTTGTGGAGGGTGGGATGGAGTCAGACAGATGGGGGGCAATGATTAAAAAAAAGGCTCTTGTCTGATCAAATGTGTTGAACGCCTTTGTGTTGCTTATAGATCATGACACTTCAGTTCATGCGTTGTCAAGGTAAATTACTATGACAGTGAGGAAATGATTGCTATTAGATCAGTGTCAGTTTTTGTTGTTATCATTGCATGTCTGACTATTGCAACAGAGCTCGTAGGCCTGTTCTTGCAAGTGGCTATGAGGCTTTCTGGATTTTTTTTTTAAGATAAGAGACGACGAGATGGGCTTTATGGAAATGTAGGCTAAGCCGACAGGACCTGAGATTTTAAATCTCTGGCCCTAAAACATCATCTCGTCTTATTTGAAAATGTCATTCCTGCAGGCGAGCTTGTTCATGGCTCATCCTGTGTTGTCATCTCTAAAAAAAAATGAGAAATGAGCAGAGACAGGTGCAGGGCCAAGACTGTTATTTATTAATATAGAAAGCAGAGCAATGACAATAACAGCATGGCCTTGGACTCTCACACAGACGCACACACACACAGTGGGATTAAAAGAAAGATATTTCACAAGCATTTGCCAGTCTTCATATGACTTGTGTAAAGGAATCTGTTGCAGCTATGTTTAAAATAGATTTAAGTGCTTTTCCTGGCCGGGGCTCGAGTCTGCTGCCACAGTGCAAACCTGAACACTTTACTTATTGATAAAGACTATTTGCAGGATGTAGTACCTAAAAAGCTCTTGTGCGTGATGTGTGTGTGCGTGTTTTTTTGCTGGACTCGCGCGTGCATATCTACAAGTTTGTGAGTGTGTGTGATGTGGTGATGTCACAGCTTTGTTATAGGAACAGAGAAGCCTTGTGTCCTCATGATTAATTCATGTCCAGCTGCGGGATAGAGACAGAAGCAGCCAGTCACACACAGACAGGAGCACGTACTTAAAGGAGGCTGAAATAAGTAACTACCGGCCAATGAGACAGGTTGTTGCAGAAAGGGGAAGCTGCAGAGACAGGCAGCAAAAAAAAAAGCAGAACCAAAAAGAGGAGAGGGGGGGGGGGGTCCTCATCATCCTCACCCTCCTCTGGCTGCACCAGGGAGGAGCAGAGCATCCTGCTGGGAGAAGTGCATCTGTTGTCTGCATCCTTCTCCAGCTCCACTCTGAATGTCAAGCCCCAATGAACAGAACAGGATCCAGGTCGTCATGGAGACTAGGACCAGACCCCCGCTGGAACAGAGGCAGGTAGTCACTGTGGCTTGGCTGGCCTGCCTCGTGCTCAGGCACGCCCTCTGCCGCCCGCTTGACAGCATCGCGCCCACATCTGAGCGTCTGAATGGATGTGAAACACTGTGGAAATGATCAGCGCGCACAGTGCATTAACTCTGGGGACGCACTCTCCTCGGTGGAGTGCTATATTTCAAGACTTTGCTTTAGGCATGTTCTGCCTGTTGCAGAGGAGACTGAGTGCTTCTACTGTACAAGGCCTGAGCCAGAAATATCAAGCTTGTTGTGGGGAAGGCTTAAAGAATTCCTACTATTTCTTACTATTCCACTTCCTTTGCAGACTCTACTCATCCTCTTACCTCTCTCATTTTCTTTTTCTCTTTTTGTGCCCTCAGATTCTTCACATCCCCTTAATCTCTTTCGCCCCTCTTCTTATCTCTCTTTCCCCTTCCTCGCTCAGTCCCTGCTCCCTCCTACCTCTCGCTGGCACTATCTTCTCTCTCTGTTGCTTTCCCAATCCCACTTCCTCTGATCTGTGTCCTCTCTCTGCCTCAATCCCAGATAATTCCCTCTCTGTGGAATTGGAAGATTGCAGCAGGCGAGAGCAAAAGAGAGATTATACTGCCAGATTAGTGGACAGGAGCAGCAATACATAATCTCAGCACACTCACTCACACACACACACACACACACACAGTGCCACTCTCGATCTCATGCAGACACGTGGGTACACGTGCACAAAGCATTTGCCACATGAATAAATGCACGAGCACATAATCAGACACTTGTTGTTTTTCTGAAACAGCTGTTTAACCCTCATGCTTTGCCCTCTGACCTGCAGGGTGATGTGCCATCAGCCACTGGGGGGCATCTGTCCTCTCTGCGACTTGTTCATCCTGTGAAGCTTATGGGATAGGAGTGTGTGTGCCCCTTCCCAACACTGCTGCCCCACTGGAGTCACTTGTGCCAAAGCTGAGTTGCGTCGAAGGAGCAGAGATGGGCAGCCCGGGCTGCGAGGTGGGTCTAGCCGGGCCGGTGGAGCCAGCCCTGGAGGCTCTGTGTCACGAGTGTGGCCAGATCCACCGCAGCTGGGAGAACCACCTTTACAACTACCGTCTGGAGGTGGACGACGACCTGGTGTGCCACATCTGCCTGCAGCCGCTGGTGCAGCCGCTCGACACGCCCTGCGGACACACCTTCTGCGCCCGCTGCCTGCGGAGCTTCCTCCAGGAGAGGGACTTCTGCCCGCTGGACAGGACGCGGCTGCAGCTGCAGGCGTGCCGCAGATCCAGCATACTGGTGCACAAGCTGCTAGACAAGCTGTCTGTGTCCTGCCCTTTGACCCCAGTCTGCTCCCTCAGCATGCCACGGTGTGACTTGGAGGCACATCTCAAACACAGGTAATAAAGCTCCCATGCAGGCATACTAGATGAATGTGTGATGAGTGCAAACACACGCATACTCACAGATCAAGCATTCATTTCATGAGCGTTACACAGGCAATGCAGCTTTATTGTGGCTGTGTTGGAGTCAATCAGGCAATTAACATAGACACCAGACAGTTAGTTACTAGTGGGTTATCTTGAGAATTCCAAGGATTAGTTAATCGATTAATTGATCAACAGAAAATTAATTGCTTTACATAATGATTACTCTTAGTGTTATGGTATTAAATTTAATACTTTTGGCTTTTGAATGATTGGTTGCACAAAACAAACAATTTGAAGACAGCGCCTTGGACTCTGGGAAATTGTAACATTTTTTAGTATATCCCAAACCAAAACTTTCATCTATAAACAAAGAAAGTAACTGATAGATTAGTCAATAATGTAACCCTTAGTTGCAACTCTACCTGTGAATAACTTTAACAGCATACACATTTTAAACCATCCTTCTCATGGTTGGCTCATTTCTGGCAGGAATTTTTAGAGGTATCTTAGATCTTAGTCCAGACTTACCCGCCATCTCTGACCTCAAGGGTTTCCGTCCATCCACACGCTTTGGCTTTTGGCCCATTTGGACCAGGTGCTGTGAGACCCTGAGGAGATTATTGGGCTGTAGGTCATGTGACGGGGGATTAGTGGTTCCCTACCGCAGTCATGGGTTGGCTGACCAGGAGCTCCATGTTCTCATTCTGCAATCATGCTGAGCAACTTCAACACCAGAGACCTTTTCAACCACTTCTTCTGTGAGACAGCCAAAGGCAACCCTGGCCTGTGGTGAGTCGAACACGACGGGACGTGAGCTCAGCGTGACTTGGGATGGCACCATGACACCTTTCTCTCACTGGTTTCCTCCATCTTTCCTTGTCTGCTTCTCAATTTAACTTCTTCCTTGAGCGCTCTGTCTTTCTCTGTTGCCCTGTCTTAGACTGAACTGTAAGAAGGTGTGTCTGTATTTGTCTGTGCGTCTGAGTTGAAACCAACGTTAGGTTGTTGTTGCAGTTACGTGGATGGAAGGTGGTGTCAATCTTGCATTTGAGAGGATATCAAATAAATGCAGCAGTGCTGACAGAATCTACATCATGTACTGATATTGATGCAAGGGAAAAGACTTCTACATAGTTTTGTGAGATGGTCTGTGTTGTGAAGGCACCATCCATTGATGTTATGACACTCGCTTATTGACTGGATTTCCAGTGACCACCTAACACCTCAGTTAAGTCAAGAAGATTTTCCTTAACAAGCTCACACTAACAAGCTATCACTAAGAAGCTGTTGAAAGCTTTTCTGAGTCAGCTGTTTTTACAGGAGACTGTCGATTTTCTGTCTTTAAAGCTCGCTGAATGACGGCCACTGTAGCTACAAGTGACAATTATGGGATAGTGGTGAATGGTGGAAAGTAGTGCAACAGTAGCATTAGAGAGGAGCGATGATGTCAGCGAAGTGACTCGGTTAATAACATCAGTTACACGGTGATACCTGTTTAAACTTAACTAACTTTAGCTAATATAAGCCATCATAATCTGCTGGTCATACTATAGACAGAGTAAGGCAGCAAAACCCTTGAGTGTATTAGAGTGAGTAAGGGTGTGTTTTAATGCTTATGTATTTAACTTTCTATTTGTGAGGGGAGAAATGTTTTATTTCATCTATCAAATGTCACATAGTCTCTGCTTTAAGTGTATCCAAGTCTGAAAATAGCCCCAGACAGAAAGACAGAAAGTTGAGTTCCCTGCCAGTGTTTCTCTTTTGATTCTCTCCTCTAAGGTTTAGGATTTCATACTTTCAACTTTATTGTCAACAGTCTGCTTGTCTAGGACTTTTAATCAATCACATCAGCCGACGGGTACACCCAAGGCGAAGGTTGCACACATCGTGTCGTGTCGAGAAGACAAGGAGAGATGTTTAAGGCAGATCAAATGAGGTCACTGTGAGGACTAACGTGACATTCTTTAGTAAAGATTAAACCTCTGGCCCACGTGGGTTTTCGCCGCTTCCCTACCCAGCAGACTTAGTTCTAAGATAGTAACAGGAGCCAAGAGAGTGCAGTGCGACTTTGTCAGCCAACATTGTTTATGTTGAAGATTAGGGATCACTGGACATTAGATTAAAAGGCGAGAATGCCAGGCCACAGCGTTCCACAGTGGTCAAGGTGGTCTGGTTGATCTCATTACTGACGGTGTCTATGTGTGAGAACTGAGGTACTTTCTCTCAAAGCACTCAAATTACAGCCTCTATCTGAGCTTGGCCTGTTCAAATTTTACATATATTTTACCCCTCAAACAACCTATTTTTGTCTTGGTCTTGATGGAAAACACAGATAGATGTGAAAGAGTACTAACTGAGAAAAGGTGAGAGTAAACTTACATAAGGCCACACAGCATTACAACTGCGACTGTTGACTGTTTTCTGTTTTGAATAATGCAAGAGCAAAGAATCGTGGGACAAAAATATCTGTTTTACAAGGTCCTGTTTTTCTTCAGAGGAAGGAGAGAAGCATTTAAATAATTCAACCAGCTCATACTGTAGCTGCCACTTACAGTCAATACTTCAGAGTCAATTAAGGGTGAGACCACATTGATCCCTCGAGTCTCTGTCTGTGTTTATTATTAATTGTTTTACAGTGAAGAGTTTCTGTTTGTGCAACAGAATTGATTTTTGGTTTGTTTTGATGGGAAGAGCATCTCGATGTGATGACAGTTTATGTCATTATGCAATTGTTTAAGTCATTTTTAAAGCAAGAATTACAAACTTTTACTGGCTTCAGCTTCTCAAATCTGAGTATTTGATGAGTGTCTCTGTTTTATATGATCGTAAATTGAACACCTAGGTTTGAGACTCTTGGTTGCCAAAACAAGCAAACCCAAGAATTTGAATTGTGGGAAACTGTGAAAGATGTTTTTCACTATTCCTACTCATCTTTGAAATTAATTGATCAATAGAATAGAATAGATAATATAATAATATAATAATAGATTTCTTGTCTTGTTGCAAAATTTCTTTTCACAGCCTGCACATGTACGTGTTTCATGTGGAAAGCATGCAGATACACACATGTGCACACATTTGCGCACCACACACACTTATATAATCTTTAGTCCAGCTGTACATCAGGAGAATATAAAGAAATCAAGATATGCAGTCTTGTTCTGTGGTGTTTAATCGGTGACAGATCAGTCGGCCTGCAACATAATTCAACTGGGATCTTCCCTACAAAATCTACTTTTTCATTTTACCCACTGAATCCCTCCAGGTCACATGTGACCCTGCACTCTGACCTTCTTTAAGGGGACGAACAAAATGAGACCGTCCCTGATGGGATCAGTTGCGTCACGTTAAATTAACTGATGCTGAACCTGATTTTCTTTACACGTCAGATGGACTAACAAACTGACGCCTGTTGCTTGGTGAAAGGTGTCCCGGGACGCGGTCTCAGCAGACGAGCATGGAAGGTCCGCGATGTGAGAGCGGGGACGAGCGAGCCATGGTGACCAGCCCTCCCAGGTCGCCCGGCTCGCCACAGACAGACCTGAGGGACCGCACACCCTCTCCACCCCCAGGACCTAATAACACCAGCGGCAATGGGCCCATGTGGACAGACGACGCTGGCCTCGACAACCCCGCCTTTGAGGAGAGCACGGAGGAAGACAGTGAGTCGAGCCACTGGTCTGCAGTGAAGGGATTTAGATTGTCAATGAAGTCGATACAGTTTAGATTGAGACATAATCTTCATGTCTTCATGTCTTTAGGTGTGGTTGGGTTGGAGTGTGTGGTCCCTAGGGTGAAGCGGCCCCTCAGTAATCCCTGCATCCACCTGCTCCGTTCTGTCAGCTCCACCTCCTCTGGCTGGGACTGTCCCGAGTCTCCACCTCTCTCCGCTGAAGAGGGTACGACATCACTTCCTCCATTTGACTGAGCATCTTCCCTCCAAGACTGAACACTAGAGATCTGACACATGAAACATTGCAGCTTATCTTTCCCGCAATTGTAAGAGCTGTAATCTTAGACGACGGGGTAATCACATTCAGGCAGCATTATGTTAAAGGTTGGGAGGATGTGGAAATTGAATTGTGAAATGCAGCTGTGTAATGTGGTTTGTGTGCCCATTAAGGCTGTGTGAAGTTGCCCTCGCTTCCTGAAGGAGAGATAACTGCCATAGAGGTCCACCGGGCGAACCCGTATGTTGAGCTGGGCATCAGCGTCGTCGGGGGAAACGAGACGCCTCTCATCAACATCGTGATTCAGGAAGTGTACAGAGACGGGGTCATCGCACGAGACGGCAGGCTGCTGGCCGGGGATCAGATACTGCAGGTAAGAGCCTTGGAAGGATGTGATTAACTCATTTTCATACAAGAAAGAAGCTTCGCATTTTTTGACCACTTTGGAGCTTTAACTATTTTTGATTGTTTTCACTAAAGATTCCTGTATTTTGTTATATTAACCTACCTTTCGTAAAGACTTTTTGAGCAGGGTTCAAAGATTATCAACTCACATCATCAGAATCATTTCTTGATATTTTTTCTTTCCCATACCTTAAAAAATCTTTTGTTCACATTTCCTAAATCACCGTTCTATTATTTTTCTAATAGTGTAAAGCTGCTCTAATCAATGTTTTTATAATAATAATTGATCATATTAGTACTTAGTTGGTGGAGACCAAAACTGAGCTAAAATCAGTGTGAATGTTCGAATGAATAAATGTTTGGTTGCTCCATGTCTGCTGGGTTTCAATTTATAAGATGTTAAATTTCATGCTGTGTTTCCACTGCACTCACTGCACTTGGTTTTAATTGTCAAAAACTGTGGCCCATTAAAATGAATGAATGCAGGTTTAAACCTTAATTTCCCTAAATTTCCTTTGACTCTCCCAAGGTGAACAATGTGGACATCAGCAACGTCCCCCACAGTTTTGCCCGCTCTACACTGGCTCGCCCCTGCACCACGCTGCAGCTGACTGTGCTTCGGGAGCGTCGTTGTGCCTCCAGGGCGCCTCCCTCCTCTTCCTCCTCCACCCCGGCTGTGCCCCACGCTCCCTGCTCCACCCCCGAGGGCACCCCGTCCAGCCCCGCCACACTGAGAATCACCCTACACAAGCGGGACTCAACAGAGCAGCTCGGCATCAAACTGGTACGACGAACGGATGAGTCAGGAGTGTTTGTGTTGGATCTGTTGGAGGGAGGCCTGGCAGCCAAGGATGGCAGACTGCGGAGTAACGACCGCGTGTTGGCAGTAAACGACCAGGACCTACGCCACGGCACCCCGGAGCAGGCTGCACAGATCATACAGGTGTGGATGCTCTTCAGTAAGATTTCTCCAAACATGAACAACAGTCTCTAAAACACTGACTTTGTCTTTCTAGGCCAGTGGGGAGCGAGTCCATCTGATGATTGGTCGTCCCACCAAACCAACTCCTCCTCCACCGCCAAAATCAAGCTCCACCAGAGACCTCTACTGCCTTGATCACTTCCTGCCTAACCACAGCTCCACCCCAAGTCCTGTGCCCATACACCTGTCCCGCACCAGCACTCACAGAGTGAGCACATTGTTGTGTGTGTGTTTGTACAGATGGATTGGATTGTGTGTTTGGGGACATTTTGACATCTTTGATTAGTGTTTCCATCACCAACATGCTGGTGTTTGCATTTTAATATTGATTTTTATATTGAAGGAATGTAGTTGGAGATGAAGTGTGATCGGGACTTTATTTTACTGGAGGCATTTTTCTGAGATGAAAATCAGTTTAAACCAATGGCTCTTTTGAAAAATCTGGTATTTTTAGGTGACAATCAGTAAAAGCAATGATGTACAAAGAGTAAGCAGAACATTTACCTGTGAATAGGCACAGAGATTGAACCTGTGCTTGTGTGTGTGTTGCCTCTGCCTGATTACACCCAGGACCTCTCACAGTGTGTGACCTGTAAGGAGAAACACATCACTGTGAAGAAAGAACCCCACGAGTCTCTGGGCATGACGGTCGCAGGAGGGCGGGGCAGCAAGAGCGGGGAGCTGCCAATCTTTGTGACCAGTGTCCAACCACACGGCTGCTTGTCGAGGGATGGACGAATCAAAAGAGGTGAGAGCTCCCTCAGAAATAACAGTAACGTGACCAAGCTCAGCCAGATGAAAAACAGTCAGGAACTACAGCGTCTTCCTCCTGCTCTCTCCTTCAGGTGACGTCCTGCTGAGTATCAATGGGCAGGACCTAACGTACCTGAGCCACAGTGAGGCTGTGGGTACCCTGAAGGCCAGCGCTGCCTCGTCCTCGGTCCAGTTGCGGGTGCTGGAGGTCAGCATGGTGGAAGAGCACGACCATGACGAGCTGCTGCCTCACACGCACGACAGTGACTTTGACGCCAACTGGTCCCCATCGTGGGTCATGTGGCTGGGATTACCCAGGTGAGCACACAGAGGAGAAGAAGGATGATGGAGGCGTATACTCGTCTACAGATGTTGTATAGTTCTGGATTTAGCTGTGTGGTGCTTTGACTCATGTTGAATGGTTAAATAGTACTTCCTCTCTTTTTCATTCAGAGCTTGGACTATGTGAGCTACATTGTCACATTTTTTATTAGAACAGTGCAAGACATTTCTTTTCTAATATGGCTTTATTTTTTATTTTGTTTGTTACTGTACCAAGCTCAAAATTTGTGTCTTTGGACTAGAATTAGGGCTGATTGATTAAGTAGATGTCATCATTCTCACATCAATTATTTGGGATTCTGTGCATTTACTGTAAATAACAATCTGAATAAATTGACTGAAAAGGTCAGTTTGAGATTTATAAAGTCAGTAATTCAATACAGTAAATTTCAAAATCAATACATCATTTTACGTTTGCTTGCCTTTGAGACTATGCAAATTGAAAGAGGTACATTTTTTAAGAGGTATTCAAAAAACTGATTTAGAACAAAAAAGGTAATCACAGTCAGTTGGCTTAAATGACGGATTTTAAAAGTTTCTTGAAACATGTTTGGAAACAGGTGAAATGATCTTACTTGTAAGTCTAAAATAGACAATGTGGTTGATTTAGATGAAGCAGCAACTTCTCTCCTTGAAGGATACAGTCTATCTATCCAATCTGTGAAGCTCCTCCTTCACTCTGCCCCCTGCTCTTCTCTTGCAGCTACCTGCACAGTAGTCATGAGATTGTACTGCGGAGGAGCCACCCGGGCAGCTGGGGCTTCAGCATCGTTGGGGGATACGAGGAAACCCACGGGAACCAGGCGTTCTTCATCAAGACCATCGTCCTGGGCACGCCTGCGTACTACGACGGCCGCCTGAAGTGAGTGATCAGTTGCTCTTCACATGAACATACGGGGCTAATGATAGGAGTGAAATAGTGCTGAATTATCAGGAAGATAAACTGTGACCTCCAGTTGGTGATTCATTAAAGTGGTGTGATGAGAGGCCGCGCCCACACAGTGCATGATCAGTTTCTTTTTCTTCTGTGTTAGCTATTTAATTTAAAGTTGAAATTTGATAAGAAAAAACATTTATTCACTGTAATCCTTTTTTCTCTCTTAGTAAGTAAGGTGTCATTTTTTATACCAAACATATTGCCATGGCTATATAACTGAATAAACAGCTATCAAAACTGTTCCCAATAAATTTTATTATCGATTCGATTGACTAATCGGCTGTACTTTTAATTCATGGATATTGCTGACACTAACAAATACATTTTTTACCAGCCTCATCCTTTATGTCATGTGATGTTTTACAGTATGGAGCTGTTTGAATGGCACGTTCCTCCAAGCTGTCAGGTCCTGTTTATAATCCACACTGACTTGTCTCTTGGTGTCCCTGTAGGTGCGGTGACATGATCGTGGCAGTCAACGGCCTGTCGACAGCAGGAATGAGCCACTCAGCGCTGGTGCCCATGCTGAAGGAGCAGCGCAGCCGGGTGGCGCTTACTGTAGTCTCCTGGCCTGGCAGCCTGGTATAGCCGGGGCCAGATCACAAGCAGGCTGCGCACCGTGCTGAGTCCACCCAGAATGTTCTATATCGGGAACAACCTTGGCCAAAGTGAACTGGTACACGCTACTGTACATCGCTCCATACCGGGCTTAATCCAGGACCAAAAGCATTCAGAACTGTAGTAGACCCAGCAGGACCAAGCCTGTCCTGACCAGGTGGGAACTGATCCAGATCGTGCCACGTCACTCGACAGACTGCACTCACAAACACACTGCTGAGATCATATGGTCATGTTGTCTTCACTCCCGCAGGGAGAAATGGTCCTGCAACTGTTAACAGGCGATCTGTGCTGTATTCACCTCACCAGGCAGTTGTAGAATCCAGGGCTGTATTCAGGTGGATGCATCGTTGCAGGTAGAGATAGAATTAAAAAAAAAATTATAAAGTAGCCTGTGATCCTCTGTCATCTAGGTTAATGACCTGTAATCACTCTAATCAAGATTTTCTGCAACACCAGCGCTGTATCCAGCTGAATAAGCCTCAGGCCTTATTAGAAACCTGCCGCACCCTGGGGGCTCAACTGCCCTTAGGCCTCATCACCATGACAAACAGCTGTCCCATCAGCTGGAGTTTTATACATGTGTGTGAATGTGTGTTCTGTTTGTTTAATAAACATTTCCTTCAGAGGATTACTGGCTGTACAGCATGCTTTTCTACTGATACTGGGATCGACTGTTGAGAGACAGTTTATTAGTAAGTGAACAACTGGCATAGAGAGATTGCTAGTGCTGAATTAACGAGGCTTTATTTTATATTTGCATAAAGAAAGTATATCAACAGAAATATTACGTGATTCTTTTCACTATTAATGAACACATCCAAGCAGATTTTCTATAATACGGCCTCACGATTTGTTATCCTTTAATGTTGTACTGCGCAGCTTTGCAGCAAGTTTGTTGGCGTCTGCTTGATTGACTCCAGCTGCCAGTCTGGCCTTCTGAGCCAGTCGCCAGGGCTGGTTCTTTTTAGGATGCAGTTTCTGGATGAGAACAAAAATATTAACGTACATAATATAAAGGACAATGTGATGGGGAGGATACACATTTCACGTATGACAAGAAAGGTTGACAAAGACATTACCGTCAGCTTTTTCTTTGCTGGGTCATGCACCACTCCATGTCGCCACAGGCTTTCCTGATTAATAGTGAGACCAGTTATCAACTGCACTGCATCAGTAATTTAACAGAGCAAGTCACCACAAATCTCAAAAAACATCACTTCTAGTGGTGCCTGGACCTGTATGAGTTTCAGTTTCACATGCTCCAGTTTGCCACCAAACTGGCATAATAATGTTACTGGAAACGAGTTTATCCAAACCATTTTAAATGCACCAATTTTTATAATCTAGGCCTCATTTTGCACAGTCTTTACAGTTAATCACTTCCTCTGTAGAAAGTGGTTCTAGATCAAATTAAATCAATACAACAAGGTCGGGATTGTCTGCAGTAACTTGGATGTGACTCTGCAAAGAAATACTTTTTTAAAGTGTAAAACCCAAACTGCCAGCTTGACTGAACACCACTAGTTTGAGACCCAACATTTAATATTAGATTGTAGTGCAGTGTTTACCTTCATGGCAAAGCTCTTCCCGCAGCCAGCGTACGCACAGCTAAAAGGCTTCTTGCCCTCATGGTCTCCCACTATGTGACTCTCCAGGTTGAAGCGACGGGTGAACTGTTTATTGCACCCTTTCCTGGGGCACAGCATTTTCCTCTTCTGGCCAGAGTGGACACGCAGATCATGCAGGCGCAGGAACCAGGCGTTGTTGAACAGCTTTTTGCACTCTCCACACGGCACCTTGACTGAGAACAAAGAAGTCATTAAAACTGACTCGGCTTAGCAGCTACAAAGCATGCAATGCAACTGAACACCAGCCGGCATTACATTCATACCTTTATGTTCTTTTCTGTGCTTCAGATATTCTGTCCACGTCTTTCCCTGAAAAGGACACGCTTCATTCTCACAAGAGTAACCTGCAGCAGAGAGGGTTTGGGTTAAAACACAAATTAAGAAAAAAAAAAAGCTTCCAATCATCAACCAACCTGTATGAATTTTCTCATGATGCTTCAGTTTTCCATGAGTGGGAAATTCTCTTTCACAGCCGCCGAAAGTACAACTACATCAAAAGATAAATACAATTCAGATTTGAGATTGCAAAGCACAGATTTAAAAAAGAAAAAAAAAGAAAAAAATAATTAAAAAAATAATTTAAAAAAATTAATTATTCTTGCATCAGATGTGTATCCACTCACTGAAATGGCAGAAGCTGTTGGTGCTCATATGTATGGGCTTTCAGTTGGTTCCTCTTGTTGAAATCTTTTCTACAGCCCTGCTGGTCACACTGGAAGGAAACAAAGAGAGCAAAAGCAAGCCAGTACATCATCACACTAAACCCCACCATACTTATGAGAAACTTAAAAAAAAGCACACAGAAGAAAACTGTAGCATTATTGTACTCGATATCGCTTCTCCTGGTGCTGGTGAACTCGAGCCATGTGGTTCTTCATGCTGGTGTTTGTGACAAAGGCCTCAGAGCATCCATCAGCCAGACACCTGGAGGCGTGAGCAGGTAACAGTTCAATGGCAGCTTGAGAAACAACAAGATTAGAGGTTAATATTCCCAGTAGAAACAGGGACACAATGGCTTACTTGTGTGGTTTCTCCCCACTGTGACTGAGCTCATGTCTGGTGAGTTGATAGCGAGTGCAAAAGCTCTTGTCGCAGTTCTCACAGGAGAATGGTTTCTGAGGTTAGGGAAACATTTGACACATCATTAAATAGACAGTATCAGATGTTATGTGTCCACTCTGTTTCTCATTATCCCGTTTGGCTTCTCGCAGTTTGGAGCCACTTACCAATCCTGTGTGTTTGCAAAGATGAGCCTCTAGCTTCCATGACTTACTGAATGTAGCTTTGCAATCAAAAAAAGAGCAAATATAGCTTTTTTGACTTTGCAACCTCTCCCCCATCTTTAATAAGAGATGTCAGATGTGGTGTTGTGGTTACAGACAAAACTTGTAGTAAAGGGGCAGGACACTTACTGACCTACAACCGGCAGCTCACCTGTGCTGCATTTATCTTATTGGAAGATACCAATTAGAGCAAGAAAGGGGGTGCCCTACCTCATTGAAGGGAAAGAAATATGATTTGATATTTAAACATTTTACTTCAATAAATGTTCTTTTTTTATTCATGTTTACACACTTAGGAAACCTCCTACTACTTAATTGCTATGTTCAGTCATTACCTACACTCAGCTGTGCAGGATTGTAGTGCAGGTGACCCCACATGTAAGACGCTAAGAAATTATTTGGCCCCAGAGTTTAACAGGGACCCCACTGATACTCAAACATTATAAACATCCATGACTTCATCCACCACACTGATTGATTTAGGCTTTAAAAATGTCACCCAGGCTCCTTGCACTATGTGTCCCTATCTGCTGATCTGTGTGTGTGTGTGTGTGTTCGTGTGTGTCCGTGTGTGTGGCGCACAAGCAGTGAGAGAGGCGACTGTCTGTCTCCATTAATCACACACACACACAGAATTTACTGCTCTAATCTTAATCTTATCAACCCTCCAATATTGTTTTCTGATAGCTGAGATTTATTGTTGTCAGAACTTCAGTCTTCAGTGAGATCCTTTGTAACCCACAAACCTGGAACTAAATCTAACTGTCTCGGCCTTTAAAGCTAGACCTTAACTTTTAAAAGAAGAAATTATATGTACTTTCTCTTACAAATGGAAAATTTTAATCGTAAGTGATGAAACCTACCATTGTTCAAAACAATGAAGGTCTTGTATCTTACGGCCACCAAACTTTAGGTAATAGGTTATTGCTGTCAACCTATAACACACATTACTTAGTCACTTTGCTGATTTTATGACTCTCCACTTGTCACTTGTTGCCACAGTGGCCACTGTTCACCAACGGTTAGTCCTCTCTGATTAAAGCTTTAAGGGACTAGTAGCCACAGATGATGATTATGGGATCATCATAAATGCTAAAATATAGACAACAGTGGCAGAAGTAGAGAAGAGTCATAAACAGCAAAGTGACTCAGTAACTGACTCAGTCATTCATCAATATCTCTCTGGGTTAACATACATCAGCCACCATAAGCTGACACACTAAGAAGGCTTAAGGCTGTAGAAATGTGTGTTAAACTGAGCTGGTGCATTTTAATTTTATGAATTCAACTTCTCACTTGTCTGAGGAGGACTGTGGTATTTCTTTAAAAACTTTCAAATGCTGAAACTACCATTTAATCAAAGTAGAAATTTGTGTATTAAAGATTATACCAAACTGCTTAAAGCAAGACGATGCACATTTTTTATTGGTTTACTGCACATCTATCTTCATAGTGATCAAGGTGCTGTACAAAAGTGTACATTGTTATCTGGCATAGTACAAGTTAAGATTACTGAACACTGAAATACTGCCAACACTCGAATACATCAATAAGAAAAATCCAATATTCAAGTCAATTTCACTGATATAACCCAATATCACAAATCACACATTATTGATAATATTATAACACTGAGTTTGTGATACAAATATGAAAGATTATACTAAACTGCCTAAAGTGAGACAATGTAAGGTTTTTACTGGTTAAATGCTAACGCTGCTATAACAGCAATATCTATTTAAAGTTTGCTAACATTCAATAAAATGATCCATCATAAATTACTGGTCATACCAAACTAAGGCCTAATAACCTGAATTTATTGAATGGAGCAAGTGTTTGTTTATGAATTCAACTTTTCATTTTTAAGAGCTGTTTTGTCTTTCCAAAACTACACAGATTTTCCTTTAAATAAAAAAGACAAAACTTTTGAGGCTTTAGAAAAAAAGACAATCCAATAACACTATCTGCTTGTCTAAACACTGGAGATCACCCTGTGCGCCCGTGCCATGCTCTCATGTGAAACCTTTGACTGACTTTTGTGAATAAGGCCTATTGAGAGCCTGTTGGGCGTTAACTCGGTGCCCTCCCACGCTTCAGGTAAGCATGCCTGGGTCAGTTGACACCGTTATCAGCCTCCTCCTCTGTTCATCCGGTCCCCTGCTCCCCACCTCCTCCACCTCTGCTGTCAGGGCCAGGATCAATACAGCTGGCCCAATATCCACATATATGACCATGCCCCCCCCCCCTTCTCTGATAACCACACCGACTCTATCACCCCACCTATCACACACAGAGATACAGCGTGCCCTCTGTTTGGCCTGCAGTGGGGTTTCCTTGTGCCTTTGTCGAACCTTCAGGCCGATCCCAAACACACACACATCATGTGGACATACAGTCACACCCACTCTTGCATCACAATTAATACTCTCAAGATCACTGAAGGGCTTTTTTCTTTAAGAAGTTGGAGACTATGAGGCATGGTGAGGCCTTGGAGAAGGTTAAGGAGAAGAGCGTAAAGGTGTGAATCACCTAAATTACAATAGATATATTTTCTCAATTACCTCTTGTGGGTTTCTTGAAAGACTTCACAGTGAAATTTTAAAAAATTCTATGTTAAGGTATTTGCAGTTTGATACACTTCTATTTAGATAGAATTTCCAGAGAATAAATATTGCACTTTATACTGCACTACATTTATCTTCATAGTGAAGGTGCTGTGCAAAAGTGTACATTGTTATCTGACTGTACAGTTACAAGTTAAGATCATTGACCTGTACTGAAATGCTGCCAAGACATGATGCAGCAATTAGAATAATCCAATGATCATGTCAATTAAAATCAATTCTATTGATATATTCCAATATCAATATCTGCATCCTGCACAATTTGCACTTGTACTTTAGATACTTTAAGCACATTTTGCTCATTAAAGCACCTATAAGAGTCCCTATTACTCTAAATAATGCACAGAACAGCTTTCAGGGACTATTTCTTCAGTAGACAATACACTGTGAGTAACCAGGACACTGTCTCTGGAAAGTCAAGTTGCTGGTGCACAAATTAAATCCCATTCATCTCTGTTGGAGGCAGGTATCTCAGAAACAGATATTTCAAAATCAGGGCACAAGAATGGGCGGTTTTTGTAATTTTGGACGAACCCAAACTTCAAACTAAATGTGATCCAGGCTGATAATTGTGAATTTTCCTATTGTGCAACATTTACACACACAACTCCTCTTGGATCAAGCTGTCTGTGTCCATGTCCAATTATCTCCTGTGTGTGTGTGGTTAATATGTAACACCCCAGGTCGATACGGCTGCTCTGAGCTGCAGGCTGAGCTGACAGACTCAATCTGTGTGTGTCAAACATGTGTGATTAAGGAGTTCATAGTGCTCCACAGCTTTTATCCACAAACCTCGTCTTTCTGCCCTCCTCCCTCTCGCTTGCTTTCTCTCCCTCTCTCTCCTTCTCTGTTTACTTTTTGTTCCTTCAATCAGTAACTTCCATGAGTCAGTGACTCACATGACGCTCTGGTACATCTGTGAGAACCATGTTGAGAACACACACACAAAGGACTTACTGTAGATGTATAGGCCAGTTTAACATATATGGATGAAGTGTGGATTCAAAAATATGGAAAAATATAAATTTGGGTGGAAAAAATACAAGTTGAAATACATGATAAATTATCTTCAATTGTAAGTGTTATACAACAACATATATACAACAACATATAGGCACCATTTGCCTAATCTAAACACTACAAGCAAAATCCAGGTCCTTTTCAATCAATACTGAGGGCTTTGGCTGCCACTCGCCTCACTGATTGATTGCATTTTATTTTTCCATCTGTTTTTTTTCCTGGTTTTACCTTTTCAGGTTGTTGGATACTTATTACTCTCGTCTGATAAGCCCCATGTCTGAATTCCCTGACCTCGGGCCTGCAGGGTTGTGAGGGTGAAGAAAGACAGTCTCTGCAGGTTTATCTCAACACCAATGTCCACAAGAGGCAAGAGAGATTACAACATTCATTTTGTGACTTTACTTCCTTTAGAAAATCCTTCCTCCACATATTTTCTGCTTTGACAAAATTCAAGTGATGCACCCATAAAATGAAATGTAATCCTCGGACTGATTCACTGTTGGCCTTCTCCCTCCTGATCTCAGCCTCTCTCTCACTCACACACACATACACACACACACACTTCATGCTGTCAGCTGCTCGCCCTATCTCTGTAAACTGCTGCTAATTCGTGTAAATATTGGGTAAAGTACTGAGGTGGGATGAGATAACCTATTTGTCACATAACCAGCCAGCCATTCAGCCTCCACTGATTAAACAGCACACACATCAAGTGGTCCACGCACACACACACACACACACATATACATACACACTGTGCTGCAACATCATGACAGGAAAATTTAAACAAAACATACAAGGATTAGCTTTAAAAAAAATTAATATTTTTTTCAATAATGATTAATTTTCAGCTACTCAGTACTGGATTATGAATTATGAATATTTTGCTTAGTTAAAAGTGAGAACAATTAATTATTTAAAAAACCTGTAGATTTGCAATTCCCACAATTGTTTTTGAGCAATCCAATTTGAATTGTAATAAAAACCTACATATTAATCACTTAAAATTGCAGATCTTTTCATGCAGTTGATTTAATAATTATTATCCTGATGCATTAATGTCGCCTTGCACTGGAAAGCACCTGATTCTCCTCATTTAAATAGTGCCATACAAATTAAAAAAAACAAACTGCTGAATCATGGTCAACATCTAAACATGTGTCTTAACAACTTAAGTTTTGACTAGTCATAGGTAAATCTGTTGGTATAATAGTGTCCAAGCAAAATATGGATCACAATTCAATAAAGCACAGTTTTGATACTTATGAACTCTACTAATTAACACCAGTTCTGTTTTCTACAGTAAACCTGCTGCCATACTCAGGGGCCTGATGTCTACTGTAACCTTGACACATGTCCTGGTAAACACTGCCACCTACTGCACGGCCATAGTATCAACTCCACCTGTGGCTTCCACTAAACTGGGACATATTTATATACATTTTTTATTTTACATCTCCTGGGTTTGAGGTGCACACAAACACTGATCCAACATGCTGTTGATTTCCAGGAGTCCATATGTAACTAAACCCTTAATATCAAGTTAAATGTTTCCTTTAAGCAGGAAAAAAAATTCTTATTTCACTGACAGCAACTAATACATTTTCTTTATCAGCTTGTTGCAACTATTAGTTCAAGTTATATAATGTTGACAATGAGTGAAGCAATCTTTTTTTTTTTTTAATTGCTGCACCATTTAATACTAAAGATATGATAAAAACTCTAGTTGTCTTGTGTATAATTCTATCCACATTCTTCTCCATAATTCAGGCTGACTTATGTCAGTTATTGTATCAGAACAGACCTCTACTCAGGCTGCAATGTTTTGGAGAGTTGTGCAGAGCCTTTCTGGTGCGTATGTCACCAATATCAGTGTGTCAAACTATAGTGTATATTTTTAACATTCATTTCCTTCTGATGCAATTGGAATGTTTCAAAACCACTGGGGGAATTTTTCCCCCCTTTCTCTTCAAATCAGTTTAAAAGGAACTAACTGGCAGTGCAAATGCGATCAAGCTTGCAGACTTTCCAAGTGAAGTGTGAAAATGTAAAATGCTTGTGACATGTGTGTCGGTCACTCTCAGATCGCCGGTGAAATGAAAAGTGCATTTGATTTCATTTTTAACAATCAAAGGAGGAGAATCATCACAGAGTGACGGCACATCATGACACTTGTCATTCAAATGTCTGAACAGACGACAACACGACCAACAGTATGTGTACAAATATTTTTATTTTGATGAGCTTTTTATGCCATGAACTCGTAGGGGATGGGCTCCAGCAGCTGTGGCTCGTTTTTCTTGGTGCTGACAAAGTGAGCATCACGGGGAGGAGCGGGCTGTAAAGACAAGAAGAGGGAATTGTTAATTTCCATATTTAAAAAATAAATCACAGATTAAATGTTATGACTTAAATTCTGAATGGTTTTAATTTGATGTACACCAAGGGTGACTGGGTAATATTGTAACTGAATGACTACTTTAACAAAAGGTTTTTTTTTTTTTCCATAGGACAACTTGAGGTTTTTCCATTTATTTTTACTAAAACCTACTACATGTTGACCACAATAACAGGGAAAGACATCATTTAGTATAATCTCGTACCTGGCGCTTCAGTTCAATCCAGCTGCCCTTCTGCTTGGCCTCCATCTTCTTGGCCTCGTTCTCTTTGACGCGCTGCAGGAAGCTGTCCCTGCTCTTTGAGTGCTTCACATGCTCAATGCGCACATTAATCCTCTTGGCCAGGATCTTGCCCCTGAGAGAAACCAAAGCATAAATTAGTTCGTATCAAACACATAAACCAAAACAAATTGACAAGCAGCTTTAGCACAAAATTCAAAGTAATGCTATTTCGATATCTGCACTCCTCTACTGTCTCCTCAGAGCAACACCAGGTCAAACAGGAGTTAGACTGGAGCGCTTAAGGATGAAATACTTTTCCCCATGTGAATGACCACTCAGGACATAATCAGCCCTGGTGGCAAAGTGAAGATGGGGTCACACCCCTCCTTCTAGATCAAATTTATGAGCAAGCACACACCAAAAAAACTGAAGGTAAGATTGAAGAGAATGGAAAATACATTTTTAAATGTGCAAATGTAATGTATGTATGCATTTGTTTCAAGGAGTTTTAGTCCTCTGGTGTGTGCCAGCTTAACATTACATGAGCGTACACATTCAGATAGATCAATAAATAAGTGTCATGTCCTACTTACTTGACCTGCTTGTTGACAATGATGCCAACAGCATGTTGGGTTACGTTGTAGACACGTCCTGTCTTGCCGTGGTAGCACTTGTGAGGCATTCCTTTCTGAATGGTACCTGTGCCCTGAAAAGAAATAACATGCAACAATGTAACAGAGTATTTCTACAGCAACCTCACCTTTTTACCATTATACTGTGATACGGAATAGCTCGACTGTGTCAAATATGACAGTACTGAGCAGCTCTAATACAAACTACAACAATAATGGATAATTACCGTTTTCCTAATCAGTGGCTCAGCATCTGCTCTTACACATTACATTTACAATGTTCCACTGTCAGATTAGGTAAGACTATTGGTCTATGTCCACACAAACTTAAATCATTGCAATGCCACGTTTATAAACATGACTTATCATATAGTGAACAATCTAAGCACAGGATTAAAATTCCTGAAAATCTTACATTAGTTTTTTGAGTGGACAATAGAAACTTCATAAGAACCCTGTATCATGCTTACCAGTAGGTGATTCAATAATCTTTACATGATGGCCTGAATTTGACATGCAGTTCAACTTACTGATCACTCAAACAAGTATACTATTAAACAAGCGCTGCATATGTTGCTTCTTACCTTGATGTCAACGATGTCACCCTTCTTGTAGATGCGCATGTATGTGGACAGGGGGATTGGGCCTGTGAAGTGGAAATGCAATTAATGCTTGTTATTTGGCACAACATTGACAATAGTTTAAGGCTGTATAAAACAAAATATCGTCCACCATGCTCAGAGTGTGGTCTGACATTTAAAGCTACCCTTTAAATTTGTACTCACCATGCTTGCGGAATGGCCTGCTGAACATGTACCTGGTCCCCCTCCTCTTGCCTCTGGTGTTCGTCATGATGCCTGATTACTGAGAGAAAGGACACTTCAGTTAGTCATTACAGAACCTGGAGATTTTCCTCCAATGTAAGCATAATTTAACAGAAGAAAAATGGTATGACAACAAAGGCTGTATCCATATGTCTGTAAATTTAACTAAATGCACCACAAGTCGTGGGATCTGTCATTTACAAAAATCATAGCCAGATTGCTCTTTTTAGTAATCCAAAAAGATTAATGTACATCACAAAAGGCAAGATATGACTACAGTGACAACCCATAAACGCCAACAGGCTTAGCTGTCACACAGGCTAAAAAAACCCATTGTGGCCAAACAACTAATCCAATGACGCCAAAATTTGTTAAGTACATCTCTATTGCTCACTCATAAGAAAAAAGACGAGTAGTATTTGATAGATTTGACTCTACACGATATAGAAAAGCTGCCAATTCTCACCGGTTGTGCACGAGAAAATGCTAATGTATATGCTAGCAAGAAATAAATAACGCACAGGACTCTACGCTTGACACAGCAGCAGCTGTAGTTTTAGCCTTGTTAAAAGTCGACCAAATATCCACGACAAGTGTTTTACTAAGCTGTGTTACGGCTGGACAACGGGTTGTTAGAGGAAAATTCTGTTTCTACAGCAGGTTTCTCTGCCTGCCAGGCCCACATGGAGAGCCACGCTGCTGGACCTGCTCACATTCAACGGTAAATATCACTCCGTGGACCTTATTTCCGAACTATATTAACCCACTGACACGTACGGGAACATTTGAAGAAAGTACATGAATGTAACTGTGTACGAATGACGCGATAATAAAGTAGAAAATAACATTTAACGCGGAGAGGTTCTTACCCCCGGTCTATACAAGATGGCGGGTACGGCTGAAAGAGAGATTGTAGGACCCCAAACTCCGCCTTGTGAAATACAATCGAGGTAGGCCGCAATATTGCCTGAACCAAATGATAGTGACGGTAAAGGAGTGTATTTTATACAGTCTATGGGAGTGACAAGAATTTAGCAAATGCAGAGTCAGTGTACTCAGAAATTAAAATAGAACTATAACCGCTTTTCCTGTTCTTGAACTGTTCCTAGATCTGTTGTGATAAATAATGTGATTCATTTGCTGTTTTTCTCTAAGTGACGAGAAAAAATATACATGAACGCAGACCCCAAAATACATTTATTCTAAAGGTTTTTTCCCACAGTTGTTGTTTTTAACGGCTAGAACATTTTCACACTTCGCACGATTGTGCAAATAGTTATTTAACAACTTTTGTGTTGATATGCAGGCACAGAACTTGATGAAATTCAACTAGATGTAAAATATGCAACTATACAAATCAGCAGTAAAAATGACATTAAATTATAGCAGAAGTGTCAAAATAAATGGAACAGGAAGACTAAAAGTATGCATTTCTAGACTATCCAAAAGAAAGTAGGAGGAATGAGAGAAACTAGTAGGACTAAAAAAGAAGAGGACATTATCTCAAGGATGAGACTTGGGTACAATAGTCTCAACAGTACAATTTGGATGATTAATTAGTAAATATGTAAATTGTAAATTCCCCCACTGTGGAACGAATGAAGTTATATCTTATCCTAACAGCTATGTGTGAATATTGCAACATAGACGAAACAGTAACATGTAATTATTAAATGCCCTCAGCACCAGCAGGAAAGTCACATTCTAAAAAACAGACTGGATAAAAGATCAAATCAAATTTGATGTCAGGGAATTACTACAACTGAACTCAGGTAATGTGGAGTAATTTTTTGGAAAAGACTTCACAGAAGAATATAGTAATTGTCTAATTCTGACAAACACTCCATGAGGAAGGTGGCGGCAATGCGCTAAAAGACCCCAAAAGCACCAGACGAAGAAGAAAACTTGCGCAAAGGTGATCATATGAATAGCAAGATTAAGAAAGATTTTGACATTACTTAACTTGGCTGTAACGAATAGACCGTTGTCAAGAGGCTACAAATATATGAATGTGTGACCCTCATGGCCCAAACCGCGGCGATCATCTTTACCGACCTTGTTTACAGCGAGGGCGGAAGCAATCAGCAGTGAATCCTCTCGTTTTCTTGAGCCTGTTGGACTTTCCGTCGCGAGCTCAGCGGAATCGCCCAGTCTTGTCAGCGCGCGGCTGTGTGGTGGAAGATGGCGCTGGCCGAATGGAAATCCTAATGACAGTCTCCAAATTTGCCTCTTTTTGTACCATGGTGAGTGCACGGCAAGCTCGTACTGGCATTAGTCAGGCTGTAGGGTAATGAGGAAACAGTGACTGCACTGTTATTAGCTTTTAAACCGTGGAAATATAAATAAAATGAGCTAATTCTGGTGTGTGCTAGCCAAGCAGTTTTCCGACCATAGCAAAGCAGGCAGCCACCCACTGCCGTCTCCTCTCTGCTGGATTTGTAACGGCTGTAGATGGACACTTTCCAATGTTGACTTCCTTTAAACTCATAGCTTGATGTCTTATTTAGTTCATATTTATCACAGCTTCTTTGAGCACAGTGACAGTGCACCTGCTGCAGCTCAGCTAACTAGCTAACGTGAAGGTAACTAAAGCTAAACCAGTGTTGCAGCTCACCCACAACTGGACCATAGCTGGATAATGGATGACTTCAGACGGAGAAACGATCTTAATCTGCATTATGTGTTGGGGAATCGTGAAAAGGCTTTGACAAACTACCAGATCTTATTAACGCAGGCAATGACGACATAGTTTAACCTTAGCTGCGCAGTTGTGGATCCCTTCCAGCTGCATGTCCACCCTGCACACTTTGCTTCTGTCTGTATACCACATCTTACTCTATTAACCCAATCATGCTAGAGGGGGATGTGTTTCCCCAAACAGCCACCAATCCTGTGCCAACTTCAAACAGCTTCTGACACATGTAATTTTGACATCTCAGACGGGTTTTACACTTGAAAGCTTCCTGGAATGCGTGTAAGCACTGGTCAGGGACAGCCTGACTTTACAGTCAGTTAAAAATGCTGAATGCTTTTAGCTCTAATGGCATAAAAGGATAGAGTGTAGGTGGAGTTTTTAAGCACCCATTGGCTTTGTGTTTTATTCCAGCAACAAGTTACCTTGAAAATACCAAGCTGCTGCCATCTAATTTGCCAATTACTTGCTGTTTTTTGTGTGTCACCGCTCTCTTCAAAATATTAGCTGAACAGCATGACTTGTTTTGTGAATATAAAATATTTTGCTTTACTCATTCACGCATTTACAGGGCGCCAATGCCTCTGCACTGGAGAAAGAGATTGGATCTGAACAGTTTCCGGTCAATGAGCACTACTTTGGCCTGGTCAATGTAAGTGAATGATATAATGTGCAGAATCAGTGTTTTGTACCTCCACGGAACTCGCACTGATTCTATTCTATGTCATGTCTCATTTCAGTTCGGGAACACCTGCTACTGCAACTCAGTGCTGCAGGCTCTGTACTTCTGCCGACCATTTCGGGAGAAGATCTTGGCGTACCGCAGTCAGCCTCGGAGGAAGGAGAACCTGCTCACCTGTCTGGCCGATCTGTTTCACAGTATTGCCAACCAGAAGAGGAAAGTGGGCGTTATACCACCCAAGAAGTTCATCACCCGGCTACGCAAAGAGAATGGTGAGAGAAAACTCAAAATATATATGGAAAAAAAAATTGTAAAATGAAAAAAAAATCTATAGCAGACTGTCAAATCACAGCAGTTTAAAATTCTCATGTTTCTCTTAGTTGGTCACAGACTCACTGAGCAGAAGGCCCTGAAATACCTGCTGAACATGTGTAATAACTGAATTGGAACTTTAAAGTCTGTCCCTCTGTACTTCCTCGTATTTCTCCGTTGTGGGACTAATAAAGGATTATCTTATCTTATCTTTCTTCCTTCCTCAGAGCTGTTTGACAACTACATGCAGCAGGATGCCCACGAGTTCCTGAACTACCTGCTCAACACCATCGCAGATCTGCTTCAAGAGGAGAGGAAGCAGGAGAAGACCAATGGCCGCCTTGCCAACGGCACATTGGACTCGCAGAACAACAACAGCAACGCCACACCCGCTCCCACCTGGGTCCATGAGATCTTCCAAGGCACACTGACCAATGAGACACGCTGCCTCACCTGTGAAACGGTAAGATACCTCACTGTTGTTTTCATCCTGGGGGAAGTTTAAGTGGCTCACACCAAACCATGTGTGACTAGAGTCTTGTTTACACAACTTTTCATTCAAGTCAAGCCGTCTTGTTGCTGATTTCCGGGATTAGTAAACTTACACGGATGAAGCTTCCTGGCACAAGGATAGAGAACAGCTTAGGTTGTGTCAGTGTGTGTGCAAACAATGTTTTGGGTAAATACAATAGAATGGCACATGGTACAATTTTTATTGCCATATGGCCACAGCCCTCATAGCACAGCTGTAAGACATTTCAATAACTGATTAGGCTGATGCATTTGTCTCGTATTTGGGTTTAGTTTATTTTGATGTCCTTTTCCCCTATAGATAAGCAGCAAAGATGAGGACTTTCTGGACCTTTCTGTGGATGTAGAACAGAATACCTCCATCACACACTGCCTCAGGTATGATACATCAGGCATTGAGGAAGCAGGGTTAGTAGCTGATTGACAGAAAATTATTCAACAAAATGAATTTATAATGAAATAGTAACCAGAGTTCAGAATTTAGTTCCATTTTAAATAATACAAAAATAGACATTTGTTTATTAGTATTATAGATCTATTCACTGTTTAACTGATTAACATTTTTAGCTTGTAACTTTAAGTAGTAACATTATTAGAGTATGAGCCCAAAATTGTAAACACCTGTTTGTTTTTTGCATGGCTATTTAAGAAGAGCACAATAAAAAAAAAGTATATACTCTGTGCTGTGTCCTTCACTGAACTGCAGGAGGAGAATGCAGTGTTATGAAACTGAATCACTCATTTGTAAACTTAGACTTCAAATTGTATATTGACAAATTCTCTCTTTATGGCTTCTCTCAGAGGTTTCAGTAACACAGAGACACTGTGCAGTGAGTATAAATACTACTGTGAAGAATGTAGAAGCAAGCAGGAGGCACACAAGAGGTCAGTATATGGGTTCATTCTTAATGACTGCTTTTAAGCTCTGTGCTAATGCATTTGTGAATGTGGTTGGTATTTAGAAATCGTGTCTGACTCTAATGTTTGTGACGCAGGATGCGTGTAAAGAAACTGCCAATGATCTTGGCTTTGCACCTGAAGCGCTTTAAGTACATGGAGCAGCTGCAGCGCTACACCAAGCTGTCCTATCGCGTCGTCTTCCCTCTGGAGCTCCGCCTCTTCAACACCTCCGGGGACGCCACCAATCCTGAGAGGCTCTATGACCTGGTGGCCGTGGTGGTGCATTGTGGGAGGTGTGTAGGTGCAAACACACAGTCAGAATACAATACCTTATAACCATCTCTACAGAAAGCAGAGACAGGGAGGCTAATCTTTGTTCTAATAATAAAATGCTTTTGAACCTATTGGCACAAGAATAAAAGTACATTAGAATGTAAAAAAACATCTAACTGGAGAAAAGACAGACCATCATCCATCCTTGTTCAGCTGTGCCGCCCTTGAGTGAGTGAGTGGGAGTTTGTCTGCCTGTGTTTATACAAGGTGTTTCCCTGCTTTCACCACAGTGCACACTAAAACAGATTCCAACCCATCACTACTCTGAATATGGATAATTTATTTAAGAAAGTATACTTAAAAGGTCAAACATATCTGCAGTTGAGAAACTGAGTTGGGAGTCCCTACAAGTATAAATTATCTGAGTCTTCTCCCTTTGAGCTTCGCTCCCTTTTGCCAAGGTTATTTTCAGAGCACAGAGATGTATCATAAAATGGATGTCATGATTTGAGGCTATAGATCATCCGGGATTTCACTTGTCATAATGTCATGATAGTGCTTAAATCAGACAGTACATACTGTTTCAGCTTAGATTAACAAATGTCTCCCTTTATGGCCAACATCTCTACATAACAGAGCATGAAAGCCTATACTAATACCACAATATATCACACAAAATCATGTAAAATGTACTTATTAATATTATTAGCAAATCTCTGCAATAGTTGTAAATCAAGTTTCTGAGAAACTCCCATTTTTGTTCTCCCCTCTAAAAAATGCCCAAAAAAGTAAAACCATTTACTCAAGAGATCATGATTACTTTTCATGTAAAACACAAATTAAAAAGTTATAGTAATGAGGTTAAAGCTCAGTTAAGTCGGGTTTCAAGAGAATGTGTGGATGTGTATGTGGATTCGTTTTTACACAAGTGACAGAGAAAGATTTGCAGGTGGCTGTTGAAGTGTTACAGAACCTCTTAGTGAAGGCCTGCATGTTGGAAGAGAAATCCAGTTAACTAAACAGAGCAAGCATTGTCTTAATACACAAAATACAGAGTTAAGTTTCTTTTTACATTTTTGTTTTGATCCATTGCTTTATCTCATTCTTCCACATTTCTATTGACTGAATGTCGCATTGCATATTGACTATGGCAAAAATCACTGATTCAGCAACATTTGCCAAGCTCCATCTAATTGGATCACATTCATTATACAATTTTTCAACATGTAGCATGTTTCGTTCACAGTTGTCTGTTTCATTAAAGCCCTCTACACCCACACAGGTTTTTACACACTAGAGCTTTGCTCTGCTTGAAGTTGGGTGGTTATAGCTATATGCAGGAATTGCATTTCACCAAACTTTTCTGAACAAAAAAAATGTTAAAGGTGGAACCGAGATCTAGCAGGAAGCTCAGAGAGATACAGTGTTTACACACCCACACAGTCCTGTACAGGAGTCTAATAAAGTAAAATATGTGAAAACCCCTGTGTGGGTGGGCTGTCGGTGTGTAGGAGACTGAAGTTTACTCTGTAGCGCTAATACAGTCAACTATTTCTTTTCAGTGGTCCAAACAGGGGTCACTACATTGCCATTGTGAAAAGCCACGACTTCTGGTTGCTGTTTGATGATGATATTGTAGAGGTAAGTGAATTAGTCTGTGAATGCATTTGATTTCATATTCACTGAAACATTTCTTTTATTATTTTTTTTCTAACCCTGCTGTGTGTCATCTTTCTGTTCTTGTAGAAAATTGATGCACAGGCCATAGAGGAATTCTACGGTCTCACTTCTGAAATCTCCAAGAACTCTGAGTCGGGCTACATCCTCTTTTACCAGTCCAGAGACTAAATGTGGAGCTGAGCGTTTCACCACAGAAACCATAAGAAATGCTCTGTTCCCTCTTTGTGGGGAGCAGCGGACTATAAACATGCAACAGCAGCCCGCATGGGTATTGTACCTGCCGGGTTTGGCACAGCTGTAATTCTAACTTGTGCTTTTTACGCACTCAGCGATGCAGCTCAGCCGTGGAAGTTCCCCCCTGCGTACCAGCTGTCCCTCCTGGCCTCCGTGTCCCTTCCTGCCCTCCCCTTCATCCCCTTCACTCTGGCTGCACGTTGCTGCCGCTGCCGGGACAATGAGACGATAATGAATGAAACTTTGTCGAGATTGTTTTTAAAAAAAGGAAAAAAAAAGACGCTGAATGAGGGTTGTACAGATGTCGGCTGGTCGTATGAGTGGCGTATTAGTTTTTGCCTTAGGTGTGGGGTTGAATGGGTATTTAACAGTTCATATGATGTAATATTGGCCTGGTGTCTTCACCCCCAACACTGTTATTCTGCACTGGGATTTACTGAGAGTGGATCAAGTTTTTGATCACGGATGTAAAGGAGGATGGGTGTGGGGTGAGTGTCCCACTTCTGGGGCACACTGGGTTGTATATTTCTACAGTGTACAGGATGGTATTTGTATAAATATAACAAGAAGATAATATTATCATTGGAAAAATGTTAGACCTTGAGAAGATGTATTAACACTATGGTGCACTTTTGATACCGTTTTGTAGGTGTTGGCAAGTTTAATGTGAGGGTTTGCTTAAAAAGGCCTGTTGTGAAGCGATTATTTTCTGTTTTAAAGAAAAAGAAATAAAGCCAGTAAGATTGAGGCTGGGTGTGCTCGTCTCTTCTGTGTCCCACAGGTGCGCACTGATGACTCATAGAGCTCAACATCGCCCCTCAGCGGTGTTACCTGGTAGCTCTGCTCTCCCACTGCAACAGGAGCTATTTTTAATCCATTCAGAGCAGAAAGGCAGGTGCTTTGGAAAAACGCACACAGTCGACATGAGGCTTGGCTCAGCTAACCTCATACATGCACATCAACAAGTCCCCCATCAGCTGAGGTGACGGAGGCAGGGCTGCAAGGATGGAGAGATGAGGCAGAGAAGATGGAGGACAGGGGAGAGAGGGAGGAGGAGGGTGGGGGTGACACACATCAGGGTTGCTGTTAATAGCACAGACAGGACCAGAATAGCAGGGCGTCGCAGGAGGAAAGAGTCTCTGGATGCAGCATCTTCATATCTGAAACTCGAGCCAGGCAGAAAAAAAACACCAGAATTTAAAATAAACAATGTGCAGTTTAGGTGCATTGTGCAGAATGAGCTTTATTAGCTGAGGGACAAATGTTGCAACATGCATGTGGACAGAAAACAAAAAGGGTGCGTGTGGACACCTGGACACACACACACACACACCTGTCTTTGTCCTTGAGACAGCACCGACCAGACATTTAGCTCTTTAGCGGAGTTCAACTGGTCTCTGGAGGTCTGGCCCATTTGGGACTCCTCCTTCATCACCGACCCCCCCTCCTCATCTTCCTCCTCCTCTTCCTTTCTTCCGCCGCTGCTCCGCTCGCTGCTCCTGCACAGCCGCAGTCCACGGCGATGCGCCGTTAACGGCAGAGCCGCTCCGCTCCTGTTCTCCGTCTCCTCCTCCTCCTCCTGCCATCATCCCCGCTTCCAGGCACAGAGGACCAGCATCCCTCCTCCCCGGGCTGCACCGCCACCATCCGCATCAATAACATGGAAGCACGAGGCTGTGGTTCTCGCATCTAGACGGGGAGTCTCACCTCACAGAGTCAAGGTAGGGCTGGGGTGGATTATCGAGCATCCTGGACATGCATGCAGAAATGCAGCCTGTGTTTTTTTTTTTCTCCCCCCCTCCAGCATCCCTGTGCTGACGTGGAGCAGCCGCTGTGTTGCTCTCATGCAAGGTGCAGAGAGGCTGAAGCTCCATATGGCGCTAGACACAGGCTGGATTTGCAGGACGGGTGCGGTATCTTCTGCTGTGAGAGCCGCACTTGCTGATTATTGCCGGTGCCGGCGGACAGTTGTCGATAATCTCTGTTTGGAAATGTGGCCTGAAATTTGCTGCAAAGCCTGTGTGGTTTTCTATTATCCTCTTTCATGCATTAATAAATGAAGCTCTCCACGTGTGGACCTATAGATCTCTGTTATTATAGCCTCGACAAGCACTGGGTTTAATACATGACCTGTTAACTGTTTACAGCTGAAATGTACATTTCTGTTGCTGTTTTATTATTTAAAAGGAGATTTTGAAAAAGAGCAAGAGAATCAGGATTGAAGATTAGAGTTTGCTCCTTTATAATTGTGCAGGTTGAGAATATAATGTTGACTCTGTCTGCATCTTGGTGAATGAGTAACACAGGTGTCAAATCGTGCAAAGAGGTGGGGTCAGGGCAGGAGTTTTGTCTTTTTAAAGCTAAAAATGTAATAGAGACACGTGCTTCGGATGGTCCTTGTCCCTGCTGGGTGAGGGCTTTGTTTTTTGCCCATCAAAGTGTCCATGCCACTGCCTGTCTGTGTCGGATATTCAACTCAGATATCATAACAGTGCGTTTGTGTCCATTTCAGACGGGGGGCACAATGAGTGAAGAGCCAGCGGTCACCCCCAGCTGGCTGACCCCTGACCCCACAGCGTGGGCCAGCGGAGGCGGGGGGCCGATGGACAACAGCACCAGCCTGGGGACCTTCCCGCCGGACTCCCTCCCGCCCAGCCAGCTGCCTCTGCTCGTCAACCCCTGGGACATTGTGCTGTGCTCATCGGGGACTCTGATAGCGTGTGAGAACGCCCTGGTGGTGCTGGTGATCTGGCAGAACCCGGCGCTCAGAGCTCCCATGTTCCTGCTGATTGGCAGCCTGGCGCTGGCCGACCTCCTGGCCGGCCTGGGCCTGGTGCTTCACTTCACCTGTGCCTACTTGCTGCGTTCCGACTCGGCCCAGTTGCTGACCGTGGGCCTGGTGGTGGCCTCCTTCTCCGCCTCCGTCTTCAGCCTGCTGGCCATCACCATCGACCGCTACCTGTCGCTGTACTATGCCCTCACCTACAACTCGGAGCGGACGGCGGCCTTCACCTACACCATGCTCGTGCTGCTGTGGGGCCTCTCCCTGTGTCTGGGCCTGCTGCCGGTCACAGGGGTCAACTGCCTGGCAGAGGAGGCCACGTGCAGCGTGGTGCGGCCGCTCACCAAGAACAACATCGCCGTGCTGTCCGTCTCCTTCCTGCTGCTCTTCGGCCTCATGCTGCAACTCTACGTCCAGATCTGCAAGATTGTGATGCGCCACGCTCACCAGATCGCCCTCCAGCACCACTTCCTGGCTGCCACACCCCACTACGTCACAACACGGAAGGGCGTGTCCACGTTGGCCATCATCCTGGGCACCTTCGCCGCCTGCTGGATGCCCTTCACCGTCTACTCCCTCATCGCCGACTACACCTACCCCCCGCTCTACACCTACGCCACCCTGGTGCCTGCCACCTACAACTCGGTCATCAACCCGGTCATCTACGCCTTCAGGAACCAGGAGATCCAGAAGGCGCTGTGGCTGGTGTGCTGCGGCTGTGTGCCTGCCAGCGTGGCCCAGCGTGCACGGACCCCGAGCGACGTCTGACCACGCAGACCCAGGTGGGACGAGAGAGGCGGCCTGGGTCAGCTCTGCTCCTCACTGGATGCGTCTGGTGCGAAAAGAGAGCAGCAGCGGCGGTGGAGGTCGGGGGAAGCGGCGGAGGGCTGTGGCTTCAGGTCTGGCTGGAGGCAGTTTGGTTAGTCATCCACAGCCCACCTGGATGGAATTTTTTTTTCTTTGTCAGACTCACCACAGGAGAAGGTATCTCACTGTCTTCCCCAGTAAAGGCTGCATCCTGCCCCCTCCTGTTCAACCCGTGCCACGCCCTTCCTCTGTTCTGCAGAGAGAGCTGAGTGCATCACGTGTTACAGGCATCCACTGTATATAAAATGTGCATATAGTTAACAGCACTGGAGCTTTGGTTGCTTGTTTTTCTTCTCATCGGGAGAGGGATTATTAGTGCGTGCGTGCGTGCGTAAAAGCGCACGGCTGTAGCCAAAGCAGGGCGCGCGGTGCGGAGGAGAGAGAGAGAGAGAGAGAGAGCGGCCGCGGCTCGGTGCGCAGGCATTTCCACATAAAGCCCGTCTGGAGCAGCATCCCAGCT
Organism: Centropyge bicolor; assembly: GCA_037975185.1. Taxonomy (NCBI): domain Eukaryota; kingdom Metazoa; phylum Chordata; class Actinopteri; family Pomacanthidae; genus Centropyge; species Centropyge bicolor. The sequence goes on from JBBMOC010000014.1 coordinate 6,195,670, forward strand.
CTGCTGCTGCACTCTGGACGTGCGTCGAAAGCTAAACAGCCGCCGAGAGCTAAAAATAGACGCCGGCGCTCTCTGATCCGCGCCCTGCGTCCTCCACAAGACGCCGAGAGAGGAAGAGATGAAGCCGTTTCTCCTCCTCCTCCTCCACTTTTCTCCTTCCCTCCCTGGATTGTGCGTCAGTGTGTTTTAGTTCAGCTCAAGACAAAAACCCCAGGAGACCCCACCATTAACCCCACCTCCTCCATTTTTTTTATTATTAATGGATGGAATTATGTAACCTCCTTATATCCCCTTTCACTTTTTGAATGGAGATTGCTTATGACTTTTTGAATGTTATATAATTTTTTTGGTAATTTATTGGAGAAAACCCCACAAATTTGATTGATAGTCATGTTAAGGTAAAAGGAGAACACAAGTCCCTATAAATAGGAATCCTATAGGAGATTAAATTAGCATGCATTTGATCAAACAGACAGAATCACAAATTGCAAAATAATTTTTTTGTGTGCAAAATCTGAATGTATTTCCAGTTGTTTTGGCTCCTAAAGAGCTTCACCCCAACCACAGTATCTGATCTGCATGCTAGACTTCAGTGTAATTTGCATGCAACAAGCACAGATCTCCTTTTTTTCCCCTCGAGTTCAGTGTGGTGGGTCACACAGGCCGTTGCAGACCGATGTGTCACGCTCCCCTGACATCATCGTGACCTTAATAAGTTTGTTTATGTACCACAGTGCACCTCACATGTATTGCATTGAATGAGCTACAATCATCGCTGGATGGTCACAAGAGCTGCGCCCTTTTTTGAGAAATGTGGAATTTTTAATATTTTTGCTGTGTGTTTTCCAAGTTCTGAGGCGATCTGACAGTTGTTTTGATCATGATTTGAGTTCAACTGATCCAATGGAAGCCCAAATCACAACACCTACCAGCTGCTCTGAGATAGCTATCCATTGTTTTCTTGGTCTCAAAATGAGTTCGCAAACCCGAGAAAAACAAACAAACATGCACGCTAATTCCTCGCTCTTTCAGAATCATGTCAGCAATAACTAGCCTTCGGATGGTAGTTATTTTTTAGATGCGAAGCAATACTCAGACAGCAATAACATCCACGTCCCACCATGACTTCTTCCTGCGGAGTGAAGCACCACAGTGGCCGCTCGGGTGGAGGACGTGTTGTGGTGAACAGGCTCGATGAGCTACAAGTGATGCTTCGGCGATACATCTTCAAATCGGTGGCGGGCTGGAAAAAGTGGACGAGATCAAACGACTCATTTGTCACGGTGACACCACTGCCTCATTCCTCCACAACGTTTCTTTCTGACCCAGAACTGGGCTTTAATCATTTGTCACACCAGGATGAAATAGTGACTTTTTGTTTCTTTCATTGGGGGGGGTTGCCTCTGCCTTTTGTGAGCATATGAACCGTCCTGAGTGTCGTAACCTCAAGTGTCAGTGCGTGCTTTGGGACTGTGTTTTATTTTGTCGTGCATACGGTATGAGTTGCATGGCCTCTGGGTGTGTGCATGTGTGTGTCTGTGTGTGTGTGTGTGTGTGTTTGTGATCCAGCAGCTCAGCAGACCATAATCTGTCTCCTTGTGTTGTCAGGGGGGAGGGGAAGGGGGGGAAGTAAAACAGGTGTGAGGATTATATATTCTTGTTTGACCCCCTGACCTTTGAGGATAATGCTGCCAGTCTTCCTGTCGATTCTGAGAGAAGTGGCCTCGTTTCGCGTTTGTAGAGCTTTTTGCAAACAGATAGGACCCGGACGTAGAAGCTCCAGCACTTCAAGCCAAAGTGAAAGGGACTCTGAGTGAACTGGGATCCTAGTCCTACTGTGTGTTTTCTGTCTCCTCTATATCGCTAATATTCTACTTTAAATCAATCTAGTCTGGTCGAGGCAGGTGTCCGTTAAGTGACCTCTGAATGATTCTATGAGCTAAAAAAAGGCCACTTCCAAATACAAAGACAATGCTTCTTCTTTCCTTCCTTGCTGCCTCCCCTCTCAGTGAGCCCAATGGAGGCATTGGAGGAGCTCCCAGTCTTCATCTTTCTGGCCTCAGACAAGGTGCGAAGTGATTTAAAAAGGGGGGTGGAGGATGAGTAAGGAAAGAAGAAGAATAGCATTCTCTAAGCATTGGGATGTAGCCTGTGTATGTGAACTTGTGCACAGTGTCAGTCTGAATCCTGTCGTTATTTCGATGAGCACCAACAGGTCAGGCTGGCACATCAGAAACCATCACAAACTCTTATTCCTTTACCTTTGGAGAAAAGTCTATTTTGTTATATTCATTGAAAAGTTCTATTTTTTTCCACTTCAGTCTGGCCTGAATTCTTTCAGATTTCTGATGTTGTATGATATAACGGCGCTGTAAAAGCCTTTTCTGAATGTAGTAATTATCAAATTGTTCAACTGATACCCCCTCCTCTTGACTCATTTGTTTCTGTAAATATGGCATGCTGAAAGAGGAGGGACTTTATACCACCGTGCATGGTGCTACCAAAGCCAGTCACACTAGGGGATGAGTTGGGTTGCACCATTTTATTTTTTTTTGAATGACATTTCTCCACTGTCGATGTAGAACTTCTTCTGTTAGGTTCCTCGCTTCAATATGCACCAGTTTGTAAAGGCTGGTTAAAGGACGGCCGAGCGGATATGGCTACAGATGGGGGGGATGTTTGAGGAAAAAAAGAAATTGGTCCACGACTTGCTTTGATTGGCGAATGTTTTCCTCTTGTGCAGCCAACAGCATTGTTGAGATTTTCATGGTTGAACAGGTGTGAACAAGGGCTTTGTATCCAAGAATAGTAAAAGACTGTGATGTTGGATGTAACACTTCTCTGTATACATACACACCTGTTAATCTATTGAACAGTTTCACAGTGTAATAGTACACTAAGTTGTGTACAAAGCAACTTGGAGGGGAGGGGGGGTTGAGAAAATGTGTAGCCAGAGACGGGCTGTTAGTTCAGCAGGAGGAGGTGTCTTTCTGACGTACTAATCTAGAGCTAAATATCAAAACACTCAAGGGCCTGCGAGTGCGTGTGTGTGTGTTTCGGGGTGGGGGTTGGAGGTGGGAGGACACCACAGTAACAGCATCTTGTGTAGACGTATGCGTAGTTTTCAATGTGAAATGCACTTTATTTTTTTGGATGAAAATGGCACAACAAATTAAGTATCTGCAAAATGAAACGTATAAACGATAATCAACATGCACTAACTTAACTGAGATATTGTAAAAAAAACATTGGTGTGAACGTGGTGTCTATTTTTCCAAGGTGTTAGTTGTACTTTTTATTGCTTTGGTTAGTCCACTCAATTGAGAGATCTTGTTAATTTTGTATTAAAAACAAACATGTGCTGTGCATAAAACTCCTGCCTTGACTCATTTGTTCATTCTCGCCGGGGCTTGATGCCCCCCCTCCCCTTCTTTATAGCACTCTTCTGTTTCCATGGCAACCTCTGTTACTATAGAAACTGACGTCTTAAAGCCAGGTACGTGTTGTGTCTGTGACGGTGGTGGAAAAGTCAGCCATGATCCTTCATTCATCATTTTATTTTTCTCTGGGTCAAAGGTTACAGAGCTCACACTAGCATATACATGACCCCCCCTCCTTCCCACCCCCCCACACATACACATCAGTGATTGATTGCAGACGCAGATGGCTCAATCAATTCTCATATTTATGATCAATAAGACTTTTTACATATCGTCCTCTTGTCCATCTTCGATACAGCATTTCAATCGCTTTCACCATTCGCTCCCTCAGAGGCCTGAATCCACCGTCAGCTTCCACTGAGCTCGTCCATTTTCTTCTTCACTCACAGTTATTGTCATGTTAAAAACTCACCTCATGATCTATGGCAAGTGTTTCAGTAAAAACATTAAAAAAAGACAAGTACGTTGGTTAGCTTAAGAGGAAAGTTTCTAATTCTAACACTCTCAAGCTTCGACTATATATGAAATAAGCACCTTCACAGGGCGTCTATAGTGTTATAACAGGTAGAGAGACAGCCACTGGGGTGTATTCACAATGCTTTCAAATATATTTGTTTAAACCAAACGTTAATGTTTCACAGAGTGGTCAGCATTACAGTATATTACTAGTGTCTTTACAGTGTTTATGCATCTTGAATACACCCCCAGATTTCCAGTTTTGGACCATTCAGCTTATATCAACCTACAGCATGTGATTGTGTGTAGGTGTGGTGTGTGTGTGTTTTCAGCAACAAAGTGTGTGACAACCCCGTGGATGTGGTACGGTAGGCATTCTTTCAAGTGAATGTGAGATCGACTGGTTGTGTGTCTTATTGTGTGTGTTTCCTTAGTGGTTATCCTTTCCTTTTTTTTATGCATGTTAATCCGACCAGTCATTCTCCTCCAACTCGGAGTCGTCCTCGGAGTCGGAGTATTCCACAGCGATGCGGCGCGACAGGATGGTGGCCACGTCATTTCCGACCGGCTCCCTCTTAGCCTGCTGCTCCTGCTGCTCCTGCACTTTCTTCAGCTGGATGCCTACAGGACAATATGGGATCAGCCATGTTTTGATACAGACACAGTGGCTCTACAGCGTATTTGAAAGTAAAACATGAACATTTCCAGCAGGGTGAGCACTTTTTAACAGCACTCTATGTGTTTGCACCATGTTTGCAGGCATTTTGTTATAGGTTGTTTTAAAGTTAATACAAATGCATATTGTTCTAAAGAAGATACATATTTACATTAAAATGATCCTTTATAAGCGCGCACAGACACACATACTCCAGCTCTTACCCATACGTATAGCAGCCAGCAGATCACTGCGGGCATCGTTGACCACTGTGGTCTCAGCGGGCGCAGAGGAGGACATCTTGCGGGTTGTGAAGTGGGAGGCACCAGCTGGAAGAGGAGGAGGTGGAGGGCCGGGGGGAGGTGGAGCTGCATGGGCTCCAGATACAGGTGGTGGAGGCGGAGCATACCCACCAGCACCAGCCATTGGCCCAGGAGGCATCGGACCTCCAGGAGGTGAGGCAAAGGCAGTCTGGGAAGACGGGATGAGAGGGGCTGGAGGTGGGGGAGGGGGCCCAGTGTTGGCATAGCCATCCATACTGCAAGAAAAAGAAATGAAAGAGAATAACATTATAGCAGTCTGTACTCCAGTTTGCTATCACAACAATCAGGTTTTGAGAGTGAAACATAAAGACACTGTCCCACTAGGTGGCAGCATTAGCTCAAAGTTCATATGAGTGGATTTCAAGTACGAGTGTTGAGGAAGACAAAGAATATAAAATTTTATTTAGAACAATGTATCAATTTTCTGATTTTCTGGAAAAATCTTTAGATAATTATACATTAAAAAAACACCCAAACTAAATTAGGCTGTGAGTGACAGTGTGGATAAAATGTGAAGTACATCATTGTATGTTTACCTGTAGTCCATTGGTGGAAGAGACATGGAGCCACCGTTCATAGCCTCAGAGGGTGGAGGAGGCAGTGGGACTTGGTGATGGTGAGCGCGGCCCAGTGTCCCGCCCTGATAGGCCATCATGGTCCTGCCTCTGCTATCATGTTCGCCTGCTCCACGGGGGCCATGCCCTGCAGCCATCTGGGCGGCCAGGGCACTAGGCGGTGGGCCGGAGTAGGTGTGAGCGTGGCCAGCATGGTTCATGGAGTTGGGGTAGTGGTGCTGATCAGGACCGTGACCCCTGATAGAGACAGTGGGAAGGAGGAAGAAAAGAAGACGGGAGGTGGAAAAGGATAAAACTATTAGATGTAGAAACAATACTGTTTTTAATGAAATTATGCAACCATAAATAATTTTTAGAAGAACCAGGAAATTTAACCTACCTGTTCTCTGGTGACATTGAGCCCTCAGAAGAAGCCCCTCTGTCTCGGTGTATGGTGTGTCGATGGTCCGGCCTCAGCTCTTTATCCAGAGCCATCATGTTCCACTCCTGCCGACGGTTCCTCGCCTTTCTGACCTTCTTCACCTCCCTCTGTAACGTCCCATCCACACAACGCCTCTGCTCCTAAGAAACAGTAAAAAAGAGAGTGGTTATTATTATATTTTGTTAAAATCAAATTATTAATGGCAACTTTAAGGGCTTGTGATCCTTCATAATGTGTTTTAATATGGACACAAATAGAATTAGTTCCACTAAGAAGTAACATATTTTGTTTGACATATAAGGTTTCATCATAACAATATTTGGTTATTAACTCTACTAATTCAGAATATCTAGGTAGGAAAAGGGCAAAGTTTGACAAAAAATAAACGGTAATGGCATATTAAACAGTAACATGATCTGTAAGATTCTCGTGGACAAACCTTCTGCTTTCTCTTCTCTTTCCTCTTATCCTCCGTGTCCTGCAGCATCTTCTCCTTCCACAGGTCAAAGAAGTACGAGGGATCAGTGTAGAACTTGAGCGCTTCCTTGTGGTCATCCCTATAGAAACAGACAGACAGAAGGTTATACAGGTGCACAAATGAATTGTCTTTGTTTAGGCCCAATAAAAAAATAGAGAAAAGGGTAGTATTTTTTGGCACAGCGTATCTGTGTGAGAAGACTAAGATGGATATAAAACATGTGAAGCTATGAATATTGCAAAAGTGGATGCTGATGGAAGAACAAGAGTGAAATTATGCTGCGTTTTATCACAGAGACAGCACGACTGAAAATGACAGGATGAAAGAGTGGAAAGGCAGAGACACAAAAACACTGGAGAAAGAGAGAGAAAAGTGTGCTATGTAGTCAGGGTTAGGAGTTGGATTCCCAATGGAGCCAGTCATGCTAAATATGTAATGCACCCAAAGTACTGGAAAGCGCAGTGGATAAAAGCAGCTACCAAATAGCAGCAGGAAATAGTACCAAATGTGCTGTTTCACTGTGAATGTAGGTCAGAAATGGGTCTAAATCAAATCAAGAACAGTATTCCTGTATTCCAGTATTACAGAAGTATTCCTGTCCAAGTTTTAAAATAGAGATGTTTGTTTTGTCTTTCACATTGTAAATCTGCATTGTGTACAAACACATGTTTTGTTTAACTCATACTGTTAAAACTGAGTGAAAATAAATATGTTGAACATGTTAAAGCTGAAATTATATAATTGACAAGACATGTTTCGCTATACACGTTTTTAATTTTTTTATCTCACATACTTACATACTTTTAAATACTATCCACAGTCAACCTGCAGAAATGAATTACTAGCATCCACGTTTCTGATATAATTCCTTTATTTAATTATTCTGTCCATGTTTGAAGACTGCACTTGGGGGGGAAGCAAAAAATATGGCTATGATAATGCTTCAAAAGCACGCTGGAAGTCTGAGTGTTTGGTGAGTGTGTGTGCATCGACAACACCAACCTGTAAGTTGAGAGGATGTTGAGTGGCGGAGGCTTGTCGCTCACATTATACATCTCTCGGACAGGATTGGGCACGCTGCTCTTGGACACCACCTGCTGATCCTGAGTGGTGGAGCTCTTGAAGGCTTTCCTCATGTTGATGTCTTGTAGGGAAACTGAGAACATAAAAGGAGGAAGAGGGGGACAAAAAACTGGTCAAATGATTGGTCTGCTGGAGGGAGGAAGAGGGAATAAACAAATAAACAATGGACAATGAGTGATGACTTGCAGCTTTTCCCCTCAGACCACTAACATCTGACCCACCTTCTTCTACAGTGGAGTCCAGCTGCGTGACCTTGACAGCCAGACGGTCAATGCGGTCCTGAAGAGAGTTGGCACGCAGATAGAAGGTGTTGGCCTCATTGAACAGCTCGCCAAATATGTCCTCTGCATGTTTGCCTGGAAAGGAACAGCAGAAAGAGACAGAGACGGGAAATTTGAGAGAAAGAAGGAGACTTGTAATCATTATCTGGAGCCAAGTAAATCCCCACAGAGACTAAAGTCCAATCAATACAATGGTAATGTGACACAACGTGAAGTTTTGAGAGTCTGTGCGGGAAATGGCATCTCACAGAGCTCCATATAGCAACATTACTCATTAATATATTAATCTGCACTGACTACAGAAATCCTACTAAATGTGCATCATACTCCCATTATGCCAGTGTTGGTGTTTAGTGACTAAAAGTAGAATATGAGTGCATTTCACACTCATAAACCTGAGTATACAAGAAGAAAAGTGCCAACTTAACCACATCCAGATGTATTAACTTGTGATAACCCTCCACATCTATTGACTCAAAGACCTGAGAAATGACAGGCTAGTCATCATGAACCGAACCTCAATACATGGGCCATTACTGGCTGCCGACAACTAAAGACTAAAAGGTGCTATATGCACAATACAGGGCAGTTGGGAAGATTTCAGATTGTTGCAAATATCCTCTGATGCACAAGAGTTAGTGCTTGTTCGGATCATTTAGACAATCGAGCAAGGTAATTGCCACGTGGGTCTTATACATGTGCTTAAGTCAGTGATGGTCCTGGTCCACATGGTGCTCAGTAAAAACAACCACTGTGGGTTGCCATTCTTATAATACATGATGAGTGGGCCCCCAGCCCCCACAACATTAAGGTAAGGTCTGCACCAACCGACTCTATGCCTTACATTAACAGATATCTTTCGGACATTTAGTTGGCTGACAAACATTTAGTTTTGGGTCTAACCCTAATTCACACTTGTGTCTGTGGGGAATAATCCTGAAAAGAATGATGACCCTGCTCTGGAATGGGGCTTAGTAAGGGCCAAGGGAGGAAGTAACCCAAATGAAAAGTTCTAAGTGTGGCACAACTGTTAGCTCAGTGTGAATGGAGCTATAAATTCTAGGCCGTGGGGGTCTCAGCCCAGGGCTAATGTGCGTAAAGGCTTTTTACTACAACATTGCTAAACCTGGCAGTATTGAAGAAAGACTTGGATAAAAAAATCCCTCCCCAGGATGTCCAGAGCTTAAAACTGCTCTTAACATTGTTTAATTATAGAACACTGTGTAAAAACGTGGTATGGCAAACCCACACAAACACACGCTAAGAGCTATTTGTGTCCCTCCTGCTGACAGGATGGGCTGCAGGAAAAATATTTAGAGGAAGGAAGAATCACAGATCCGGCATGCTGAGCCCGGTCAACTTTGACCTCTCCTGGGGATTCTTACGGCACACATACATGTGCACGCAGACATGCACAGTGTATGTAGTCTGCATGTCCAGCACCCCAGGCCTGTGTGGGCATATATATATAGCCCCCACAGCTGCTGTTGAAAGGCCCACTCCCAACGCAGGAACTTGACACAATAAGAGACAGACAGAATAGACATGACTGGGTCAACAAGTGGAGGGCTAACAGTAAAAAGCACTGTTTTGAATTTATGCTGTTGAGCTTAAGAATGAATTCTCAACACCGTTGATGTGAGGGAGGGAAAATGGGTGCAGCTGAGGATAAATAGGTGAAGGGTAACACATAGCACTCTGTTGACGGGTTATGAAACAAGGACATGAACATGGAAGATGGATGGGAAGATAGATGCCCTTGATGCTATAATAACTCTGTCTAATACGTTTACAGTGAGCATAACAATCAATATAAAACAGTTCTGCACACAACACTGTTAACACACACCCATCCAGTCAGGCATACAAAAGCACTCTGAAATATACACACACACAGTCGTGTTTCCATCACTTCAAAGGACAACACATTGACTTACATTAATTTAACCTTAACCCAAGTCTTCACCCTGAAATATAATGATTTAGATGACAGGGACTTGTGTTTCGTCCTCATAAGGAAGGCGAGTCCTTACAGTGTGACTGTGTAAACAGATTTACGTCCCTACAACATGAGTTATACACACACACACACACACACACACACACATACACACACACACACACACACACACACACACACACACACACACACACACACTCTATCTCCACACAGCTGTCCAGATAAGTTCATTTTTGCAGCGCTTTCTAAAAGGATTACATTTCACCCGTCCATGTTCCAGTGCGAGGGCCGCTGTAAGTCTGCTGCTAGCCCAGTGACCCCAGGCCCTGTAACCATGACAACCCCAAATCAATCACAGCTTCGGGATTAATGATGAAAGCATGTGATCTCGTCCTGCCACAAAGAGGCTACACACGGCGTAGACAGTCGTCATACTGACGTTTGTGAGGTTATAGCCTGAAGATGCTTAAGTTTTAGTCTGTTTTTAATGTTACACAGAAACCTCTGTTTGTATGTTTTTTTTTATCTGAGGCTTTTAGCAGCTGTTTTTTTCTTTCAAAGACTACATTGTGTGCATGTATTTGTCTATGTAAGTGTGTGTCTTACTCAAGCTGCTAAGCTGACGGATGATGGCAGAGAGCGTGTTGTTCATCACACACTCCAGCTCGCTACCGATGCCCTCGGGGAGCTCCCCTCGGCAGAGGTGACGGGGCTCGATGTTCCTCTTCACCAGCGGCATGGTGAGGCCTCACACCGACACAAACTGCAGGAAAACAAGCACACACTCTTTTAGACATTGGTTAGAGAGACTGAAACCAGCAGACCAGATTTTGGCTGGAGCCGCAACCATTAGTCGATTAGTCAATCAAAAATTAACTGGCAACTATTTTGATAATTGATTAATCACTTCAGTCATTTTGGAGCAAACTACTGCTGACTCCAGCTTCTTAGCTTTTGGTTTTGGATTCGGACTGCAAAGGAAACAATTTCCACATTGGGTTTTGGGAAACTGTGGTGAGCATTTTTCCAAGGGAAGCTGGAACCTGACACTTTGATGCTTATGAAAGACTTGAACAACTATTAAGATAGGTCCCAAATAATTTTCTGTTGGTCTGTTGACTGACAAATCATTTCAACCCTAGTTTGTTTGGTTAAGTTGCTTGGTCATCATATTCGCACCAAGGGTTATATTCGAGAAACCATGTCACATACTCACAGTTAAGAATAAATGTTGCATGAAAATACAAATATTCATTTGGTAGTGAGTCAAAATTGAAAAGCTTGATTTGTCAGTATCACCCAGCTCTACCACACAAATCCTGATAATGACCATTAAGTCAAACATATGACCAAATGCAATACATAATAATTCCGTTTCAGGTCATGTCCTCTTTATAAATTAATTTTTAGGAGCATAATTTTTGTGGGTGTCGTTTGCATAGCTCTGTTTGTTGAGGCGAGAGACCATCTTTTATTGTGTTCCTATTTTTCTCTCCACCCTCTATATACAGTATGTTGGATGTATAAACAAAGAAAGCATGGGTGATCGGGTGGACAGAGAACTGACTGTGATGACCAACAGTGTCCAAAAGCCAGAAGACTTGTGGCGACCAGCAGAGAGATTAAAGCATTAGGGATGGGAAGATACAGGGTGCCAGCTAATCCCAGGCCGGCTTGTCACTGGCCCAGCTGGAATCCTGACACAAACAGAGATTCATGGACGTGGTCAGACAAACACCACAAACAGAGTACGCCAATATCAAATGGGAATTTACATAAATGAATGCAATGTTGCTGAACAAGACAAACACCTGGCGCATATCAAGATACCTACAATTTCACCACTTTCTCCTGTGTTAGACACACTGGCGCCCCTGTACCATCTCTGAACTTTACTGTCTAAATAAAACTCTCATTGGGGCTGATCAGACACTCTAAACTCTCTGTAGTTCAAAGGATGACAGACAATTACTCAAAGCAGGAGAAATCCCAGGGTACATCAGAGCAGCCATCTTATCCAAGCTTCTTCCTGCTTCCTGTTTTTGTGGTCTCGGCCTGGCTCCTGTTTCCTGGTCCTCCCTGTGTCACATCTCTCCTTCCTGTCCAAACACTTGGCCAGAACAATACAGCTATGGCTCAAGAAGAAGAACCGGGAGGACGGACGGGGAGACAGATGGAAATATGCACACACTCTTTCAAAACCATCTCACACAATTTTTAGATTTGCCAGTCAAATGTTTCACTCTTAACTCCATTTCCAGAGTTTTTACTGTGCTGCTATGCCAAAAAAATCACTTCAGAGAAAAGCAGGTTGGAAAGACACAGGAGCTCTGGCACTGTGACAGGAAGCTAATAATAGATGACAGGTACTAGAAATACTCATACTTTTTGGACCTTGCAGATATTCATTTATCAAGAATTTTGATTGCATGTGAAAAAAAGTTTTAAAATCCTTGTTAACTCACTACAACTAAAAAAATAGGCCTCTTAAGTGGCTTAAAATATTTATATTTTATTCTTTGTGAATAATTATGTCAGGAGAGACCAAACAGCAACCAATCACTGACAAAACAAGAGCAGTGCTGTGCTATCAGTGTCTCAGCAGACCGTAATTACAGATCATGTCATTTCAGCTGTCCAAGATGGAAAAGAGACACTTCTGTTCATTGAGGCCAATTCCCACCAGCCGAGTCCTCATCTGGCCCCGTTTTCTCAGCTAGCGACCCCCTGCAAACCCCAACAGCCTCACGCCAATAAGGGAAAACAAAGGGTAAAATTACACCATCATGTGCTGCCACAAAGGACACTGACGACACTCAATAAGGTCTGGTTTGGAGCAAAGGAGCTCTGTGGATTATTGCAGTCTGCACAAACATTTTGGAAACACCATGCTTCTTGGAGGATAAGATAGGACAGGAAGGAGGTGATGCAAATGAGAAGATTGCGTGTTTTTGCTTTTACTGTCTGGCTGGCATGACAATCACATCAATGAGGCGAAATAATGAGCGACTGGGGGGTGAGCAGGAGGAGGGAGGGGGGACAGGCCTCGTCTGCTTGTGAGAAATGAGGAGAAAGTAGAGGCAAAGGAGGGTGCATGAGAGAGACCCCAAGTGGGATAAGACAGAAAAGAGACAGTGAATGAGGCAGCGTGTGAGAAAGGGAGGCATGGTTGTGTGTAACATTAAGAGGTGGACAAAGTGTGTGTGTTTATGTGTTTGTGAGGGGGAAAAAGAGTGTATTGGGTGGGGGGAGGGGTAGGAAGAGGGACCTCGGGGAAGCCACTGAAAGGTTCCCAGGACAATAGAGCTCCGTTCACAAGGCAACAGCGCTAGCTCTCCCATGCATCCTCCCCCTCCTCCTCCTCCTCCTCTTCGACCTTCTTTAAGGCCCCCTGTACTCTCGCAATGAAAGCGTAGCAAGCAAGCCCTCCTCCTCCTTCATCCTCCACTCACTCGGGGAGAAAGAAAGGGAGAGTAAAGCCCGAACATAAGCCCATCTCACCCACAACACCAAAGAGGAACACATTAGCTGATGCTTTCAAACACAGATTCTCACTCTCATGCTTAGTTTTTCTCACTCTTCCTTTTCTGTCATGTGCTTGGATGCTTAATTTATTACAACCCACCGCGCATACTTAAGCATTCAGGCAAACAAACATGTGCAAACACACAACCAAACACACCAGGTAGCTTCTCAAATGTCCCATTAGCAGCATGTGAACGGTCCCATCAGCATCAAAAATGTCTTTGATCCTCAGAAGGGTGACATTCAGGCTGCATTCTGGGTAAAAACATGCTTCCCTTGTGACTCCTGCAAGAGGCCCACATCTCTACACCAACACACATACACATACACATACGCACACTGAAGAGGCCTTTACTACAGATGTGAGAACTCCATTAAGATCTGAAAGGGGAGTCATTACCAATTTATGAGCCGAGTACAGCTTCTTGTGTTGCAGGCTGTTTTGCTTGTTCTGATGTTATGAATAATGCAGTCTGGATTACGTCAGGTCACACTGCCCTAAATATGACGTAAAACATTTCTGCTGTGACACTGTGCCTGTCCCAAGAACGGCCCAATATTACTCAGGGCCACCCATTGTGAAACATTTATGGTACCATGCCTGTAAAAGTATCTGCTGAACAGTGAATCCTAACGTGGTACAGAGTAGAACATAACTTTATTATTCTTATTTTGTGGTCAAATAGAAGATGGGCAATAATTCAATCATATCAAATCATTGCATTATGATATATTCTTATCATCCTATCATTATAGAGAGTTAATGTTTCAGGTAAAACTGCAATTATTAAGTAACAAAATATGTGACTGAAGTGTTCAATTAACTCATTGCATGCATTGAACAGCAATTCAATATTTTTTTATATTGTGACACACACAGATATCTGAAGATATTCAATGGCTTCAATACCACTCAGTCTTAATCTGTTGAGTAAATCTGCAGGATTATAGTGATTCAAATAGCTGACTTTTTAATGCAAACATGACCCTAAGTTGTCATAATCCTAATGATGATACAATGGGCTAAACAGCTGATTTATTGAATCAATATTCTGATTTAAAATTTGGTAATAAATCAAGCAGTATATGGTTTTCAGTTTGACAGTTGCAAAAACATTTATTTTCTCCTTTAGGCATAAATTGAATATTTACAGTTCTTGTGGCTGTTAATAAGATTAAGTAAGCAACATTAATTATGCATGTTTTGCATTTGTTTCTGTTAATTTTAAAGATTAGATTATTCAATAATTAATTAATCTAAAATGTGGTGAATTCATTAATGGGTTGTGAATAGTTGCAGCAGATTGGATATACTATGAATATGAAATAAACAGTCATAATATCTGCATCTATAACGAAATTGCCACCATTTATATTTTATCATTCAACACTTAATTGAGATTTCAGGTTGACTCATCTTAAATGTTGTCATATGAATATCCTGTTAAAGTTATACCAGTGTATTATATTGATGTTTAATGCCTTAAAATTCACAATTTCTCCACGCACACACTCCCTTTCTCTCATCCCCACAGGCCGATACACGCACGGACACGCACAATTCACAAACACAGAAACACGCACACACACACAGAGGCGTAAACTAATGGCAAACCGCGATCAATCACTGTTCCGCACCGTCGCTTCCCGTTACTGATGGACTGACCCACATCTGTTAATCTACCTCGGTCCCCGTGAATTTCTGCCAGTTTTAATCTCAAATTAAACCAGCCGTTTTCTGTCTGGGTGCCTAATAAACTGATTAACACCCCGGTCCCACACCCGTCGTGAATTATGTGGTCAAAGTTGCCAGGAAGAGGGGAAAAATAGAACATTTTTAAAGCAGGTTCAACTGGGGGTCTGCTCCAACTGACCACTCGGTTAGCTAGCTTGTGTCCAGTGGTCGAGTTCTTAGTTTGGCTAAATTCAATAACAGAAATAGCGACACACATTTCATTCTTCAGAAAACAGGTGTTGTTAGTCGTTATAAAAAGTATCATGAGACTCTCACCAGCACTTGATATATTAGAAGACAGCAGCCGGTCCGCATGTCCCGTTAGATTCTTCCATCCTGTGTCCCCCCTCAGCCCGTCTGGACACTCCGGGGAACAATCCTTCGAGGACGGGGACGCGCCCACCGGCTACGTCCACCAATCACATCTCTCAATAGGGGCTTTAACACATGATGGGCGCTCGCATTGACCAATAGTAGTGCTGGAATGATTGAGTGACAGGGAGGCTCCCCAGCTTGGTGGCTGTGTTGCGAATGGAGGAGGCGGGGCTACGATTGGGCGTTGCTGAAGAGCTTAATAGAGTTTTTTTTTTTAATGCAACTGGGTGCTTGTCAAAATTATTAGGGCTTCAAATTCATCTTAGGGCCTGTGGGTATTTTGCAACGAGTAATAGTAGGAGAAGATTGCGAGGTAGAGAGGTTTTTAGGGGGTTTGTAACACGCTCCAGGCAGTGATGCTGAGAATGAGCAATGGTTAGTATTGTATAACAGACTGAAATAGATGGGCCAGCATCCTGCAGGAAGAGGTTCAATGAGAGGACTTGCTATACTTAGATCTGAGCTTTACTCTCCCAGGTGTGTTTGCAGACAAAAACAGTCTGAAGGAGATGACAGGCATCAAAGCAGGGAAAGGGAGAAGAGAATAGTCTTTAGATTGTTAATTGGGTTTAGTCCATTGAAAAGGGAAAGCGAATACATGATTGAAAATGTGGTTCTATTCCTGAACAAGCGAGGAAGCCATGGCCTATATTTGTTATACAGCTGTCAGTTTAACATATATAATTGATTTAGCTGTGAATACCAAAGCACAAATGTATGTGCCGATGTCTTCAAGTGGGGCAGTTTAGACAGGATAGACTATGTCATCTTGATCAATAGAGAATTCATCAGCAACAATTTGGATAGTTTTCATTTTTCCAAGAAAAAATGCCAAATATTCTTGGGTTACAGATTCTCAAAGGTGATTTTCTGCTTTTGGACTGTTGATCAGATGTCAGCTTGGGAAATTGCATTTTCTTTTTTCTGACAGACAAAATGATTAGACATTTAGCTTAAAGTCTGCTGTAAAGGGTCATTGTACATAAGTAAATGTTGGAAAGGGTCTAAAAATGTTTACAAAAAAACCCAAAACAACCTTTGTATGATACTGCATGTTGTCACAAGCACAAATATTGATGTCATCTTATAATTTTATATGCATTTCCTGCCAGCTAATGGATTTGTATGAATCGATGGAATCGATAGCAGCTCTGGCTCTGTGAAGAAGAAATGGCAAATGAAAAGAAAGCAGATGTCTTTAAAGGTGCAAAAGGTGAATACATGCTTATAGTTTGCACTCATCAACAGCTTGCACATAATGTCAACAATATCAATGTTTCCACTTTTATTGTCAGGATACTTGCTTCATGTAAAATATTTCAATACAATACAGTACAATGCATGTTCCATCTGCCATCCTCCATGCGATTGGTTGGTTTTGTCATCATGTTGTAAGGCTTGCCAACAGCATACAGCAGCTGAGCGCTCAGCCAGCGCAAGCTGCTCTGCCACTCTTGCCATGAAAACAAAACCATGAAAACAGATTAAATTATAAACTACTAAAATCTTTTTTGTCATCTTTTTTTTGTCCTTTCTGAAAACCCTAAATGCCACAGCTGTGGGGGCTCCATATCCTCCCAGCATGCTTCACAGCAGCTCAGTTCAGTCCTCAGCTGAGGCCCTCACAGGGCCACACACAAAAAATAAACGAACGGACAGACAGACGGACAGACGGGAGGACAGTCGGACAGGGAATCTGTCACCGCTGGCAGTCACATAGCAGCTTTCAGTCTCCTCCAAACTTTGACAGGAAGAGGGTAGGGCGAAGGTGGAGGTGTGAAGACAGGTGGAGAAGAAGAGGGGAGGAAATGACACAATAGATTAACATGTGTTCTCCCAAACCAAGCCACCTTGTCTTGGCTGGTTTGATCAGGTTGGATTCCACCGTAGTATCCATTGTTCTCATCCTCCCGCCTTGTGTTTCACCCATCAGGTTTTGCTCTATAGCGGTGTTGCTAATACTGGGGTTATGGTGTGTTATCTTGAAGAAGTGTAGATCTTTGTCATTCTGACCTAACAGACTGCTGCAGACAAGATGCCCTCTGTGGGGTGGGGCGGGGCGGGGTGGTGGAGGTTTGTTGCCTTGGACATCCCCACATCCCTCAGTACATTCGTTCAGGTGGGCATGGTGAGGGCTGTGTATGCGTATATATGTGTGTATGAACGTAAGTATGTACGTATGTGTGTGCATGTGTGGGATGGGTGACTCAGTAGCGGTGGGTCTGGTGAGAGTACTGGGGCGGCTGTTGGGAGGTAGAGGAGTATCCCATGCTGCTTTGGGGCAGTGATGTGCTTGGTCCAGGGTTCTGGTAGGCAGCATGTGGATTGGAGCGCTGCAGGGAGGTAGAAAACAAGAAAAGAAACTGTGAAAACCCTCATTAAAAACAAACTTTGGTCAAAACTTTGCATGCTTAATCACATGGACCAGACGTGGTCCTAATTGTGTTGTGACAATGATATAAATTAACAAACTGTCATAGCTCCTTTCATCCAAGTTACAGTTGTCCATATGTCCATGAGACCTACCTGGTAGTCTGAGGTCATGATGAGGCCACCTGAGGTAGTGGTGGGCGGGACAACTCGCACTTTCTTCAGAGGCGGGCCCTGGGCATGGCTGTTGTCAGGGTTGCCAGTGTGCCCCGCCCCGTTTGTGTGGTTGTTTCCCTGTTGCTGCTGCTGGTTCTTCTAATAGTCAAAAAGAAACAAAAACACAAGGTGTTCAGCCCTAATGTGTATTTGCTACTAGTTTGTAATGTTTCCCTAATTGCTTTAGCTCTAGACTGCAGAGAGACAGTATGTAACACATGGATTTCTTACTTTGTCTGCCTTGTCCTCTGGCTCCTCCTCTGTCAAGAACTCCCTTTTGGGGTAGGGAATCTGGCAGCCGGCAAACACACTGGAGAAAAAATGCAAAGATGCTTGTCAACTTAGAACATTTATTCCCAAGACTTGGACCTAACTAAGGTTCAACCTGGTAAACATCCCTCGATCACGTGAGTGAAGCTAAGAACTGGATACATACACATACATACAGCCTATGTATGGGGGTGCATGTGCTGTGACTCACTCAGAGGTGGGCAGGGGCTCCTCCAAAAAGTAGGGGTCCTGCATGGCCTGCTCAGATGTGATTCTACGGATGGGGTCCATGGTCAACAGCTTCTGCAGCTTTAATGAATTGCAGAAAATGTTAGCCTCAAACAAGAACCCATTAGGAGAAGTGGCATAATGACAAAACAGGCTTCATTTATCATGAAGAACCAAACAAGAGCTGAATGGTTGTCATTGATTTTCCATCACAATAGTACTGTAAGGTATATAAATTATGCAAATTACGTGCAATGGCCTTATTACAGAGGGACTTTAACTCACCAAGTGGAATGCTTTGCTGTCTGGTTTAACTTTATGTTTTTCCATGTACTTTATAAGGCTGCAGTTTGTGTATCTGTGATAGAGAAGGATCAAACATGTCAAGATCATGCCTTCAGTGCAATTATCCCATATAGAGCATTACATGGTTTAGTACAAGTTGTCTACAACACTCAAAATGTCTTTTTGCCAGCAGACATAGCACTTTGCTTTGCTCTAACTTTGTTTCTGATCTTGAAGAAAACTGGGACAGCAGTACTGCAGACTCACGTGTTCCTCCTAAAGTCTTTCATCAGCGTGGAGTGTTCTGGCATCTTTTTGATGTCCTCCCAGTCTTTATCTGTCAAATGGGGGAAATGCAGGATTACACTACGTCACACCCTCCCTCCCTTCAAGAACAGATTATTTAGGTTGTAGGGTCTGGATTACAATCTTTTTAAGCATAATGCTCATGAGTTACCCATGACAACCTTCTTGTTACAACAAGACCATACTGAGCTTTGGTTAACATCTTTTTTTCTTTTTTTTTTTTTTTTTTTACAGAAAATGACCTGCTCATCAGCTAGTTTTTTGAATATTCACAACATTTATCTGTAGACTTTTCATTTAATTGCAAAACATTGCAAAGGGATTGTAAAATTTGCCCTGATGCCAAATTTCTACGGCTTGGTTTCCTGCAGAATCAAAACAAAATCCATCACGCAGACTGGTGAGTTACACAACTGGAGCAGCAGAGATGATAGAAAGGAGAAAAAAAAGATCAGAAGCAGCTTAAGTGAACTGGAAAATATAGGCCCAAATGTAATTCTGCAAGTCAAAGTTTCTGTTTGTGACTTGGCTTCATCTACACTGTCAGTTGATGTTCAGAGCCCACAGATCACATTACTGCCTAAAGAAAAAGGAGCAAGAAAAGATCAACAAAATAATCTGCCTCTGCTAGGAATGGAAAGTGCTCATCCTTCCACAGTGTTTTTCCATTGAAAAGGCAACACAGCAGCTGTGGCATGGTGGTATAATAACAGCTGATAGCAGTACTGTGAAATACTGTTTGGAAAATCAGAAGTACTGATTTCCCTTAATGTGATAATAGTGATAATATTATATCCCCTTATTGAAGCAACTCAGGTCTATCTTTAACAAATCAGTATTTTTTAAATGATTAACAATGGAGCATTTTTCCCCAAAATTCTAGTAACACCACACTCTCACCAGCAGGGAAGCCCATGACGTTAAAGATGCGGTCCAGTTGGTCATGGTGGTAAGGGTTACTGGTCTTGATGTCCTCCTGGCGACAGTGGAATATGGGCTCAGACGTCAGCAGCTCCGCAAAGATGCAGCCAATCGCCCAGATGTCTGAAGGAAAAGCAGAGCAGACACTCACTTAAGCTGCCACTAAAATCAGCGGAACTGGTTGCACATGCAAGAAGCTGCACAGACAGATGGTGTTGCGCAGTTCTCACCGATGGCTTTGGTGTAGTGCCGGGCCCCAAGCAGTAGTTCAGGTGCTCTGTACCAGAAGGTGACCACCACAGGGTCGAGATCGGCTAAAGGCTTCAGCGGTGAATTGAAGAGACGGGCAAATCCCATGTCCGCTGCAGGACAGACATGACAGTCAGTAAAGTAATAGCAAACTTATACAG
The DNA here is from genome assembly GCA_037975185.1 of Centropyge bicolor. Lineage (NCBI taxonomy): Eukaryota > Metazoa > Chordata > Actinopteri > Pomacanthidae > Centropyge > Centropyge bicolor. The sequence goes on from JBBMOC010000014.1 coordinate 6,215,983, forward strand.
TAAATGAGTTAACATTGTAAAAAGGAGACAGCATACATACCAATCTTTACTCTACCCCTCTCTGGCCCTTCCCCCATCACTAAAATGTTAGCTGGTTTCTGAGGGGGAACAAGAGACATACCAACAAGTTTAAACATGTTTCATGACAACAAATCAACTGACATTCATTCAGATGAGTTTGACCCAGTTGCTCAACTACACTCCTGCATCTGGTGTGTAAATGAAAACGTTTGTTGCTGCCCTCTAGTGGGAAAACCAACCGACTGCACGCCACAAGAGAGAAGTCTACCATTTCCATCTCATTTTGTCAGTGGCTGTTAATGGCAGATGAGTTGGCATTCTAATCTTTTATAATCTGTAAGCAAACTAGATCAATTTGAAAGGATTTTGAGGTTTTTACCTCACAGAACAAATTGCAACACAAAAAAGCTTGAGTTTCCTTCAGATATAATATATCATAATATATAGATACAATATATCCAGTTGTTTAAAATTAAAATTATTTTATCTAATAACCTTGCACCAAAACAACTATAATATATAACAATTATAAATATAGCACAAGTGAACAAGGTCATGTCAAACTTGTTCACAAATCATCATTAATCTACACATACAAACAAAACATTAAAAACATGTAAAATAAGGTGGCTATGAGCCTTAAATAACATATGCAGACTGATACAGCCTAACATGGCTTTGACTGATTCTCTGCTCAATAACAATCTTCCAATCTCTCATCAACTGCTGCCTTGTTTTCCCTTCTACCTAAATATTTTCTCTTCCCCCTCCTCTCCTTCCCTCCCCAATCCTCTTACAAGGTCTCTGTGGAGGACCCAGTTGGCGTGGAGGTAATGGATGCCATCCAGGATCTGGTAGAGCAGAGACTTGACCATTCCTCTAGGCAGCTGAAGTGGCTTCTTGTTGGCCTTGGACGCTCTGTGGAACTTAATAATGTGCTACAGAAAGACAAGATAATCGTAATTGTGGTGTGGGCCCACATGATGACTGAAATCCATCATTTTGTGTCCTTTTCTACATTCATATGTTCACAAACTCACAAAGTTTATGCTACAGGCAAGATGAGTAAGGCTGATGTTTGTGGCATGTGTTTCCACTTCCTTGGGAGGGGAATGTGTGTGCTGCAGCTTTGTGGCAGAAAATGGCATTTAAACTGGGTTCTGACACTCTGCCAACTGTAATGCAGCAGAGGTTTGACTACCAAATGTTGAATACTTCTCGGGTGTATGAGTATTTTTTAATGAGACTTCACAATGCATAATTAGCACCATTTTCAATGTCCTTTCTTACAACTTCGCAATGGTGAATGTGTGTATATGCATCAGCGCTATGAGTAATTATGCATTTGCGAATGTCGGTGCTTTTGTCTCTCTCGCCTAAAAAAGGGAAACGTTCACATACATGCAAAAAAACAGCAGCAGGCATAAAAAAAAAATATAAGCTAAGTGTAAAGTAGTTGTAAAAAAAAAAAAGTAGTGTTTATACGTGCTCACACAAATGCATCAGAATCTGCAGTATGTGCATATGTTGATCTAAGCTAACAAAGAAATGATTAAAAATTAATTGTACAGAAAATATTCACATGCATTTCCCACATACTGAGGAGACAAGATTGTAATATGTTTGACAACTCATGCCATTGCCATGCAGCTCCAGTGTGAAGTGTGTGAAGTGTGTGTGTGTGTGCGCATTTTACCCAGAGATCATGTTCAGCGTAGTCAAAGAGCAGCCATACTTTACGGTCTGCATGTGACAGGAAAACCTTCTGCAGTGAGATGACATTGGGGTGCTTCAGCTCCCGCAGTAGCTGCAATATGCAAACCCAATTAGCAGACCGACCACACACTCTCGTCGCAGAAATCATGAATAGAAAATAACCAATTTGTACTAATTAATGTATGTATTAACTGTTGAAAGTCAGGAATTTATAGTGTAGATTACCATACGTGATACAAACATGGGTGGACACAATATCACCTGCGCAACTGAATGCAATACTACAAATAGGACATGCAACAACACAGGGGCCAATGAAGTTTCAGATATTGATTTTGAAGGCAGAGTTTCTATTAATGATATTGTATCTACCCTCTGTATGCATTACATTAATGTCGATTTTCTAATTTGTCTTCTGCTGTGATTCTTTCTAGCTGTTGAGCTGTATGTCTGCTACTTACTTAACAAAAGCTACTTTGTGAAAGTGATTTGAACGTTACATAAACCACCTTGGAATGACATGAGGGTGTTAAACAGCAACCAAACAAAGGGACAGAGTAAGCCAAGTAGTTCTTACTGCAATCTCTCTGCAGGCTGACATGGAGATGCCAGTGCCTTCAATCTGCTTGAGGGCGTAGTCCTTGTCATCCTTCCTACAAACAGAGAGAGGCAGAGCAACATCAACACCAGACCAGACTGGGAGCCCCCTGAGAGCTGTCTGCACAGAAACATAAAGAGGGGCACTTGGCAGCTGGCACAGAGACTCTGAGAAGAGGCCGAGTTGCATTACCTCCAGATTTGTGTAATCAAGCTCACCTCTGAGGCTCAAAACAATAGAGGGGGAGAGGAAACAGGCCCTGTCTGGCAGCTGGCGAGGGACAAACAGAGCACTGGGACTGGCTCTCACTTGAATGAATCGGGTACAACCCCTCCCTCCCCCTGGCCTAAATCATCTCATAAACTCATGCTTTGTGCAACCTCAGGCCTCATCCAACTGCTGCAGCACAAATTAGCTCACAGAGTCTCATAAACAGCAGCCTCCTAAAGTGAACACAAACATCTTTAAACACTTTAGGGATCTTTTGTGTGGTTCCGGCTGCCAGTATGTCCGGGCTCTGATAATGGGCCTAGTATGGGCCTCAAGCTGCCTTCAGCTCCCCCCCAACTCTGGTCCAGACTGTTACAAGGGTTGCATTAGAAACAGTAGGAGAAAGGGAAATAAATAAGAGGTGTAGAAATAAAAGGTGGGTAGCGCCCTGGTGTCTCAAGGTGCCGACAATGAACCACAGTCTTTACAGTTCGGGTCCAGTTGCGGATGTGTGTCGTTGTCATTCCCCATTGTTCCATCCGCCTATTTCATGTAATCTCTCTACTATTGAATAACAGACAAAAATACCAAATGTACTTTAAATAAAGGGAATTAAGATGGGTTGAGGTTAAAAGTAAGAATACAGAAAAAGAGCATTAAAGCACCAAAAATGTAGGCATTATAGCTCATAATGTACATGAATAAACACTGATTTAGTACAAATAACAGCCTTGCTTTGTTTGCTTAGCTTTTCCAAAATACTGGAACATCAAGGCCAGCTCTTATGTGCCAGACTCCTCTACAAATTAACAGCTTTTTAACCAGTCACACAAAGCCTTCGGAGAGATGGCAAAAGGCAAACAAGTTGGTGCAGGCTTATTTACCTTGAGATCATTAACAAGTGCTTGCCCATGCACCTGCTGCATCCTACCTTAATTTGACTAAATAATGCCTGCACACACAGGACAAAACAGATGCCTCAGAAATGTTGAGCAGAAACAACAACACAAGTAAAGCAAGCAACAATCACAATGTAAACCATATGTCAGTGCTTTTACACCCATCGTTAAGCTTCATCAGCATCCTGACAGTGCAGGTAAATCCAATCCACTGCCTTTTATAATTATCTCTCTACATGAATCTCTAACATGTCTCCTCTGCTCTGGCACGTGATTCAGGCTTTAAAGGGAAAAAATTAGACAAGCGATTAAAATGTATATGGTAGATGGAGGAGGGCTGGTGAAGTGGCTAGAGGCCTTGCTGGTCATCAACTCACCCATCTTTTCTCTTCGCCTTGTATACATGACCGTAGGTGCCTCTTCCCACTTTGCATCCTTCGTACTCAAACAGGTCCTCGACTCGCTCTCTTTCGCCGGTCAGCTTCACTTTAAAATCATAGTCCATTTTCACCACGGTTCGGGCCAAATGTACCAGCTCCTTCCTTTTTTAAAGCGTCGCTTGGGAGGCAACTAAGCTACTCCAACGAGCTCGGTTTGGTAATTCGGCTAGTTGCCTTCCCCAGCGTGGCCCTTTCTTCCTTCAGCCCAACTTCCACATCGAGTTTTTGGGTTAAAATTGTTTGTACCGGAGGGGATGCTCGGTGCTCGGTGATAGTCCAGGTGGAAAACGAGCCCGAAATATGTTCCTTTCTCTTGTTGCTGCGTTTCTCTCAGCCGGTATCTGCTCCAAAGAGACGCACTTCACTCGGTAACGACGCCGTATTCACGCACGGCACTGTCGTAAAATGTCGTAAAGCCAGCCCGCAGCAGAGAAAGAGCTATAGAGAATGATTACACCACGTGGAAAATCATACTCGAAAAAATTGTAGCTGGCGCATATGTTTATTCAATCACAACAACTGTATGATGAAAGAAATATTTCTATTTTATAATTCTTGTGGCATTTGACATTATTTTATTTTATTTATTTTATATTTTATTATTACCTCACTATAACAAAATATTAATCATTTGTTTAGAATTAAAGTGACTAAGAAGATCACATTTTTATAACATAATGAGTTTATTATTTTTATTCTTCAAAAGCCAGTTTCTTTACACCTTTCAAGCACGTGCATTAAGTTTAAACATTTAACATTTAAAGCCCATTATAGAAGGAGATAGAAAAAATTTTGAACAGAATCAAATGGGATAAGATAAGACAAGTTGGAAGAAAACATTGTTTTTTAATTTAGATTTGCAAGAGGCTGAAGCTGGGGCGCAAAAAGATCATCAGTATGCTACAAATGAAAACAAATTATGATCAGATTAAAGCCTTTTATTGTAACACCAAGTCATTGCCCCAGACTTACCCATATTACCACTATACTGGGGTATTACAGTGATTTTTCATTGGGAAATAATTAATGAGATGGTCATATCATCAAGATGTACCAAAAGCTATTTTAGTTGACCATGAATATGGGTGTGCACGAAAAACAAAAATCTAGATGTTGTATGCTGAACAAAACATCAGAAAAGTGACAGGTAGTATGACAGAGACATGAACATTTGAATATATAAATAATTAAAACAAAAGTAAACATTATTTCTCAACACTAACAAAATATCAAAAAATAGAATCCTCAAATCATATTTCTCTTATTTAAAATAGGATAAACTTTATTATTGTATATTGTGATGCAAGTTGACACTGAAATACACTGTATTATACACTTTAATGCTGCTCAGCCATGAGACATTTCTTATTTTCATTTCATGTAATGTTATCTCATAATATATGTGTCAACTCCTGATCATCTTTTTTTTTCTTTTCACTACTTTATGTTGCAGGCCACCAGACACCAGAAAGGCTGTTGTAGGATTTGGTTTCAGACACAAACTCAAACCCTTTACTTAAAAAATTAGCACCATCACAATGGAAAATATTGCATTAAAAGAAAATGTCATTAAAATTCAAAATGTTCTCCACAATGCATCATACGTTGAAACAGCAGTAATAAAAGACGGCACTATTTGATTATGAAATGTAGCTGACCCAAAGTAAAGTTTTTTTTTGTTTGTTTGTTTGGTTTTTTTGCTGATGTGTACTCATGCATATTTATTTTGGGGCAACAAACTTTGAGCTTTGTTTTGAAGATGTTGCGTTACCTAGGAACTAATGTAGGCAGGGAGGTTGTTGTTGACGGACGGTAGAATGTAGCACCACTGGTCCCATCTTGGTTTGAGAGAGAAGGGAGAGCAAAGCAAACCGTCCATATTACCGCTGCTTTGTCAGGTAGTAAATTCCTCTTAATGTCATTGTCATCTCTTATAAAAGTATGCTAGGGTTAAGTGTGAAGTTCCGTACACGTTGACTGCTTCATAAATCTGTTTGTCACATTTAAATCTGAAAAGTTATTCAGCCTCGCAGCTCACTGGCGAGTCAGCTAACACCAGTGTCGACGGGCTGCTATTCGCTAACGTTAGATGTGCTAATTTGCTAGTGGTTGGTTAGCAACTAAAGCGTTGCGCATTCAAAATGACACTTTGTATTCTTGAATGGTCCACAAAACCGACTGTTGTATCTGGGCGGCAACGCAGTCAATCATGACCAGGCATTATATCTCGATTATTTAATTCTGTCATAAAGCTGACAAGATTCTTTGTCTTTCCTTCTTTGCCCTGCGTTTACATGGAGGAGACCTCCGTTTAGTTTATCGTGTCCCGCCTTTGTAGAGTGGTGATTGGACGCTTAACGTGTCCGTCATTAAGAGTAGGCCGGTGATTGGTGTTTAACCAGGATGACAACGCCAGTTTTGTTGCTTTATTCCCCTGCCTTCAACATGGCCTTCCGTAGCTACTGTTGTAACTTGGCTAATATTAGCTCTCATGAAAACTACGTTGTTTTTAGGGTGTCTGTCGGCTCTTCCTCACAGTGAATGAATTGAGTTTTTATGCACGTCTTAAATTAGATGGACTTAGGGCGCTAGTCGTCGGGCTAAACGTTAGCAACGTTAGCAAGATTACTGTAGCCTTACTCAGTGTTTTACTGGTGGAGTCCTACGATAGAAAATGGATGGCGTTGTCTTAACTGTCGTTCTTGGCTAGAGATTAGTCACTGCAAGGCTAAGGTACAATGCAAATTTGGACGTTCATGATATATAGCTGAGTAAAACGTTTGTTTTCTATCTTTCCAGAAGGGAGTTTTGTTCTTAAGCAACATATTGTAATGTCATATGATCTTGTTCATTTAAACAGTGGAGTAGCAGGCTGGAGGTGGAGGTGGAGAGGCTCTATGTGACTTCAATGTATTTTTTGAATAATAAATGTAAAGCCATAGTGGGTAGTTTCATATGACATTCCACCCCTGACTGACACCCTCACTCATCTGTCTGCCAGCACTTTTCACGGTGATGGACCCTCCTGGTGGGGGAGACGAACGGCGGAGGCAGGCAGAGCGTCTTCGACGGGAGGAGGCATACTATCACTTCATTAATGAATTGAGTGAAGAGGAATACCGCCTAATGAGAGACAGCAACCTGCTTGGCACGCCTGGTGAGGACAGAAACATCTTGTCATGTTAATGCACTGATTGGGCCTTATCTCGCATACATTCTAAGCACATGAAGCTGTCCATATGTTTCACAGGGGAAGTGACTGCTGAGGAACTCCGGCAGCGTCTTGATGGAGCAAAAGAGCGCATGTCATCTCAGCCCCGTACTGAGCAGCGCTCGCAGACTGCTGATTCCGGAGAACAGCAGGGCAGCAGCGGTGAGGGAGAGGAGAGAGGGGCTGGAGGGAGACGAGGGGCAGGTAGGGAAGAGGGAGGAGGGACTTGTCTCTATCTGATCTTTCCAAATCTGGCTTTCGATCATCATGCCATATGGCTTGTGTTAAGTCACTGTTTTTTAACCAAGAAGCCAAAAAACATCACATATTAATGTTTTAGGACTGGACTGTTTTTACAGAACTGTGAGAAAATGGATAACTTTCATCATAAATTCTGTGAAACTAGATTATTATGAATCACTTACTAAAATAAAATTGAGATCTACTGAAACATTTTCATACACTATTCAGGAAAGTTATCAATTAATCCTTTATTTTCATTTGACACTGGCTTTGACAAGGTTTAGAGAAGTGTTGTTGTTCAACTGTGGTATGAAGGTATGAAACGGACTGACTTAAAATTTTAGTTGAGTTTCCTTTTACAAGAAAAAAGACTTTGGGATGAATACATGCTTTACAGTTAGTTTACACCCTTACCCGTATTTGCTTTTTTACAGGGGGCACTGAGCCCGGAGCAGAAACTTCTAATGGTGACTCATTACTGGAGTGGCTGAACACTTTCAGACGCACTGGTAATGCCACTCGCAGTGGGCAGAGTGGCAACCAGACATGGCGTGCCGTTAGCAGGACCAACCCTAACAGTGGAGAATTCCGATTTAGCCTGGAAATCAACATCAACCATGATCAGCCAGAGCCAGGGGAGCATAATGACACTGCGGATACTGCAGAGCTGCCAGTGACTGCCCCAAACACGACTTCACCCTCTATACGCACTGCTTCTTCTTTCTCTAACCCTCGCCCTTCAACCACACCAAGGCCAACCCCGTACCCCACCCCCCGCCCAGCCCTCAGTCGGAGGATGCAGACAAGACGTACACGCAGCAGCACTACCACTCTTTCTTTGAGCCCCCCTGCACTTCCTGCACCAGTGGCCTCCCCAGCTGCTTCTCAGAGGAGAAGTGCCACTTTGCACTCATTAGCACCACCTCCCACTGTTCCTAACCCTCCTCTTGATCAAACTACACCTTCCCAGCAAGCCCTAAATGCAGAAGTAGAGCAGGGCAGTGATGATAGGTCTGCTTCTATAGACTGTCCCCGTGTGTCTCCCCAGTCTGTATCTCAGTCCCCAGCAGTGGGACACGAATCGCGGGGCAGTAGGACTCGATCACGTGGTCGTGCACGTAGGGCTGCAGCTGGGGGTGGGGTTTCATCCCGCTTGTCAAGGCGAAGCCGTTCCCCCTTGCACAGAATACCTGTTGCTAGTACCACTCCACCCTCAAGCAGTGGTATCAGTGGCTCTATCATCCACACTGTTGAGCCAGGCAGTGGCACAAGCTCTCTTTCTGTGGAAACAGGGGAGGCAGAACCTGCAGTCCTAACAGAGCCAGCTGTAGAGACAGGGGAACGCGAGAGTGAATCGCATGTAATAGGATCAGGAAGTTCAGCGGTGCGACGGCACCCAACCATCATGTTGGACCTGCAGGTGAGAAGGATTCGACCTGGTGAAAATCGAGATCGGGACAGCATTGCCAGTAGAACGCGTTCTCGTGCCCGTGTTGCTGAGAACACGGTCACATTCGAAAGTGACAGTGGTGGATTTAGACGCACCATCTCCCGCTCTGAGCGAGCTGGGATCCGCACCTATGTGAGCACTATCCGGATTCCACTGAGGCGCATTAGTGAGACAGGCCTGGGAGAGCCCAACTCCACAGCCCTGCGTTCCATCTTGCGCCAGATCATGACCGGATTTGGGGAGCTGAGCTCCCTGATGGAGACAGAGGCTGATTCTGAAACTGTTGCACCTAGCCACACAGATGCTAGTGGTACAAATGGTAATACCAGTCCAAACAGTCGTCTACATGCAAATGAGAGCACAGCTGGCCAGGTTGGTACAGGTGTGGTAGATCAGGAGAGGGTGGGGCTGGTGGGAAGTGAGGAGGACCAGGGTGGACAGGCCAGGCTCGGAGGAGGAGTAGTGAGCACCACAGAAGCACGGGCTACTAGCAGAGACACCAACAACCTGGTAGAAAACGGTACTCTACCCATCCTGCGGTTGGCACACTTCTTCTTGCTCAATGATGAGGAGGACGACGAACACCCAAGGGGCCTGACCAAAGAGCAGATTGACAATCTATCCACACGTACCTATGGTCAGGCCAGCCTGGAGGGAGAGATGGGTCGCGCTTGCAGTGTCTGCATCAATGAGTATGCCCAGGGCAACAAGCTGCGTCGCCTGCCCTGCTCTCACGAATTCCACATCCACTGCATCGACCGCTGGCTCTCTGAAAACAACACCTGCCCCATCTGCAGGCAGCCCATACTTGCAGTGCATCATGACTGACCTAATTGCTCAAAAACACAACTATCATGTTCCTGGCTGGCTGTACTGAGCAGACCCAAGTGGGCTTTGCATGTACATAGCGCTTTCATGGTGAAATTTCTTTGAAAATATCCATTGTGTTGAAGAAGGTTGAACCAAAAGTGTGGAAAAAAGAAACTATAAATGCAGAGAATTAACAAAACTTTATTTTTTTAGACTCTTTGTTTTCAGCAACTTATTGTTTGATTTTCCTTCTTCCTGTTCACCGGTCTCTGTCACAAAGCTTCAGAGGCCCATGTCAATGGATGGCATTAATGCTTAAGGAGCTCCTGTAGCCGCTGCTGACTAGTCTCACTTTAACTCTTTAATGTCTGATACATGCGACGTCTCTGTCACAACTGGACTACACAAATCACTTCTAGACTTGATTTATTCAGTATAAACTGTAAATAATTCACCACTGCTTGTATTTAGGGTTTTAAAGCAAGACGGTCCTTACATGTCATCTGTTTAGAATGGAAGCAGGAAACCTTTTTTTTTTTTAATTCACCATTTTAAAGTTTTGAGATCCATTTTAAAGTGTCCCTTTAAAGTTGGTTAAGAAATGTATGATTTATTGGGATGTGTATGAGCTATATATTTAAGTTTGAAATAAGTTTTATTCTATATGTAAGCCCTCTTCATACACTTGTCCCATTTGATTGCAATACAGAATTCATCCATAAAAGTCACCCAATAAAATCAGCCATTTTGAAATCATTAACATTACCCATATGAGCAGCACAATTTAAATGAAATACAGAAGGAATGTGATAATCAGGAATTCAAAGTTGTAATTTAGTATGAGTTGTGCAATATGGAGAGAAAAGACAGTATTGTTTGTTTTGCTGTTCATTGTTGTTTACATTGTAATGCCTGATTATCATCTCCACTTAAAGCAAAGTCTTGTTTACCCTGAAATCATTGTTTCCTGTTGCTGTTTTGGATCCATCCAGACCTTAGGATCTGTGTCATGAAGTTATGTTCAGTAGTTGGCCTGATGCATCGGCAGAGCAAAAACCTGGAACACGGAATTAGAAAATTAAAAAATTCAGAGTCTCTACAGTTGTCCAGCTAACTCTGAAATTGTTTTTTGTGATATATAGCCTGGAAAATTGATGTTTGGACCTTTGGCTCCTAAACTAGACTTTTTGCTAATGAGAATCTGCTAACAGCACATCTCTGTCTGATTGGGTCTGTCACAGTGCAGTGGTTGCAGTCTATTTAAGTTACAGTACCGGTGCAACAACTGAATGAGGCAGTGTTAGTAATATTCCTGTACGCTTTTTTATGGTTTGTTTCTACATTACATGCACAGATATCTGCCATTTCTAGTGTAGCATTGGTGGATTGTCGAGCCATCTAGTCAGTGTGTTGCCACCGGGGTCACTTGTGCATCAACAATAGTACACAGGAGCTACAACATCGCTGCAGTTAACATGTCACTAATAAAACTGCAGCAATGATGCAGTATAATTTCAGAATGCGTGAGAGTGGGGTCAGTGCGTATGGTTGAATTGTGTGTGCATGTGAGTGTGTGTGGGTGCTGAAGGAAAAGTAAACCTGGTTCTCAGAAGGCTTCTGATCAGCTCGTGTCCACCTCAAAGACTTGGAGAAGGTTGTGGCCACTCAGTTAAGAAGTGAATATTTATTCTGTTCCTATTTAATAAGATGGAAATCAATTTTTTTTTCAAAATATGAATATGTATTATGTTACAATGTGATGAGAGTAAATGAAACAGTTAAGATAAATATGTTACTATGTAATAAAATGAAGACATGGGTTTTCTTCTCTGCTCCTTAACAATGGAATAAAATGCCGCTTTGTTATGCCTGGATATCTGGTGTATATGGGTATATTCTGTTTCTTTGGAGAGTTTGGAGCTTTATATCACCATAAAACTGGCTGTTGGGGAAAAATACTAAATCATCAAAATGTGTATTAACATACTGTGACATTATTCTTTTGACGCTCTCTCACATGCACCAAGTTTAGGTTAACTGCTAACTTTTTAAAACTAGATTAATGATTAATCTTCTCTAGTTTTAATTTTTACCATGAAGTGTTGTCCCCTCTGCTTTACATGATTACCAGGTGTAAAATAAAGTCACTCTTAAGTTTTGGCACATTGATAAAATACCATTCTTAAAATATATTAATTGTACTTCAATCTTTTGCGTCCAGAGGCCGGTGCGCGCACGCATCTCATCATAGGATGCGCGCCCCCGCGGCTCTACTGAAACGGCACCTGCCTGTCGTAAAGTCAGACAGGACAGAAGCGGACGTTTGACGATGGCCCTTCAAAATAAAGGTTTACAGCTTATTTTCTGAGAAGCATTTGAATGACACTTGTTGGGCTGCAACGGGCAATTATTTCCATCGTCGTTAATCTGCCACTTATTTTTATCAATCAGTCAATTAATTGTTTTGGGGAATATTCAAAAATGTCCTGAACAACTTCATTAACTTAAAATTTACATCTTTGTGTTTTGTTGTAACCCCAAACATATTCAATTTATAATGGCGTAAAACAATGAAATGCAGCAAACCCACTTTTGTCCCTATTTTGACATACAAGCCTCCCAGTTAATACACTCAAAATCTAGGAAATGTTTGGCATACTTGCTTGACTTAAAGGATTAACTTATTTCCAAAATAGATGCTGATTTTTGTAATCTTCCTCTTGATCTGCGAGGAATTTTAATACATTCACCTATTTGTGAAAATAGTATCACAAATAATAACACAATGCAAATGGGATATAACGTGGTGAAAATAAGTAAAAATATTAAAAGTGCAAAAAAGTAAGTGGCACCTAGGGAATGCTGTACTCATTATGTTCTGGTAACTGAAATCAATTAAGATACCTAATGAAAATACACTAATTCACAACCTAACTTCTTCTAATCTAGATGTGTCAATACCTAATCCAATATACAAGTATTATATGACACGAAGAAACCGGTGACGACAGCTAAAAATTAAAACCATTACACTGACGATTGATGGCGGTCCGTAGTCTAGTGTACTTTATTTTGAAAGCAGCGAGCGGAAGTAGCACCATCTTCATTCCGCCTGACGGATCGCTGAAGCTGAAGCTGTCCTTCACAACATTACCTCCGCGGTCCAGCCGACTAACGATGATCCGTGAGCAGCAGCAAAAGCAGCAGCAGAGGCGGCCGCAGCCCGGGCCCGGAGCAGCACACCTCCCCGGCTCTGTGGCTGAGCCATGAGCATGCCACCGCTCCGGCCTCCTCCTCCTCTTCCTCCCCGCCTCACCGACGCTCGTTCCCCGCCAGCAAGATGTATTTCAACCGGAGAGCCAAGAAGATACACAGCGAGGGAGGTGAGCTTAAAAAACATCCGTTATTTACTCGTGAGTCGTGATGTGCTACTATAAAACCGTGTTTACACCAGTGTCACCATCGGGCCTGTTATTATAGAGGATATAGCGGCCTGTATATGATCGTGCGTATTTGATATGTGCTCGGCATATTAACGGGGTGATCCGGGACTGCGGCATCCATGTGGGGGGACCTGCTGTGCCGGTATTTATCCTCTAGCCTCCCCTCTTTTTTTTGGCATCGGTTGTGGATGCAAGGACAAGCAGACTGCAGGTGTCTGCTTCAGGTAGTCTGTCCTTTTGTATAAGCTTGTATTTATATATTAAGAAGGAATTTATACTGTGCTTTTCAGTAATGAGAGCTTATTTAATAGGATTAATGCTGTCTCATAATTACTTATAAAATGTTATATTTCCCATGGCATCATTATGCTATTATATAATTTTATTGCCTCTTGTACCTAGAGCTCCTTAATCCCATCATATATAATATTGTCACATTGGTCGACTTGGCTTAATATGACGACTTGTTTACATTCTTTTATAAGTGAGTGATATAAGTTATTTTTATTTTAAATGTCCAACTCAAGCTCCTATAGCTCAGTCCAAGAACAGCCTATTACCGCCGACTTAAGAAACACGTGACCGTCTGAAGAGCGCTCCTTATTTTGAACGTCTCACCTGAATTTATATAAACAAATCCTCCCATGACAAAGTGTACGTTGAAAGCTTTAAACTTTTAGGGAGAAAAAGCCTCATGTTCTCCTCATATTAGGAGCTGGAGAGAAGATGGGGATGACTTCACATATGGCAAACTGACATGGGATTGGATTGTCCTGGAAGAGAGGAGCATGTGTTTGCTTTATCCAGTGGCTTTTAATAATGACTGGCACATATTGTCAGGCTGTTTTGCTGTTGTGTGTCTATGTGTGTGTGTGTGTGTGTGACTGCATGCCTCATGCAGCTTCCAGAAATAGAAAGCAGGGCAAATTGTGAGCAGAGATGAACGCCAACTGGGCCGCGCTGTCTTCAGGCCAAAGTTTCCTACATATTTATTTGTTGTTAAATAATACACCACTGGATCTTTTGACACTAGGGCAGCACATTTTTTTTGCCTGAAGAAGGGTCAAAGGTTGAAAAGGTAAAAGCTTTTGACATTAAAAAGTGCATCGCTTTTACCCATCATATTTGTAATTTTGGTTTTAATAGAATATCAGAAATGACTCACTGTTGTGATGTGTTGAGCTTCAATTATGAGATTCACTAGTTTTCTTCTTGTTTGTGTCTTAGCAATTACCCTGGGACTTTCTGTCACTTTAGTAGAGACTTTTTTTAGTTTCACTGTGTCTAAAAGTTGAGTGTTTACCACTGCCACAGTAACAGGAGTACTCCAGTATGAGTGTCAGTCGATATGTACATGTGCTCCCTCCTGGATTCTCCATGCTGCCTTTACTGTAATCTCTTGGAGCTTGACCTCTTGATTCTTTGTTCCAATTAGCGAGCTGCACATCCCTGGCGATGACGTCTGCCGCTACCAATCTGTCACATTTACTCACTCACTCTCACAACACATTCATACGCAGAGTAATAATTTTGTTGGGATTTAAATGGAAAATATGAGCATTAAAATGTCAAAAAAACGACTAGACCTATGTCGTATTATGTTGAGTACATTATCTCATGGCTCCAACAATGCTCAAAACTAGAGACATCCATAATTATATTTAAGGTAATGGTACGTTTCATTTGGTCTGCTGTCAGTGGCGACATGGGAAAAACCAGATGATACGTCAGAGAATGAGGAAGAAAGTTGGTGACCGTGACTAAATGTAAGGTGAATGAAACTTAGCTCGTCTGTGAACATTTCTGCCCGAAATTTTCATCTGCAGTGTTCCTATCATCCCACGCTACTTCACAACATCATGAAACTGTGTCTGTTGTTTTCATTGTTTTGATCGAGAGCAGCAGAAATCACATGCTGTGTTTAAGAAGACCATAAATAGTGGGCGATACCAACATTTGAGTGTTTTGTATTTTTAACACATGAGTACTCACAAACACATGAAAGCACTTCTGAGAAAATTATACTATAGAGAAAAGTATTATTTATCATATGTCAATATAACTATAAAGCTAATCAAACTGTACTGAAGATGTCTTTCAGTTTTTGCAGATTGTCTTGACATCCCACAGGATTTGTATTTAAATGTAAGGGCTCATCTTGTCTTAGTGTTGGTGCGTCTAGTGTATGCGAGTCATGCAGCTCAGCCAACTGTCAAAAATGCATCTGCTTTGGGAAGATAATGACTGGTCATCATGGCTGCCAAGCTACTGAAGATGCCATTTGGGAGATAGAGAGAGGCCTAATAAATTGCAGCATGGAGGTATTTACACAAGTTGGACACAGGGGGGCACTCCTGGGCAAGCTACAAGGTTGTGATAAAGTCCATTTCTTTGTGCAACTCTTCAGGCTTATATCTTTCATATGCAGGCATGAATCTTATCTCACCATTAATGCGTCCAGTGATAAACACAAACACATTTACAGTTCAGTACTGGGCACATGGATGTGTTGTGTGCGGAATGTGTATATTGACATGTTGTCTTGTGTGTGTTGTTTTCTCCCGCCGCGGCCTCTCTGGCACCCACAGAGCAGTTAGTGTTGACCACCATTAGGCAGGAGGCTTCTGAACTGCAGGACCCAGGCCAAGGCGCCGGCGCTACCATGCGTGCCTGCCTCACAGACAGGTTTGACAAAAGTGAGTTTGCTCGAATTGGACTGGATGACGCCCCATTTGTGTCCGGAGTCCCAAGGTGCATGCGGCCATGCGCAACGGCTAGGAGCAGGTGTCTCCCAACCCCCGGCCCTCAAGAGCTACAAAGTCTAGTCACTTACTACTAGAGTGTCTCTGGTTCTTGTTTGCAAAGGTTAAGACATGATATTACTGCTGTGGACCCTGAATAATCTGTAGCTCCTTGGGGCCTGGAGTGATGAATGCTGAACAGGAATTAACCCTCTCACTGCATGTGCTTGTAGACAGGGGCGGCGGGGGGGGGGTTGATCACTCATGTCAGACCACGTTGGTGAAGACAGATCAGTATGCACTGGGGTCTTTAGGCAAAACGTTCAATATGAATACATATGCATGCTGTAGGACACAACTCATGCATGTATGGACATGGCATGCCTGAACAGAGCATGTACATGAACACTGCCGCATGCATGTATGACACATCAGTGACTCTGTGCTGGATTTAGAGAGGGAGCAGGGGAGCAGCTGCACGCCGGGGCCTTGCATGTTTTTTGGCATTCAAAGATATATGTCCACCTCTGTGTGAGAGAGTGTGTGTCTCCATAATACAGTGTCAATGTTTGTGTGTGTGTTTGTGTGTATGTATATGTGCATATGCATACATCAGTGTAACGTGCGTGCGTGTTGCAGTCGCACCTGTAGGATTATTAGGTTATGGATTAGCAGCAGGTGAAGTTGCAGAGCAGACACAGAGGGGATTATCATGATCGCTCACTTGGCCCCTAAGAGGCTTTCTTGCCTTACTTCCTACTCCGTTACAGTGGCAAATGGACCCACTGGGAACACTTGAGGCTAGGTCAACCAGGACCTGCAAATAGGGCCTACGGGTCACCTACGAGACCAGGACAGCCATGGGACGTAGGGCTCACCCAAGCAGACGACGCTCTGTTGGTAATGCTTTCCTGACCTCACAGCAGGATCGTGAGCTGGACAGGGGAATATGGGGGAGGATGTTTTATGTCATTTTTAATTTAATTGAAGCTACTGAACTAAGTGCGGTTGTAGCTCAGCGTTAAGATCAAGAAAACCTTAACATGGCCTGTGGCTGTGAGAGGATCTCAACATGAGACCTTGCTGTTACAGAGCGATGATTCCACTTTGCAGCTACGTTTCCAAGAGAGGAAAACAAAACACGCTGGGATAAAATATGCACATTCAGCTGCACAAGTGCATTTGCATCTAAAATGTTTTGACAGTTTTTCAGATAATGAAAATGTAGAAACAGACAGAGTATCTGTCCTCAGCGTGGCTTGTGTGGGCTGGAGTGCTCCGACAGCTGGGGATAATTGTAGCTATCCTACTATAACTGCTGTTATGATTAGTAGCTATTTCCTTTCTGGCTCATTTCATCTCTGGGCTGGCTGTTTGGAAGATGGTGCTTCTCTATTAGATGAGATTGAATTAAACGTGTAAGCATCTCAAAAGCTATGTTTGCGGCATTTAAAAACACAATTCTGGCAGTCACACTAATTGACACAGCCGCTGAGGGAGACGCTGTGATAGTGGCTGACATGTGAGTCATTTCTTGAGTGAAAGCTGGAGCGCAGCACCGTGGCAGAGTGTCTGGTGAAATATGCTCTGGACATACTGGAAAATGTAGATGAATTATGCAGCCTGTCGCTATGCATTATTCAGTAGCCTGGTCTGCTTTTTAACAGTTAAGGTTTGGCCCCAGGCCAGGGCAGCTTGGGCTCAGCCCCAAACACAAACTCAATTCTCCATATTGAGACATTATGAAGCTTGTGATGAGTGATCTCTTCTTCAAATGATATGCATGATGGATTTGACTGTACATTGTTATTGTTACCACTGTGTATAATGTGTTTGGCATAATAGGCTTCCAATGAGGCATAAGAGAGAGATAGGGAAAGGGCTATTAAGCTTCTCCATATAATAGACGGATGTTGGATTAATTAATGCATAGGTTTTTAAGAATGGGGACTGAGCTTGTTTAAGCCTCACCAACCACATGGGTAGCTAGTGATATCTTTCTGGCAGGATATGAGATCAGAGTGTTTGTTGAGGTCAGATCGGTCTAGTCTTACCTGTTCAGGCCGCAGGTTATCAGGCCAATGGAACCCGTCCGGCGAGCCTGGGTGTTTCATGTGTAATTGACCTGGCTGTGCTCTGCTGGGGTTTGTTGCTGACTCATCGCAGGCGCATCAGTAATGAGTTACGGAGGTGACTGCGTCTTTACTCCATCAGAGATGAGAAACTGAGGCATTGATCTCCTCAGAAATGATTCAGAGCCGAAGTGGACTGCTGAGAAAGACGTTATTGATCTGCTCGGAAAGGTAGAGTCTGGAGGGGTTAAAAAATGAGATGTAAATAGTCGTAGGAGAACAGAAATAAGCAACAAGGTATGGAAGTGCTAGATAATTCATGAGGAAAAGAGAAAGGTATTGAACGGAAAGGGAATTGCCTCATGGCGGTAAAGTGAAAGAGTACAGGTAAAAATGTCAACCCTTCACTACCTTTAACCTTGTCTCATCCTTAATCATTCCCTCACAATCACTCGTTATCTTGATTGACCCCAGTGCCGTTTTCAGCGTGGAGTGCTGAGCTGTGATTGTGACTTACAGCTCAGTTAGGTCCGGCCCGGAGGTAATAGCCCGGTCAGAGATATAGAGATGAAAGATAGGCTGCTTATTATCATTTCGCTTGGATAGACTTTGACCCTTGCCCTCTGTCTTGTGCAGACACTCTGTGGGCTGCTGTGGGATAGCAATGTGCCAAGGTTGGAATTTTTAAGTGTTCAAGCGCTTCAAATCTCAAGCTGGTTTCTTTTGCAAAGGTGGAATGGTAATGAACTGTGCTACATATGAAAGAGCTGAGTATTTACTTGTAATAAATGCAAAGACAAAGAAATGCCAAACTCCAGTTGCACTTGAAAAAGATGTAGTTATTAAAGCTGGTTCCTGTAAAGCACACTTAATGTCTCTTTGGTTGGAAAAAGTCTGATGTGTCAGTAGCGATGACAGCACGTCCAGTAGGTAAGCCTGACTGGTGCATGTCTGGCTCATTTTACAACTCATTGCCTGCTTTAGAAGAACACGCTTGAGTGGAATATAATGATATTAACCGAATTTTGGTTATTGATGAAGGGAGAGAATTACTCGTCCACTGTGGGACCGTAGTGCTGCAGAAAGAGAGTTTCAAGACTGCGGAAATTCAATCTGCTACGGCCTGGTAGTGCTTATTCTTTTCTAAATTATTTATGCAATTAGCCTGTTGTTGTTCTCAAGCGCAGACACACACACACACACAATGCAGAGATCCCATGAAACGATACAACTACCCAAATAGGAATTATAGTGCATTTTGAGAGGAGTGTGGTAATATTGGAGGACTAATACATGAATGTTTAGTGATGTATTTAAGCTCCACAGGCATGCTTTAAAGATTTATGGGTTATCAGAATAATGAGGCTTGCAAGATAAAGGCATGCTGGATATTACTGGAGATGCACTATGACACATAAACTATCTGCAGATATGCGAATAAACAAGAAAGATGCAAAGTGCAGAAACCTGTTGTGGGTGAACACAGTGCAGAGGAAGCGACAAAGTGAAGTGATCTCCTGACGGATGCCTCCTGTCTGTGAGATGTCATTTGACCCGTCTGTGCCTGACCACAAGACCTCAAGGCGATATCAGGCTCCTGGCCCTTTAAAAGCGGAGCCCCGGCTTTGCCCCTCCGCCGCACTCGAAGGAGCTCCATATGGCTTCCTCTTGTTGTCTGGACCCGCAGCAGTGAGCACCAAATCTGAGAGGGGAAGATCGTCCAAATCGCGCTCGAGACCAGGCTTCCCGAGGCGGCAGGCGGCCAGATGACACGGCGGCGGAGCGGGGCGGGCCAGTCTGTTTCACCGGCGCCGGGAGCTTCCTCTTCAGCGAGGCCGGAGGAGGAGCGAGGAGGCACGGGCGCGCTGCTGCATCTGCCCTCGCCCAGGTTCGGACGTTGTTGCACCAGCTGAGTAAACTGCTCGCGTCGCTCTCACTTCACCTCCATGCCCCCCTGCAGAAGCGGACACGTTCATCCCGATGCGAGGATGCAAACACGTCCACGTCCTCCGCTGCTGGAAGCTGCTGCAGGGGGGTGAATGAGCGCAGATCACGACGCTTTTAAAATGGTTGGAGATGACAAAGGGATGCAAGGAGGCTGCAGGAGGAGCGTGTTGCATCCTCCTCTGTCACTTTTAAACTATGATTTATGCATGCAGCTCAATGCGCGCTCTTCTGTGCGTTGCATATGGAAGTTGACGTGCAGATAAAACAGACGAAGCCGGTGTGTTTGTTCGCCATTGTGCATCCCTCAGCACATCCATTATAAGCGGGGGGTCCCGTGGGCGTGTGTGCATTGACGGTGCTGCATAATAACACTGAAAGACAAGTGGAGGTGGGGAGGTGGCGGTGGTGTGGAGGAGAGGGGGGGTTATAACGGGAAACGTCATTGAATCGACCCCCGCCGGCTTCAGCACACATCAGCATAGTAGCCCACTTAATAGGTCGCTTTTGAACTGTAAACCACGTCCATGTCTCTGTGTCTCTCTCTGTCTCTGTCTCGCTCCGCGCTCACTCAGCCTCGCCTCTCTCCCATCAATCCAACGGTGCAGGACCCGCTTGCTCGTCCGCCGGTTACCGCAAGGCAGATGATGAGATGTCCGGCACCACTTCCCAGGCGGATCCCGTAGACGCCACGGCGCGGACGGTGCTGCTCAACCGGCCCCAGAACACCAAGTTCTGCGACAACCACGTCAGGTAGGTGCAGCCGTGCTGTGGTTTGCTGTCATGCATGTTGTGTGGTTTTGCATGCACTGATTTGTTTTTAAGCCTAAATGATGAACAGTCTGCAGATTTTTTGCAGATTCAAACTAATTTTGTTTGTTTCCCAGAAGTTTTAATCACTGCTTTAGAAAGAGTTGTGTGGCTTTGTCCTTTTTATTGATCATCCTGACTGTATTTACTTTAATATATTTCTCATTGCCAGAGGTCAGAGGGCAGGGTCAGCTTGAAAGGATCTGGCATTGTGGATATTTGCTCACAGGGGCTTTACACCCATGTTGTCGGGTTGAAGGACGTTGCAGCCTGTTTGTATGCTTTTCGTCCCGGCATGCCATGTGCGACAAGTAGACTTTGGACCACTGAGATTGTTCTCTCTCTCTCAGTCACAAATAATTCCTTTTCTATATTGTTTGCCTTAAGTCACATTAACTTAAAAGCCAACATGTTTTTACTTCCACATTTCTATAAGTCTACAGGTGAAGCTATTGATAAGGCTTTTTAATAACTCACCTATTAAGTGATTATTTGCAGCTGTGCAGCAGCGGTGACAGGTGAGGCCGACATATGTCTCTGCCTGAAGTCCACCTGAGAGTCTCAGTGGAAAAAACGCTTGGCTTAACAACTTAACAGGGTCGTGTTGCTTAATCAATACGTCCTCGTGAATATTTAAGTTCAGCCAGTGAAAACGAAGTAACTACACTTACATCTGTTTATATGAATTACAGGAAGCGCCTTGGCTGTGTCTGTATAGTGAAAAGTGTGTTTTGTGTTTGTGTTGTTTAAGGAATTGTGAGTGGTGTGGGATAATTTAAGTGAGAATAAAAGCTGTCTGAGCTGCTCTCTCAGACCTCGGTGGAAGGCTGGAGAGTGTGGTGGTGGCTGTCTATGGTCTGAGATAAAAAGTGCACTACAAATCGTGGACCACACTTCATTAGAGTATCTTTATTTCCCATACTGTGCTGGCGTGTCTTGGTTGGCCCGCTGTGGTTCAACAGTGAACATCTGAGAGAATTTCCTCTTTGTATGTGTTTATCTGTCATAGGCGGGGTCATGAGCATGCGCTGCGGTGGAGAAGTCTCTTTTTTCATCCCAGCTGTCGTCGGCATATTTTATGGGCTTGGTTGTGCTCATAAATATTAAGTCATAGTTAGGCAAACAATATTAGAGTTTGATTCAGATAGGCGCCAATTTAATTTGACCCATGTCTTTACTTTTTTATCATTCCTATTTGTATGTACAAGCTGTGCCAGTAGCCATATGAAGCACCGGGCTCATGTTCTCATGTGTTGAAGGCTTGTCGTTAGTCAGTCAACAATCAGATGCCTGCCATAATGGTCAGGAGATTCAATTTCACTTTTTAAAAGAGCCTAATTCAGCCCTACAAATACGATTACGGCGGTTGCTGCCTGGCTCATCTGATGGGATCACATGTTGTGTCCTGCCCCCGCTGCAGGCCGATCGGAGAATCATGAGCACTCCATGCCCTTTGATGTCCCTGTGTTCCTGTAACTCTTTATTTTATGTTTTAAAGGTTCAATAGCCTTATTGATTTCTCAGAGATTAAAGCCTTGTAGCTTTTATCCCTACACTCTACTCAGTTCCTCTCCCCAGGTCGTCCAAGTCCATATTTTATTGTATGCAGTTGTTTTTATACTAACTGAGCATTAGTGCTGCTCTCCTGTGCACAAGTGCAGCTAAGTAAACGGCTCTGTTATCCTTAAACGTGATTGCTTCTTTTACAAATACAATATAACAAATCTGCCTACCTGTGTTATTCCACTTAGAGGGATGACTCTTCACTGACTTAAGCCCAGTGTTTTCTTTTGGCCTATAATGCATGAAGAACACTGACCTTTTTTTTTTTAAATAAAAAACATGACAAAGCCACGCAGCTGCAGGAGAGAATCCCCCCTGCGGCTAACAGCTGTTAACACCACCAACAAGTTGGACATCTATAGTATGAAAAATAACACAGCCAGATGTTTTTGCCTCTTTTTCCCCCTGATCCAATGGAAACTTGTGTGTGTATGTGTGTGTGTGTCATTGTTATATGTGTGTGTGTGCCATTATTCTGTGTGTGGAGTCTGGTATCACTTGTCTTTGATTAGATTAAGGCAGGTTTATCTGCTAGATCATAGGTGTAGTATCACTAACTCTGAGCAATCTAGAGCATCAGGGTCAGGGCATTCAGTGTGTGGTTGTGTATGTGACAGACAGACAGACTAACAGCTGTTGCTACTCTGTTTTGTGTGTAATGTCCTGCTCTTTGTAGTTTTGTGTCTGTGTGAGTGAGGCAGATGGGAAAAAGCGGTTTTGAGTTCATCTGAAATGTGCATTCTGCCATTTAGTGTCAAACACACACACACGCACGCGCGTGTGCGCATGCACTATCCATTAAACAAAGGCCTTTTGCAGGAGCTCTTACTTTTCACTCAGGCCACACAGGAAAAAACAGGACAGGCCCTGACTTGAAGGTTGACTTTCTCTTTATTTTTAGCCTCTCTAAAAGCTCTTACGGTAGCTCCTCGCTATAAAAAGGCTAATCAATACAGATTACTGATCGATAGAGTTGATTGACAGACAGGTTGAGGTGCCAAGGATTCTTGCACCTATTTTCTGGGGTGCTGGCTCTAAATTTGGATAGTTTGATTAAACGTATTGGTCTACTTTTAGATGTGATGTGTGTGCAGCCCATAATGGCTTTGCCATCTTTGAGCACAGTTGAGTGTGTCTAATAGATTTTCAAGTGCCACAATATTGAAAACCAAATGGACTCTGTTGTTATTCAGCCTATAAATTAATGCTGTTCGAGTGTGTCAGGTTACAAAATCATTAGCGCACAATATATGCATGTATTCCTACTTTTGCTAATGCATTACCTGGCTCTGCTTCCATCTGTGTCAATGCAAAAAAAAAAAACCAGTCTCCTCTTTCCTTGTCTTCTTTTGCAGTACCACCAAGTATGGGGTGCTCACCTTTCTGCCCCGGTTTCTGTATGAGCAGATCAGGCGGGCTGCCAACGCCTTCTTCCTGTTCATCGCACTCATGCAGGTAAACCCCACGCACAAAGATGTTAACAACAGCGGCCTGCAGTTTGGTTTCACTTTGATTTTGTTGCCCACACAGGCTTTAGATGACAGATCCTTCAAAGTCTGTTTTAATACGTTCCAGGATTCCCACAGGTGCAGCTATTTTTTTTAAAAAATACTGAGTTATGTATTATTGAGAGTTGTTTGTGGTTAATATCCTCAGAAAGCCAGAAGGAACAGAATAAAAGATGAATATGAATCATTATTGTTGTACAAATTGAATGAATAAATCAAGACATGTTTATTAGATATTACAAATGTACTAAATTAACAAATGCAAATTACGCAAATTAAATATTGCACGTTGCTTTTATTCAGCGTTTTCTTTGGAACATACGTGATCCTTTAGTAATTTAACCTTAGTGATGTTAAGGGAACATTTGATCATATTGATAGCCCATGCTGTAGTCTCTACCTGACTGGGTGATAATATTTTCTTTCCCATACGTGGAGAAGAGGTTGTGAGTTTTTTCCTCTCTGTGAGCCTCATTAAAAAATCACACTGCCTTCTATCATGCTCACATGGTTTTGTCCACCCAGCAATGATTCATAAATACAGCTCTGCTATTAGTATCAATGTACAAACTGAAGAGAATTGCTTAATGCCGTAACAGCCAATGTTTATTTGTGCCATCACTCTGATGGTCCATTATGGGTGCTTTAAGCTACTCAACACTATCAGCGATGATTTCTGAGTGCTCCCTCTTGACTCTCATCAGCAAATCCCTGATGTATCACCGACCGGTCGCTACACCACGCTGGTCCCACTCATCTTCATCCTCACCGTGGCTGGGATCAAAGAGATCATAGAGGACTATGTGAGTAACACAGCAACACCTGAAATAAGAGCAGACGCTACTTTTAATAGCTGCGCAAGTGTATGAGAGCGAGACATCATGTGTTTATCTTGAAAGCTAATGCATCTTTATTTGCGTCTTTACAGAAAAGACACAAAGCAGACAACACAGTTAACAAGAAGAAGACAACAGGTATCGTCTCCGTGCGTGTGTGTGTTCGATAATGTGCATCGACTGTCTGTGTGCTTTTCCAGGAGGGTGCTTGTGTCTATTTGTGTGGGTTTTGTTTTCCTTTCATGGCTGAGTGAATGGCTGTTGTCTGTCACTCACTATAGTGCAGACCCCAGACAAAAGTTTAGTCGCTATGAATACTGTATGAGGGCCGCTCTATAGGCTGACTGATGGCCGTGTTGTCCTTGTCTCTCAGTGCTGCGGAATGGAGCCTGGCAGACGATCATCTGGAAACAGGTATCGCTATCATCATACACTTCATCCTTGCTGCTGTCTCACTCATCACTCCTGTGCTTTAGTCTTTCTCTTTACCTTGCAATTCAGTTTAACGTATTTTATAAGCAACATTTCTTCTAAATACAGAGAACAAAGCAAAATCAATTACGATAATGAAATGACATCATATGACAGGACGTGGTCATTAACCAATTAAATTTCTTATCACATTTCATTATTCAAAGCTTGCATTTGTCTAAGAGGAGCTTCATTTCTGTCTCAGTCTCTCAGTGTTGTGCAGTGATTCCGTATTTTCTCCTCTTTTATTTTCCAGGATTTTAATGTGTTTCTTGTGGCCAGTCTGCCGTCAGTCAGTCTGTGTTTGGTCAGGATCCGTCTGCTTTGGATCCCTGACAGTAAAAAGATACTCCTCCAATTAGTATTGATGCTTTAGGGCCAGATAACAATTGAGTTAGTTTGTTGTTTTTGGGCTTGATTTGCCCAGTAGTCCACATAGGCACGTCCTATTAGTAGATAATTAGGTTTTCTCTGTTTGTCTGAAGTTAATCTGAACCAGTGAGTCTTACCTGCGTGAAATGAACCCTTAGTCGTCACAGTACAATGCATGTTCACTGTATGTCCTTACACAACAGCTGCATAACTGTTATCTTCAGATCTGGTCTTGTTCTTTACAGTACTCATTAACTGAGCTCCAGCTGTGTACAGTCTTGCAGGTCAAATCAAATCAAACTTGAGTCCTTGTTATGGGGGAGACAAAAGTGTTTAGCCCCCTTGTTATTCAGGGTCAGAACAGGTGAAGGAATTTGTTCAG
The DNA here is from genome assembly GCA_037975185.1 of Centropyge bicolor. Classification (NCBI taxonomy): domain Eukaryota; kingdom Metazoa; phylum Chordata; class Actinopteri; family Pomacanthidae; genus Centropyge; species Centropyge bicolor. The sequence continues at coordinate 6,241,723 of JBBMOC010000014.1, forward strand.
AGCTGCCTTCCGAACTCAGTAATGTTCTTGTTAAAGAGAAGTGGTGGCAAATCATTTCCCTTAAGTGCTTTTTTTGAAAGTAGAGGTTTTGTACTTCCTAAAATTAAGGTTCTATAAGAAAGCTGTGTTTACGCATGGATAATGCAGCAGTAAACAGTTCCCAGAACACAGCTCATGGTATGTGTTAGAGTCAAGCTTATCTCAACTTATCTGCTATGTACTGGGAAAACAAGTTTACGGCTGCAGATCAACCTGATAGATTGAATAGTATACACCTGGTGTGGCATACCTGCTGTGTTTGAGCTTGTCTGTCAGTCTGTTTTTTTGATGCCATCATGTAGTTCTTTCATTGTAATTGGGTAATCCAAAGAATGTTTTCCTACTTCTTTTGTTTATGCTATTCAGTCAGTCAAAATGTGATTTGAAAAAACTGTTTTTGTGAGGCTAATATTGTTTGAATGGCTGTGGCTTGTGCAGCCCTGTACAATGTCTCCTTGAACTAAGTGAACTTCTCAATTTCTGCTTGTTTTAGTTTGGTCTTTTTCTCTCTTCTCGTTCTCTTTCTTATCTACATGCCTGGAATTTTTGTGTCTTATTCTGGTCTGCCTCTGCTGCAGCCTGATCAAGAGTTTAACTGCACTGCTGTGCTCACTGTCACTTTATCTCAAGTCTTCCTCTCTCGCTATTAGGGTTACAATGGTATGAGATGTTCATGGTACAGTAACTGTCAGAAAATGTCACTGTTTCATGGTGTCATGGTGCGCAATATTAACTATTATTATCACTTACAATGACCGTTAAAGGATTTTTTTTTTTTGGTTGACCCTACACTTCACATAATATTATGTCCTGACAGAAATAAACCTTGGTATAAACTTGAAATATTTTTGTGTAACACTACAATGATAGAATTTGATACTGTAGATAAGCAAATTTTCATACCACTGCAACCCTGCTCTCTGTTGGCTGTCTCTTGGTTGATCACTAATTAACCTGCCTTATGTGTCCTCTCTCTGTCTTCCTCCCCTCCCCCTCCCATCACCCCTGACCCTTTGCCTTGACACCCAACTCTCTTTCTTTCTCCCCACCTGTTTCCTCTCGCACGCTGTTGCACCGCTGTATCCTGGCCACAAGGTGGCAGTAGGAGACATAGTGAAGGTGACCAATGGCCAACACCTTCCAGCTGACATGGTTATTGTGTCCTCCAGGTCAGACTGTGTGTGTGTGTGTGTGTGTGTGTGTGTGTGTGTGTGTGTGTGTGTGTGTGTCTTCTAATGTATGTGTGTTCTAATCATTTGTTGTGTGTCTTGCTACCTTTTAGGGTTGAAGCTCGTGATTATTTTTAATTATTAATCAATTTATTGACTAGTCTTTTGTCTAGCATATAAAATCTTAGGATTACTTCTCACCTTAAATTAAAGTTGATCCTCACTCAAAGTGTTCAATTTAAAATTGTGTGATGTCATGTGAAGAAGGCAAATATTCATAAACAATGATATGTAATTATTAAAAAGATAATTCCTTCATTTATTATTCATTGTTCAAAACGATCGTTGACTGATTTCCTGTCGATCAGTGAATTCATTGTTTTGCTCTCAATTAAGCTCTACAAGGTTTTGATGCATGATTCTGCTTCATCTCCACAGCGAGCCACAGGCCATGTGTTACACTGAGACCTCCAACCTGGATGGAGAAACCAACCTGAAGATCAGACAGGTGTGACACAGAAGACTTTCGGCTTCTCTTTCTATCTCCCATTTTATTAATAGTTAATCTGTTTTTGTTTGACTTGTTTTGTTTTATGAACCCTTCTTTTCTGTATTGTACTGTGTAATAATCCTGTTGGGTGAAAGTGCTCCCTCAGTGAACTTTCCTTCACTTGATTTAACTTGATTTGAGTCAATGGTTAATTTTTTCCAGGGTCTCCCACTCACAGCTGGGGCTCAGACCCTGGAGGATTTGATGGCGCTGTCTGGCCGTTTGGAGTGCGAAGGCCCCAACAGACACCTGTATGACTTCACTGGCACACTGCGGCTGGAGAACCAGAAGTGAGATACACACATATAGATCATAGATTTTAAAGCTATCTCACTCAGCAGTAAAGAGATAGAAGAAGTTTTATATATTCAAAATTTGAGATGGCAAATACCTAAAAACATGTTGCCATAAATCTGCATTCATTTATCACGTTTTGTTGCTTATTACCTCTCTTGTTCTCCTCAGTCCAGCTCCCCTGGGTCCAGACCAGGTGTTGCTTCGTGGCGCCCAGCTCAGAAACACACAGTGGGTTGTGGGAATTGTTGTCTACACTGGCCATGACTCCAAACTGATGCAGGTAAGCCCAGTGTCTCTGAATCCATTAAACTGTGTATAACGTGTGAAAAATCCTGTCTTCAAAACACCTGAGAGCGAAGGAATTTTGGAGTTTAATTAAATCTTTTTTTTATTAATTAGCATCACCCTTCCTTGTAAACTTCATAGGAATAGTTTAGCTTTTAATTAACTGTGTGACGCATTCATAACTGGGAGCACATCCAGGGGTGCTTTTAATCCTCCGTCCCTGGGTTTGGATTGCTGGCACATCCTTCTGCCAAAAAAAATCATAAAAAGATTTGAATACTACTTTTGTGTTTGCAAGTGTGTACAGCAAATTCAATTAGTGAGGCAAACGTGGACATTTTTTATCCCCAGAGAAACAGCTCTAATTCAGTAAACCTGCACCCTCATCTAGCACTGCCTGTTTCTCACTTGTTGTATTCGTTTACCTACAGAACTCCACCAAGGCACCACTGAAGCGCTCTAATGTGGAGCGGGTGACCAACATGCAGATCCTGGTCTTGTTCGGCATCCTGCTGGTCATGGCCCTCGTCAGCTCTGTGGGCGCGGCCATCTGGAACAGAGAACACACTGAAGATGCCTGCTGGTATCTGTCCCGGGCTGGTGAGAATACACACACACACACATACCACATTTAACAACCTGTAACTTAAGTCTCCTTACAGTCATGAATAATAAGTATTAATACACACTCAGGGTCAGTAAATAAGTGAATATTGTGTCGTTTCTGCAGGTGACATCTCCACTAACTTCGCATATAACCTGCTGACGTTCATCATCCTGTACAACAACCTGATCCCCATCAGCCTGCTGGTCACTCTGGAGGTGGTCAAGTTCACACAGGCCCTCTTCATTAACTGGGTATGCGTGTTTTATTTTTTGAACTGCATGCTCTTAAATGTACTTACCTTTTAAGCAGTCAAATATCACAGATCACTTTGCTTGTGTTTTCCCTTCAGGATGTAGAGATGTACTACTCTGAGACAGAGACACCGGCCATGGCTCGAACGTCCAATCTTAATGAGGAACTGGGCCAGGTCAGTTCCTCCCCCTCCTCATAATCAGTGGCTATAGGATGGAAGTAGGAATCCCTGATATTACCATTATATACACACTCAATCAATACATGCTGCTAACAATGTGCTCTGTTTATGTTTATTACTTACTATTTGCCTGTCTTTTCCAGGTGAAATATCTCTTTTCCGACAAGACAGGAACTCTGACCTGTAACGTCATGCACTTTAAGAAGTGTACCATTGCGGGAATTACATATGGGTCAGTCATCTTTCTTTTTTTTTTGCACATTCATTCTTGCCTCTTAGCTACTAAAAGATAATTAGCTCAGAATGCCACTAAACTCACTTCTGAGTAGTTTCCTTTAGTCTCAAGCTGTTAATTAATGTCTTAGTCTAACTTGTAGTAAAGAATCAGCCTTTACTAATTTAATTAATTGAACTCTTGCATACTTGACCAAATAAACCAATCAGCTCTGATTAACTGATTAATTCTTCTTGGAATACAACCTCATGCATCACTGCAGCCACTTCCCTGATCTTGATTGTGATCGTTCAATGGAGGACTTCAGGTTGGTGACCTTCTCCTCCATCTTCCCCTTTCTGATAATCTATTCTTTATTTTAACCTCTGCATGCTTAGAGAGATGAATGCACTGTGTGTGATTTGATGTGAACAACAGAGAAAAAGTTGACACTCATCTATTTTAGCCTGCAATGCTAAATGCATGAATTGCTTTTTCTTATCTCACAGCAATCTGCCGTCCAACAGCAATAACTCCACAGAGTTTGACGACCCCACCCTAATCCAAAACATCGAGAACCATGTAGGTGTCTCTTAAGCTTTACTCACATTCCATTATTTCTGTTCTGCCCAAAAAGGAGGATGCTGTTAGAAACCATGTCCACTCTGTTTTGTGTGTCTGTTCAGCCTACATCACCTCAAATCTGTGAGTTCCTGACAATGATGGCAGTGTGCCACACGGTGGTCCCAGAGAGAGAGGAAAACCAAATCATTTATCAGGCCTCTTCGCCAGATGAAGGGGCGCTGGTCAAAGGAGCCAAAGGACTGGGCTTTGTTTTCACTGCACGAACCCCGCACTCAGTCATAATCGAAGCTGTAAGTGTGTATCAGTGTGTTTTATGCAGTAAGAGCTGCTTTTTATTTTTTCAAAATTACGAGCTGACATTTTGTTGTCAATTTCAGAGAGGAAAAGAGATGAGTTATGAGCTGCTGAATGTACTGGAGTTTTCCAGGTAATAGTCCACATGAATGTTCTTCTCACTCAGTAAATAACTCTGTGATATAAAACTGTGGTGCGTTTTGAAACTGAACCCGCTGCTTCCTTTACAGTAACCGCAAACGTATGTCAGTGGTGGTCAGAACTCCCAGTGGGAAACTCCGGCTGTACTGCAAAGGAGCTGTATGTTTATCTCATTAGAATTTTAATTCAGCACTCCAAATGTCTTTAAACATTTTTCTCTTAATGCTGAATTTCTTATTTTGTTGTTTTTTGCAGGATAATGTCATTTTTGAGCGTCTGACTGAGGCGTCCCAGTACAAAGAATTAACTGTTGCTCATCTGGAACAATTTGCTACGGAAGGTACAGAGGAAAAACGAGAGAGAGGAAGAGAGTGTCTCTCTGTTCGAAAGATACTTGTTTATTTGACTGGATATCCTTTAACCAGTCTGTCTAATGGAAAAACATTGGACTGCGCACTCCCATTTGAAAATATAACCTATTCCTGTTCCATGTTTACACTGATCATCTTGTCCTTCTCCCATCCGTCCAGGCCTGAGGACTCTGTGTTTTGCCTATGTGGACCTGGAGGAAGATGCCTACCAGGAGTGGCTGAAGGAATACAACTGTGTCAGCACTGTGCTCAAAGACCGCGCACAGAAACTAGAAGAGTGTTATGAACTACTGGAAAAGGTAAACACACAAACACACACTTCATGTTTGCCAGCAGGTGGCAGAGTGGCTCCATTGAGTCCCATCCTTCCCTAAACATTGTGCTCCTTCACAGCCCATAAACTGCTAGACACAGTCAGATTCCCCTTTAAGGTGTGTGTCCTTTCTTTTGGCACAATGTAAAAGGATGTGGAAATAACACTGAATCGGGGAAAAATACATACAAAAAAAAAAGTAAATACACAGATTTCAGGTGAGAGGATATTCAGAAGAGAGTTGAACTGATAGGTGGGAAAACCAAAGATTTAGCCGAGAGCGTCGAGGTGAGAAAAGTAAGAGAAGAGGAGGAGAAAAAAAGAGGAAGCAGGAGGAGGAGGGGAGCTCAGACTGGGAGACCACAAGGGTAATTACCTGCACCAGCCTGCCAAAAGCCCCATAAAACTGGAGTCAACAACACAGTAGTGTTAACTTGTGTGTCTGTGTGAGTGTTTGTGTGTGTGTGTGTCCGAGTGCGTCTAATGAGGGTACACATGCATTTAAATGCTGAGCAAATTAAAGCAAGGGGAGGAAAGGTAATGGGTTACTTCTTGGCATGAAGACATAGAGTTGGTACAGAGGTCCAAAATGAGCTGCTGTACCAACTGAACTGAACTGGCTGGCGTCGTCCTCATCTTCAAATTAGATATGGATGATGTTCTCTGGAGAGAAAGAGCCCTCACATACAGCCCGGTGACGTCTGGCTGTATTTGTAGCCTAAATGTGATTTGTTTTAACCTACTTTCCTCTTTTCTGCCATATTCTGTTCTCGCTTTTTGAATCTTACCTCACAAATTATTTCTGTCTCTTTATCTGTCATGCTCGTCTGTTCCATCAACAGAACTTAATGCTATTGGGCGCCACGGCCATAGAGGACCGTCTCCAGGCTGGCGTGCCAGAGACCATCGCCACTCTGATGAGGGCTGACATCAAGATCTGGGTCCTCACTGGAGACAAGCAGGAGACTGCCATTAACATAGGTGAAAGCATTTACAATAAACACTGTGGCCAAAGTGTGTTTAAGTCACAAGATCTGCCACAACTAGATGGAAAGTAAGAGCAGCTTATCGGATATGAGGTTGCTTTTAGTGGACTATGTGGCACTGATGTAGGCAAATCCAGAGACGATGTGGAAGTCCCCGTGTCACTGCAGCCTGATTTGCAGCAGTGTAGGAAACTGTACGTATTGTGGAGTTAATTACATTATGGCTTGCAGAATAGCAGCCATTATGTGAACTGTGAATGCCAGACGTGTCTCCAGTCTCTGAGTGAAATATGCCAGTGACCAGTGTAGGCAGGCTAAAAGTTGCACAGCAATGACTTTAGTGCGTCTGGTTTCTCTCGGCAGTCGTGGAGGAAGGTGGTGGCAAATGTCCACGAGAACAAGATTTGAAAAATAAAATGTTCTGACTGAGTAGACACTTAAGCGGGGACATCCTCTGCTTCTGACATCCTCACAGACTAACTGTGAGTTAGCAGTTTTGCTGTGTTTAATTGCTGTGTGATGTAGTTGAACTATGCAAAATACTACAACCCCAATCCAAAAACGTTGAGACATTGTGACACTTTAAAACAGCACAAAGACAATTTATTTAATATTTGACCTCAACTTCATTGATTCTTGTAAATATCTGCTTGTTTTGAATTTGATGGCAGCAACATGTTTCAAACAATTTGGAGCAGGAGCAACAAAAGACTGTGAAAGTTGTGGACTGATCCAAAAACACCTGTTTGGATCATTCCACAGGTAAACAGGTTCATTGGTAACAGGTGATAGTATCATGATTGGGTATGAAAGGTTCATCCTGGAAAGACTCAGTCGTTCACAAGCGAGGATGGAGAGAGGTCCAACACTTCGTCAAACACATGATTATATACAACACAATTTACAAATGATTGCATTTTGGGTTTTTTACACGGTATCCAAACTTTTTTGAAATCAGGGTTGTACAATAGAAATATGATGATGGCTGGAGGCTGATGGAGGGGAATGGAGTCAGATAGCGTGTGTGAGAACAGAGCAGGATTTTGCAAATCCAGTTGTACATAAGACCAGTTTTTCACCTGTGTTTTGGGTTTGAGTAAATCTAATCTCCCTATCATGGCCCATTCACTACCTTCCACTATCTTTCTGTGGTGCTCAGGTTACTCCTGTCGTCTGGTGACACACGGCATGTCCCTCATCATCGTCAACGAGGACTCTCTGGATGTGAGTACACCCTCCACTTTCTCCTTCTAACCTCCTTCACTGATATGTCTGTACTCTTTGTACAGTATTGGGGATTTTTGTGTGTACAGGCAGGAGGGGGTTATGTTTTGGGGTCTTAAGCAGTTTGCTGTGGGAACTAGGGTGTGGTCCACAGCCAGATTGGTGGGTGGGGCTCTTTGTGTGCTCACAGGTGCAGGTAATTAAAGTCTCTGGTGTCCCTTTGGAGAAAGGGATGAAAAGAGACAACTATCACCTCTTCCCCTCTCTCTTTCGTTCCCTCTCTTCTGTCTCTCTGTCTCTTTCGCAACATTCCCTCACAGTATCTGCTTTTCACTTACAGACAACATGTGTGTTCAGTCTATTTATGTTCTTTTTACTTTTTGCTTTTCTTATCATAATGAATACAGCCATCAGCTAATTCAGCAGCTGAGTTATCTGACAAACAGTTTTGAGTGACGTTTGCCTTAACTTTCTTCATTAACACCCTTAAGTCATATAAAGTGACCTGTCAGCATTTGACATGAATCATCCTGTATCTTGGCAGGCGAATATTGGCTAACATTATCTGTGACCTATGAAATCATGAGTGTCTGAGTCTTTGTTTCTGACGCTGTCATTGGTCCACTGCAGCTCCAACATGGAAAGGCTCAGCCATGGCGGCGACTGCTTATTTTGCTCATGATATGTCTTGTAACATATACAGAACACCATATGGATGTGCTCTGCATGGATGTTAACAAGGTTAAAAACTTGATTTTCATTGGAGGGAGTCTTTAAGTGGCTTGATTACTGTCATGTGTCTGTCTCTCTTTCACACACTCCCCGACGGCCACATGTGAGCTTCCACTCAAACATGTACGCACACACACAATCACTGTGTGTTCACTTTTACAGAGTTTGTTTATATGTGAGATTGGGGAGATTATGCCTCATAAATTTTAAGCGTTGGCTGTGTGTGTGTGTGCATGCCTGTGTGTTTGTTTATGGGTTTGTGTGTGAGTGCAGTGTTTGTGGGCCCAAAGTGTGTGTTAAACCTTGATGGAGAGACATCTATGTTTACATTCATAATTTTCTGACTTCATGTAAGTCATTTTGCAGATGGTGGCTGTCTTGAACTGTGAGCTTTTAGAGTGATTTTATTAGTCCATAGCATGATCAACATGGCATTAAAGACCTCCGTGTGGTTAACACTGCATCCAGTTGGAATCCTGGGTGAAAGGATTTTAATGTTGGTCATGATTTTAAATTTAATCGCACAACTTCACACCTATAATCACTTCGCTTTCCCATATTATACTAACTCCTAGTAAAAGAAATAGTTGTGATGTTACATTAATGTGGATCAAAGTGGTGTCTGGAAGTTCCCAGACTTTAGGAGCTGCTGGTCAAAAGCCAGACAGCATGCAAGGCCACTTAGACGCTGAGTAAATTGAGTTGGACAGGGTGAACATTTTATGTCAGGGTAATAAGGGTACTTTAGAATTGCCTATGCATTTAGTACAAGAGGGTGAAAACCAATGCAGTTAGCACTGTAAGTGGATCGTTTTTAATATGGTTTGGAAGATTTTGTTAGCGGCCCGTCTACCATGTTGGATCACATACTGTACTTTTCCAGTAAACAGTTCAAAGTCTAATTGCTGTCTGGCCAAAATATTCTGGGTCAGAGGGTGAAACATTTGGCTCAGATAGCAGCTGATAACATAAAAGGTTCTTGTAAATTTTTGCACTGCTGTTAATGCTCATACATATTTCATATTCTTTTCTATAAACTTTAATTGCAGCCGTGGGGAAGGTTACGCCTGTGTTCCTTGGGGAAACTCCTCCTAGAGATTGCACAAGTACAGTAGATAGGTCCAATAGCACATAAAACTGTTTCATTAGAAATATTTTCAGGTTGAAAAAAAATCCCCTCAGCCGCTAAATGTCTTGCAGTTAGGGAGGATGGATTGTAGCAGCCACTCCTGAGAGGTGTTGTCCAAAGATGGGACAGTATAAACTAATGGTGGGAGAGTTTTTGAAATTGGACATTTTCACACAAATCTTTCTATCGTCTTGAGCTGAGTGGAGGTGAACGACAACTAGAACTACTGAAAACTCCACAGAATATTTTTAGAGTGGAAAGACCACAAACTTGACGTAACACTCGCTACGACTAGAATTATTCTTAATATGATTTTGTGTGCGGCAGTTTTAGACTTTACTTCTGCCAAATGCAGACAAAGACTTTCCATCCAGCGCTCACCATTTAGCTGCAACTTTAAACAACTCAGTGCACTCGGGAATCCTTTAGTTGGAAAGCTTGGCCTCAATGCACAGTAATGGCAACTGTGCCCGCTCCCCCAACAACTGATGTGCCCTTGAAGTTTTTGAATCTGTACCAGCTCTGGGGGCTGTGTTATTATAGTAGAAGAAATTTAAGATTATCTGTGTTATTAATCGTCAACGGGTTCTTCTTCTGCAAAGTGGTTGTACTAACACATTTCTGCATGGCACACAGACAGGAAAGTTGAGAGGGACAGCTGTTTGACGTGAAATGTAAACCGTGGGTCATGAGTGGAATTTTTCATGTGACGAGAGCATGATCTACTGTACGCTTTAGAGCCCAGGACGTTTGAAGCGCACTTTCAAGTGGGTGCAAATGCAACGCGGCAAATGAGACAGAATAAACAACATGACACACTGCTGCAACAAAACCCAGTTATAAAGTGGAAGTGATGAATACTGATACACATTCACTCCTGGAATAACTCAGTGGTTCCAAGCAAGGCTGAGGCTGAGGCTCAGCACCTTGTGAAACACATGATTGTATCAAGGATGTTGCTACACGGGCTGCTGTCGGTAAACATGATCGCATTCTGTTTTTATTTTACACAGCCCAGTCCCAGCTTTTTTGGAATTGGGGTTGTAGACAAAATCCAGTAATGACAGTCAACAGACAGTCAGATATTTGTTAGATCATTTATTCAATATCCTCTCCCTCATAAACATATTGATAACTCAACTTTACATTTGGACATAAGAGACCTAACATTCTCTCTCCTGTCTATGAATATATCATGCTGGTGTGTGTGCGCGTGGTGTCACAGTCATGCCTGTCGACCTGGTCAACTTCAGAGAGCTCTGGTTGTGACTGGTCGGCGTGGATGAAAGCGACACGGTCTTCAAAGCGACACTTATCTCGCGCTTTAAATAACTCACACAGGCTCAGCTTCTTCGCCAAAGTGTAATATGCACATGAGCGAAAACAGAAGCTGCTTATCGAAATCTCACCTCGAGGTTGACCTCTTGCCCCCATTTTTTAAAAACTTTGCCCCAGCTTTTCCGCTCTCTACATCGCCCCCCCCTGTGCTGTGCTGTCGTCACTGTGAAGCGGTTGATCTTGCAGTTGGTTGCCCCCCTCTCCCTCTCCCCTTGACCAAGCCCATTCTCCGCTCCATGTCTCCTTCACACTGCTGCCTCCACATCTGTCAGCACCCTCTCTGTGCACAGGAAGCGACTACACGGGCTTTATGGCGTGTGTGACAGAAAAAAATGCGTGCGTTCGTTCAAGGGAGAGCAGGAACAAGCAGCAAAATATGAGTGTTTATCTTAGTGGAAGCGCAGGAGTGTGTTTGTGAAGAAAGCAGGGGGAGTGTTTATTGTACTTCATGGAGGAGATGGACAATCTGGATAGCGAGGGAGAAAATGGGGAGAAGAAGGGGGAGATTTGGCCCGAGCCATGTGAGGGCGATGACTGAGCGGTAACGCGATCTCCTTTTGGTGCTCCTCCTCATCAAAACAAACCCTGCGAGCAGTGCCTCCTGGGTAAACGGTTTGCGACTGCTGAAGCTGTGACAAGCACCATCTGTCACCTTCAGATCACATGCCACACACAGACTGACACAAATCTTTCCCCTGTCTCCTCCTGTATAGTCAATACTGGAGGACACACAAGCATAGAAATATAAAATAGTAGAAGTCTTTTTTTTTTTTTAAATCTCATTTCTGTCCATGAATCTATCACAAATCTATCACACACACACTCTGTTTATCCCAGATGCAGTGGCACATGATCACCCTGATCGGCTTGATAGTTCCGAATATACATTACAATTAACTTTCCCACAATCCCCCTCTCCCTGTCATGCTGCCCGCAGTACAACTCTTAAACAAACAGCATCTGTCTACTGCTCATTAATCATCTTTATCCATGCTCGCATTNTGTGTGTGTGTGTGTGTGTGTGTGTGTGTGTGTGTGTGTGTGTGTGTCTGGCTCAGGCACAAGAGGATGTGGGTGTTTGCACAGATGCACAGTCAGATAATTAAACGGTATATTAAATCTCACTGGTGACAGAATCTGCACTTCAGATATGAGCATGTCTTTCTCCGCCTCCTCTTCACTCAGCAGCTCTCTCTCTCTCTCTCTCTCTCTTCCTTTTCCCCCTCTCTGCTTCACACTCCTTGTCCTTCGTCGGCCTCCTTTTCTTTGTACCTTCTCTCATTTATCTTGCTTAGTGCGTTTTTTTGTGTGTATTTTATACTCTGACTATGTACCATTGTTGAATAGCAGGGGCGGCCTGGAAGAGATCAACATTTGGCTCTCCCCATCTTCACTTTCTTTGTGTGTGTGTGTGTGTGTTTCTGTGTGTGTTTGTTTGTCCACATACGTTTTATGGTCAAATATGCAATGAGAGAAGGTGACCTGTTATATCTCAAACTGCCCCCATGCTCGGCCTGTTTTGTGATCCAAATATAAACCTGATAACATTCCACGCAGAAGGGCCTGTGAACATGGTTTACAAAGTGTGTATGTGTGTGTGTGTATCTGTGTGTGTGTGTGTGTTTCCGCCCTCTTCAAGCTCAGATGCATATGAAAAATAAACATTTAGTTTGGAACATAAAAATGCTTGCTAATGAGATCTGTCACATTGCAACTGGCGCAATCAAAGATTTTTTTTCCCCCCTCCGAGGTCTCCAGAAATAGCAGGTAAATTATCGTGAGAAAGAGGAAAGTTATATAGTAATGGGTTTTTTATTTGGTCTCTGTGTTTGAGAAAGTGTTAAGAGATCATAGTGGGCCTTTTGTGAGCTGTTTCTTTTCATGTTAAGTCAGCGTTCTTTGTTATGTGGATACAGTTGGGTCCAGACTTGCTGTACTGTTAGCTTTAAGAGTAACTAGTGTTTGTACCTAAGTAACCTTTTAAATCTCCTACAGCTCCCTGCAGACTTAGCCTGGTTATTATCCTGGGTTATCTTAGTCGCCGCTAAAGCTTTGACTGGACCTGCTGTGACAAGTCGCTGTGGTGTGTTAGCACCTCACTGCTCGGCTGCTGAAACGTTTGCCTTCACTTCAGGACGGACCCCATGTGTGTGACCCTCTCTTTTACTGCCTCTTTATAATGTGAAAATTACATGGCTTCACACTATGATGAATTTCAGGCACAAGTAGCTACTGAGCCATTATTGTATTCCACTAAATAAATCAATGTGGAATTTGAAGCTGCCCCCTCACAGCCGCTCATTTCATGCTGGAAAAAAGCTGCACAGATGCAAAGCCACATGCAGAAAGTTGTGCAAGACTTCAAGCATCAACACCCACCGGCCCAAAAATGTGTCACATACTGCACAGTGTTTTTATACAATCATTTTTCACTTATGTGCTGTTTACTCTGTAATATGCTCCCGAGGCTTTTTGTGTCCATTCCTCTGTGTTGAGGTGAGGACAAGCAGGAGGAAAAAGACAGTTTTGTCAGATTCTCTTGTGTCACACACACGCTACATGTGCACACACACGCTACATGTGCACACACACGCTACATGTGCACACACACACACAACCCCTGTGCACTTACATGCAAACAGACACCCTCAAACATACATTCATGTGTTTCACTCCTGTAAAAACACATGCACTTCGCACACACATAGACACTTTGAGTTTCAGAACTCTGACAACCTGTAATCTCCTTTAATCCTCTCATTATGTTTTTGTTTTCCTTTCCCCTGTTTGGGGAAAAAGGTGAATGCAAACAGGAATTCCGGCATACAAAGAAAAACACACAGCCTAAGGCTGAGAAAACAAGAGCAGGGAATTTTTGGGAAGAGGAGGGACACTTGTGTGCGGAAGCATGTGTGCATCGTTTTGGCATGAAGAAGAGAGACTGCATTGTTCACGTGATCATGTTACATACATGTATGTGTGAGCATGTGTGTGTGTGCTTGGTGTGGTGTCTCTTGCACATGCTGATTGGTGGACAGAGGGGTCACCTCTCTGCGGGTCACTGGACTCTCGGGTCTGATGGCTGCCAATAACCCACTGTGAGAGACTGTGTAGAATCTTATCGGCGCCAATTTTTCAAATGTTTGTGCACTTTTGTGTCTGGAGTTCGATGTTGTACAGATGATTACTATGTGTTTAGTTGTATTTCCCGTGTTTCCATAAACAGTTCCTGTTATGGGACATTTCATTTTGCACCACTCCTCGTTTATAATACACATAAGCTGAATTCCACATGTACAACTAACAAAATTGTCCCTAGATAGACAGTTACTGAACTGTTTGCTTGATGGGTAAAACATTCTTGTTCCTTCTGCTTGGAGCTGGAGTAATTTTAATTGGCTTTAACCTGAATTCACCTGGTGATCTCTTTAATATGAAGAGTTCTGAGTAAGCATTAAGTCAGAGCTGGAACTGTTAAGTCAAATAGAGCCTATTTCTGACTGTTCTCACATGGTTTAATGACCATTCATAATTGAAAGCTAAAGGTTGTTCCTTTTTATATTTGATTTCTTATTGGATAATATAATCAACAGAACTTCTATTTAGCCTCTAAAGGTGCAGATGGACCACACAAGGCAAGCATGGAGCATATTGAACCTTGAAATGTTATAAGACCACAGTTATACTCTGTAACTTTAGATCCCATGGAAATCATAATTTCAGTCAGTGGAAATGAAGAATTCAGGTGTGTGTGCGTGTGTGTGCGTGCGTGTGCGTGCGTGTGTGTGTGTGTGGGCCTGACTGGTAGCATGTAGCGTGCCTGTTCCTCCACATGGAATTCATTACAACTCTGTGGGATGTTTATTTTCTCTATTAATCCCTGTTCCTCTATTATCAAGAGCTCCATCAAAACTGCCCCAAACCTACTGCCCTGCAGGCAAGCTGGCATTCACACTAACACACACACACACTTACTGTCTGCTGTTAGAAATGAACGATGTATTTCATCCGGCCACGACATTAGTCCAGCTCATTTATCTTTTTTTCACTTTCTTACTGGGGTCGTGTGTCTCTTTTGTGTATTTTCACCCACTGTGTTGCGTTGTTGCTTTGTGAAGTAAAGATTTAAGATTTCATGCCACAGGTTCAACATGCACCCGGGATCTCGCAGCATCGGCGTGTTGTGATGAAGTCTGGGGCAACTGTGAACTTTATGTTGGCATTCTTAATTGTTTAGTGTACACAGAAGCAAATTCTTTCCCCGGATGAAAGCCGCCTGTGCAACCAGCAGCACACGTTTTCCATTTACCGCCAGTGGTTTCGACCTTTCAACAAATTGGTCCGTGTGTTTTGATGTGTGCGATTTGTATTTTCACCACTTTGTGAGGCCACAATATCTCCACAAAAACATGCAACCTGAAAATGTGGTCACTCGAAAGGGCCGCTGCCAGATCAGGGTGAGATTTAGAGTTATGGTTGGTTAGTGTGCAGATTAGGATTTAAGACTGTTGCCAATTAGTGGTGAGGTTCAGGGTTAGAAGTTTTTGGTTTTCGCTGTAAACCAGCGGCATTTCCTGATACATCCCTATGAGCACTGATCTGTATGTGTGTATGTTGTTGCCTGGAACAAACTGTTGAAGAGACATTGGAAATAAAGGCTTGTCAATTAAACCATGTTGATAATGTGTGAACGTGTCTAACCAGTCTCTGAAGCTTACTTTCTCACTCTCTTTGTCTTTTTCTGCTTGCAGGCTACTCGTGCCACACTGACAGCTCACTGCTCGTCCCTGGGCGACTCTCTGAGGAAGGAAAATGAGCTGGCGCTGATCATCGATGGCCAGACGTTGAAATATGCACTGTCCTTCGAGCTCCGCCAGGCCTTCCTTGACTTGGCTTTGTCCTGCAAGGCTGTCATCTGCTGCCGGTAGGGAGGACTCATTCATCACAGGCATGCACTCATAGTACATACACATGCATGGACAAAGGCGAGAGAGAATCTGCACAGGTCTGAAACACTTGGAAAGGTTTGGACTTCTGAATGTGTGCTTTACCTTTAGTGCTTTACCTTTTTAGTGCTTCCATATTCATTTGTTAGATTTTACTTTTCAATCAACTCCTTACTTGCAGAAAATGGTTGCAAGAAATTAATCAAAATTAGTCTGCAATGCAGTTTTTGGAATAATTAGTAAAAAGGAAGTTACAATTTGTTTTGGCCACTATGATGAAATTCATTCTGTTGGAACACAGGATGGAAAAATGCTCATACAAGGAGCATGAAAGGTAAAAATCCTACAGAAACACACATAAACCTCTTAAAAAAATTAGAGTGCAGACAGTTTGTGACTGAAAAACAGAAACCAATCAGTCTGAAAGAACTCTGGACAAAGTCTGGAATTTCAATCTGTCAACATCAGCAACTATTAAAACAACTTTTACAGATAAACAGCATCACTGTGCTGCTGTGGGAAACATGTACATGTACAGAGAGAAAGGGGAGGTCGTCCACACACTGAAATTTGCATTTAAACCTTTCAACTTACAAGGTCTTTGTTAGGCAAACCCTTGTTTGTGTGCTGTGATGGCACATTAGACTTCATTAATGAAATTAATTTATGATAGTAGAGTAGATGCCATTATGGTTTAAATCTAAACTCTACTCCCTGTCAGCAAGCCATGAGTCCATAATCACACGCAGGTTAATTCTCACTGAGTTGTGTGCATGATAGAGAGTGTCAGTGTGTGTATGCACACACAGGTCTGTCTACCCGCGTGCGCGTGTTTGTAAAGGTTGTCGGTTGCCTACGGTCAGCAAATGAACGAGGTTGATAAAAGCCTGTCCTGCTGCACAGCAGGAGTAATGTAATACACTACGCTGCATGGAAATGTCAGAGCCATGACTCACTCGCTGCTGGTACCCCTGGAGTGGGCACCAACACACACACACGCACAGGCAGGCATAGCCATTATACATTTCCATTCATACAAAGTGCACTCTGTTCATCGAATGTTTACTGCATGTTCCCTTTTTTGGTCATGTTCCATTCAACACCAGCTGTGATGTTTAACAAAAGAGGTTCCACTCATCTTTTGTCTGTGTGTATGTCTGTGTGTGTGTGCTCCTGTGCGTGTGTCTGAATGTGTGTGTGTGTCTGAATGTGTGTGTGTGTGCAGCCAGGAGGGAAGTAATTGACTCTCCCTTGCATATCCAGGCCATATCCGGACTCAGGTCTCACAGGCCTCGCAAACAGCCTCCAGCTTCCTTTCCTGTATCCTTTGCTCCATCCCTTTCTCCTTCCCCACTCCGTCCTTCCCTCCATTTATTTGTACGGGCCAGAAATATGCCCATAGAACCAAATTTTGAAAACATGTAAGTTGCTGAAGGTTGCCATCAAATGTCTGGCACAAACCATAGTTAGTTCCTGGCTCCAATCAAAATCGTGCCAGTTTTAGAAAACGCAAAAGAGCAAACTTCAGGTACTCGAGTGTTGAGGAGCAGGATGTGGAGTTTGGATCAAAATCCTTAGTTAGTTACAGGGCTTGTTCATTAAAGGTCTTGATTGAGGTCCATTTATCAAACTCCACTACTCTATGCTTGAGTACCTTTACACATGTTTTAAGTCTTTTTCATCAGGAGCAGCAGCATTACTGTACTTTGTGGATGCATCCCATTGAACAAAATACTGGTTTTGACACTTTTAGATCATGTTTAATATTAGCATTTAGTTGTCCTGCTCTTTTGTTTAGACAATTTTAGAGCTGAACATTTAATCGAAATATTATAGAAATCACATTATGGCCAAGCTGCATATCCAAATCGCAGAAGGAATGAATGAATGAAGCGAAGCATTGTGGTGCTACAGAGATGCCCTGGCCTACTTCTCCACATGTAAAGGAACAGGCTTGTTTGGTACAGACACCAATAAAAATGACATAATCATATATATATATAGTATATAGTATATACCTTTTTTTTTTGTTGTGGAAATGAAATCCCAAAATTAGCATTCCTACTAAAATCTTGACTCATATCAAAATCATAGTGTCAAAATAGGCGCAGCATGATTTAAAAAAATGTTTTTAAGCATTTTTTTTTTGCACCTTATTCAGCCGTAGACAATGTTCAGCATTTGAGAATTGTGTCTCCTTTTTGAAATAAAAAAGAGCTTTGTAGATAAGATAAGATAAACCTTTATCCCATTCATTTTTTCTGTTTATCTAAGTAAAAGTACTGACTCTGGTGGATATTTGTATTTTAGACTGTAAGTGAGTGGTTCCCAACCATTTTGGGGATGTGACCCTGTAATACAAAGCAGTGTTATTACAAGTTATATTCAGGAGCTCTGTACACTTAAGAGTTCAGCTGCTCACACTCTTTAATTTGAATAATTATGAGAGGCCCGGTGGGATCGGACTATCCAGGATTTCAAAAGAAGAAAAAAAAAGGGAAGATTAGAGAAAAGTTGAAGAATTAGTTTTGTATCATTTCCTTCACCTGTAATCATGTCGGGATGCCTTGGGAGGTCTCGACCTCCGTGTTGGGAACCAC
This sequence comes from Centropyge bicolor, assembly GCA_037975185.1. Taxonomy (NCBI): domain Eukaryota; kingdom Metazoa; phylum Chordata; class Actinopteri; family Pomacanthidae; genus Centropyge; species Centropyge bicolor. The sequence goes on from JBBMOC010000014.1 coordinate 6,259,976, forward strand.
TGCTGTAGGTGATTCCTGTTGTGAGTGTGCATCCAGGGCACGATACTGTTAATAAGGGGCCTGTGCATAATTAGCTTTGACTTTTAAGTATAGGGATGCCTGTGAGATAATGTGTCACCTACTGTATGTGTGTGTGATGTTTCACAGTTTGGGAATGTGTGTATGTGTGTATGTGTGTGCATGTGTGTGTGTCTCAGGGGCGGCAGAGTCGGGGTGCACTCGTACGCATGGCTTCCTGACTTCACTGTGCGTTTGTTTATCAGAGGACTTAGCAGCTGCTTATTTTCTGCTCAGTTCCACCGTGAAGAGCACTGGGAGCCTTTCATCTCTCCAGCGCCACTTTACACAATCCCAGACGCTGTTAGCGGTGTTTAGAGGAAAGGTAGGCCGAGAAAGGGAGAGAGATAAAGAGAGATTTGCGATCAGAGGCCGAGAGAGACGCACTTCAGACGCAGATACAGGAAAAACAAAGAGCAGAGGTTGATCCCATCCTTCAGCGACGACTACAGGGGCCAACACTCTCTCTGAGGTTTTCCCCTGGAAATATCCTCTGGTGTGTGTGTGTCAGGGGGGGTGCGTGGGCTAGAGATGTGTGTGCGTTTGTGGATGTGTTTTTTTGCATACCCCTATGTATGAATACTAAGCAGACCACCCAGCTCTGTGATTTCAGCTTGACCGGGACATGATCCTTCTTACATATTTATAGACGATAGACCATCTTTATGACCTGTGGGCTCCAGCCGGATGTGTGTGTGTGTGTGTGTGTGTGAAGGGTCATGCATCTGCTCATAATTTAATTTTGTCATATCTTAATCAAAGCGTCATCATACTGTATTCCGTTTGCATGTGATTGCTCATGCAGCTACACTTAATTTGATTCTCTAACATCATTACCAGAGCCCTGACGACCATGGTGGGGATTTAGTGCCTGAGCTAAGAGTTACAGCTGAACCTGACACACACACACACACAGAAGCCGTCTTTGTGAAAGTGACTCCTCCTCTTCCTAGGTGCTGTCTGAAGTATTGTCCACACTTAAAGTCGATAGTCTTGTGTTAATACTCAAATTACTATCACCTAATACATCACTGAGGCTCAGGTAATTACTATATCATCTGGGAAATGGAAGGTAAATATTTAATATGTGGATTTGAGTTAATCTCTAGTAATGTAGCCAGGAAGCATGTGGCCTACTGTGACTCTAAATGATGTTCGAATGTATGAATTTGTGATAAATATTTATATAAGACACAACTATCCTATCTTAAAATACTGTGAAAGTGTCATACTATACATATCACTAATAGTCCTGCACTGAGGGAAATAAAACTTGTTTTGTTATACAAGTTTAATCCCAGTCCAGTATCAGTTTTCTCCCCTGTCTCCTCCTTTATAGATATATTTGTTTTCACTCTACAGTTTGCAGGTAGTAAGGACCAGACTCACTTAAGCTGCAGAATGACAGGCAATAGGAACGCCTCCACATACAAAGCTTGTTTTTGAAAACAGAGATGAAGACAAATTCAAGCCTAGTCATTGGGTCCAGAATGCCGCTGTGGGGGACATAAACACAGTGTGTGGGGTTGTTATCACACAAGCACCTCCTGAGATCTGTACCAGACAGACATGATCATTCTCTGGTATGTCTAAAAAAAAAAAAAACAGCCATTATTCAAAGCTCTACCTTTAGCTATATGAATAAAAGGCTATTATACAACTGCATGTGAGAAGCAGGATGTAAAAAATAAAGAAACCCCTCTTCTCTCGTCACTGCGTCACAAAATTAACAGGGTAATCCAGTTAAAACCTCCAGAAGTGCTGCTAAATGGACCTTGTGTTACTGTTTCCAGAGGCGAGCATGAGATTAGATGGAAAATTAAACTCACTGAATAATAAGAAATAAAGTATTTTTATAAGGAAAATCAGGAAAATAGCTCCTTACATGAATAAAAAATATCTAAAAGTGTTATAAGCAAACAAGATTAAAAAAAAAACAGACCAGTCTTGATTTTTATTTTATTATTTCCAGTGCACACCAATGTAAAGGCTTCACAGTTCTCTATGGCAGATGATGGAAGAAATTAAGAACTGATAGGAAATAAAGCATTTTCAAGCCAAACAGGAAACCAATACATTAGCGGGCATTGGATGGAGCTGTGGTCTCATCTGTTCGCAGATTCAACACATGGAACCATAGAATGAAAAAAAAATATCCACAGTACTTGAGCAAATGCAACAGAACAATTCACTATCGTGTCTCAGTGGCCCCTGAGGGAGACGTCTGAAATCGAGCCTCCCTGGATCCTCCATTGTCTCTGAAGAGACAGAACCGGTTATGAACGGGAGGATCAGTGATACAGGTCAAGAGGGTGGAGTACCACTGGAAGTTCCATGAACACACACACACACACACACTCTGATGTATGGAGACATGCGCAAACACACACGAGCACACACACACATATGTAAACACATCAAACGTGAGCTACCCAGAGTCTTATTAGGAGAACAGTGAATCATTGTTTCCTAATACCCGGTGTGGAGCAGTAAACACAGCCCTGCAGAGTGTGTGTGTGTGTGTGTGTGTGTGTGTGTGTGTGTGTGTGTGTGTGTGTGTGTGTGNTAATTACTGAGGAGTCCTATCTTTTCTAACACAAACACTCACTTTCACTGTTTGAGTTGTTTATCTCTTAGCCTTTGGGCATCTTGCACAACTTATCTTGATCAGTGGCACGTTTTTGTCTCCCAGTCGCATTCTTGATGTTCTGTCTATTCCCTTTCTAAAATGTTCATTTTATTTGTCCTCTCCGTATATTAATGAATCTCTTTTCTCTCTGATTGGTAGTTCTCCTACCTAGAGAAGCTCCTATTGGTCCACGGAGCATGGAGCTACAACCGTGTCACCAAGTGCATCCTCTACTGTTTCTATAAGAATGTGGTCCTCTACATTATAGAGGTAGGAGGATCAGCACCACACCCTCTCTGCTTTACACACACACACACACATACACACACACACAGAGTTACATTAACAGAGACGTTTCGCAGCTGTTTGTCGACATGGCTGACAGTGATGGACGAGGTGCCCTTCTGGTGTCTGCTTTCTGTCTCTTTTGCACACACACACACGCACAGAAAAAACGTGTGTTTAGATCAGCAGTGACGAGACCTTGGCTCCAAGGGTTGACAGCTTTGTGTGTGTGTGTGTGTCTGTGCGTGTGTGTGTGATGAAGGGGCACACCACAGCCCTGGCCTGCCTGTTATGAGGGGTATTTGTCAGCTGTGCTCCACCCTCCCTCACCCTGCAGCCTGACATTAAGGATGCCAGCAGGTGCAGGTCCTCATGGGAGCCGCAGCCTGCAGCCTACCGTCCCGCTCACACCACCACTCTATGCCTGTGTGTGTGTGTGTGTGTGTATGTGTGTGTTTCCATGATTATCTCACATGATTGGCTCCCTGTAGATCACTCTGGGCCAAAGGTTAGACACTGTCTCTGTCCACTTGGTGGAGACAGAATAAGGGGGATGGGTGTGTGTGTGTGTGTGTGTGTTGGTGTGTGTGTATCTGACCTCACCCCTAGGCTGTATGCTCCACTGTATGCCCAGGAATGCCACAACTCCCACCAGCGGCCCCAAACATTTTCTCTATCTGCCCTAAGATCAGCCTGTGTCTGCTGTGTGTGTGTGTGTGTGTGTGTGTATGTGTATGAAGGTGTTAATGAAGAGCTCCCTAGGCCAGAGTCATATTTCGACCCTGTGTGTCAGAAAGTGGTTACGTAGCCACTACCTGCGTAAATGCATTTAAAACTTCTTGCAACACAACACAATACAACAGTCTCCTTATGCTTGGCTCTTAAGGTTAATGGGATGTTTCTGGAACAAATACATTACTGTTATATGTTAGGATGATCCTATTAGTTTGTATTATGTTTACAAAATAAAGAAAAAACAGGAAAATAGCTCTCAGACCGGAGCCGGCTCCATCGTTCACTTAAAGGAGTCGGCTCAGAGAGCAGACTCGTTCTTGACTCACACACACACACACACACACACACACACACACACACACACACACACACACACACACATTTACATACACATGCGCACTTACTGTTAAGATGATTTTGTTTCACTTTTCTTCAATTAAACACTCTTCAATATGCACATTTTTCAAAAGCTCCCTTATCAATTTTATTTTTAATGTGAAAGCTGACAATATATATTATTGAAATATTACTGTTCTTTCTTTATTTGATTTGACAGTCTCTTGTTGACTGCATACAACTACTAGGCTACTGAAACATAATCATAGACTGCATGAAACGGTCATATTGTAACTTCCACATTATGATGATCTGGACGTTTGTTGAGGAAACTTTCCCTTACAGGACCTCTTTGAATTTTAATTGAATACTCCCGGGTGGGAACAACATAGACACATGGCAAAGATCTGCACTCCTCTACTTTTACATATCCATATAATTTTGCAAACAGAGGCACAGCTTTGGCCACCTCTCCCTCTTGTTTCCACTATCAGTACCTCCCTAAGGCAGATTTACCCTCTGCCATTGTCCCTCTCATCCCCTCTCATCCCTCTCTTTGTGTCCCAGCTCTGGTTTGCCTTTGTGAACGGGTTCTCCGGTCAGATCCTCTTTGAGCGCTGGTGTATAGGCCTCTACAATGTGGTGAGTACCCGCCCTCTCAAACTGTCTCCCTCGCTCTCACCCCCACCCTGTCGACCACCTCCCGCTGTCTAACTATCTCTCAATCTCGCTCTACTTTGTCTTCTTATCACTGCTCTTTCTGAATGCCAGAAATGTTTGTATGCATTTGTGTTCAAGTGTGTGTTCAAGTATTTGTTCGGTGTGTGTTCGATGACTGCTGTGTGTGCTTATGTGTCTGAGTATCGATGTCTTCATGCTCCTCAAAACATCTTGTAATTCTTTTTAACGCCATTAGTCTGTATGTTCTGTCATAATGTGTTTTAATGTCTGTATCCATATTGTGTGTGATGCAGATATTTACTGCACTGCCTCCGTTCACTCTGGGGATATTCGACCGGCCGTGCAGCCAGCAGAACATGCTCCGTTTCCCACAGCTCTACCGAATCACCCAGAATGCCGAGGGCTTCAACACCAAGGTACATGCACACACCTTAATCAAGCAAACTTGCTTAACAATACAATACAATAGGTGTTTGCTTTTGGCCCGTGGCCCACCTTGAAGTTTCAGTTTTGGCCCTCCAGTTGAAAAAGTTTGGGCACCGCTGGCCTACACACACACACACATAAACAAACACATAAACCATGTGCTGCGTCCTAAATCAAAGCTGCATCTGTCACCTTTCTGCTCTGCGTTCGACTTGTCTTGCCTTGTGGCTGGCCTGTGGGATTGACGAGTGATGCCTGCTGTTTGTTCGGGACGCCAGCGAGTAAACAAGTGTGGCATGGAGACTGGGATGTTTCCATGGCATCCCCTAATGAGATTCATAGGGCCAGAATAAGGAAGCCTTTCATTTTTGATGGTGCACCAGCAACCCAACCTACTGTATATATGTGTGTGTGTGTGTGTGTGTGTGTGTGTGTGTGTGTGTGTGTGTGTGTGTGTGTGTGTGTGTGTGTGTGTGTGTATGTGTGTGTGTGTGTGTGTGTACAGTACAGGAGGGCACTTTTGATGGCAAGAACACAGTGGAAGTTGTATTAACTGTGAGGAACTGCTGTTTTTATGTGTGGGGGCATATATGTGCTTTGGCATTACTTTCCTCTGACTTGTTTTACTCTCTTTTCTGCTCTTTCTGTCTCTCTCTCTCTCTGTCTTTCAGGTGTTCTGGGGTCACTGTATCAATGCACTGATTCATTCAATTATTCTCTTTTGGTTTCCGCTCAAAATGTTAGAGCATGGTAAGTGACGTGCTGGAGCAACTCTTCTACATTTCCGTAACTCTGGCTGGTAACACTTTGTCATGAGGCTTCTGTATGCGTCTCTCTCCACAGACTCTCCCTTCAGTGACGGTCAGGGAAATGACTACCTGTTTGTTGGAAATATGGTCTACACAGTAAGCATCTCACTTGTCTGAGTTCTGCGTGTTTATGTTTATACTCTGTTTTTATTTCTGTGTCTTTTGGCCTGCAGCTTTGTGCATATTTTGCATATGCACAGTATTTGTGTACACACCAGCACTGAGCTGCCTCCTCAGAGCCGTTATGAGTCTCCAGTCAATCTAGTCTCGTCTAGCCAGTCTGTCTCCTCTCCAAGCTAATCCATCTCTTCTCTCCATTCACTTCTCCATCTCACACTCTCGCTATCATTTTACTCCCTGCAGTCTCATGTGAATGTCAGTGGTGTTTATTTGTTGTGTTGTGTGTGTGTGTGCGTGTGTGTGTGAGAGAGTGTGTGTATACTATAGGGGTCTGTGGGGGTCTGTGGAGTATTTCAACAGACATTGCTGAGTTTACTGTATAACATTAATGTTTATTATCTCCACAGATGCCAGCAAACTAATCCTGTTCCTCTGGTTTTTTTATTTGCCCTCCCTCTCCCCTGTGTGTGCATGCATGTGTAGTATGTGGTAGTTACAGTGTGTCTGAAGGCTGGAATGGAGACCACCGCTTGGACCAGGGTAGGAGCAGTAACACACACTAACATGCCTCACCACATGTGCTGTATTTGACTCCCCCGTTGATAAATGTGAGGATTTCTGTGAGAGTTTCACATAGCCTGCTCTAAATGCTTCGCAGTCAGGAAAGACATGGGAAAAGATGTGGCTTACCTTGATCTTGTGGAGGTTTGAGGTTTCAACTACGGGTTGTTGCACTTCAACTTCCAGCCAGTTCACATGTGGCTGCAATTTTTTTCCTTTGCTCCCGCTCAATATTTCAAACTTATACACTTCCAAAAAACTGTTACTCACCAGAACTCATTGTGTATATCCTTCAGGGCTTACAAATAAAATCATAAAACATTTGCAAATCAGATTATTAAGTATTTTAAATCCTGCATTGCGTACATCCATGTGTACTAGTTTACAGTCTTCTTCTTTCCTGCCACCATTTCTTGGTGTCACCCGCCATATACAGAACTACCCAAAAAAAATAGCTCTGTGATGCTACTCAAGGTACAAAACTCCACAGGGAACCTTTTAAGTGTTGAATTTGTTTTAAGAGGTGAAAGTTGCAAAAGACGACTGAACGTCATGATTGCTCAGACAAACGAGGGCAGCACAGCAAAGGAGAAAAACAGATTAGAAAACAGTGAGATTACCATCTGTTAGATGAATAGTACATACAGAAACATAAGAGCGAAGCGGATTTAATTTAACATAGTTAACTTAAAGCCCAGATGCTCTCATTCCTTTCAAAGAATGTTCTATTTGAGTCATGAGAAATGTACTTTCACACTACGCTTTATGGTTATGTCAGAGGTTGGAATTATATAGGCTACTGATGTAAATCTCAGGACATACATCAAGGACAGTCGTCAAGGATGCAGACACCACGATGTCATGCATTATTCTGTCTGCTCAATTTCCTGCGATTAGAAAAGCAAAGCAACTTCCTGGAAACCAGTAGAATTACTTTTTAAAGGTAAATTTGTATGTAGCCACTACTAGCATTGATAACCTTATCAAAATATACCCAGTACTAGTTATACAGTATATCACATGTCTTTTTACAGTAGTGCAGAAACTCATAGTATTAGATGACAGTGTGTTCAGGCAAAACTTGACCAGCTGTACATGAACTGTTGCTTAGTAAAACATTTGAAATTAGGTTTTAAAGAAGGAAACATCTGAACCAATCAAACTAAGTATCTGGCTTAGTATTTGGTTCAGACTTTCAGTGCTGGAACAAAGTCAGCAAAGATGGGATTTAGGACAGCAGTAGCTTGGGCCGTGACTACGACACGATTTGGCTCCGTTCTGCTGTTGGAAAGAGAGGGAGAGAGAGATTGTCGGGATGGACAGAAGGGCGCTGACACTTTTGTCCGTTCAGCTGTCCACACAACAGCCTGGCAGTAATGAAGCAGGGTCCCACTGGAATTCACACAGTGTCCCCTTACAGCAGATCACAGAGAGCGGGATGAAGGCAGGGGAAGGAGGGAGGGAAAGGTTGTGTATATTCGGATGAGCTGTATGTAAACTATTCGACCTCATGCTGCCTCTCTGTTCTGTTTCTTAATCTCCATCCTCTCCTGCTCTCCCTCACATCGGCTCCTCTTACCCTTCTCCTTCCTGTCTCCTCTCTTTCTCTCTGCTGTAGTTTTCCCACCTGGCGGTATGGGGAAGCATGGTGCTCTGGATGCTCTTCTTCGCTGTCTACTCTGCCATCTGGCCCACCATCCCCATCGCCCCCGACATGCTGGGCCAGGCAAGTTCCTCTCCATAAACATGTGTCACTCATTTCAGTAACAGGGGGTTAAAATAGCCCTTCCCTCTACATCTCTTTCCTGCAACTTCCATCACCTGCCCCTCCCTTGTTCTTGATTACCAATACATGGCGCCTATGAGACTCACCTCTTGGGTGTTCCACGTCGGCACTGCTGGAGCCCCGGAGGAGATTTATGCCCCGCCAGCCCCCTCACCAGGCTTCCTGCACCTGCTGCGTGTCACCCGAGCCCCGGTCTTTTACTGCCCTCTGTGGAGGTGTTGACTCAAGAGGGTGGGCTGCTGCTGGTGGTGATGAGGGTCCAGTGGGGGTGAGGAGAGTGTACGTGTGGACCCCTTGATTGAGAGAGTCATTTTAGAGTTTGGGGGATCAGGCAGGGGTGAAGTGAGGTGCCCCACTGAGTGGGTAGACAATCTTGGAAGGGGAAGGGAATAGGGCCGTCTAAACTCCCCTTAGCCCATTAATTCAATTTGTGTCAGAAATCAGGAATGCGGTCAAATATCTGTGCAGCTGCTCAGTCTAACTGGGGAATGGTCAGAGACACTCCACCACCACCCCCAACCCTCCCATCATCCCCCCTAACTGCCCTATTACCTCTCTTATTTCCTCTGCTCCCACTATCTATATTTCCATCTGTCCATGGGGGACAGGATGGAAAAGAGCTGTGTATTCCTGCTCAGAACAACTGTGTGTCTCAGTTTGTGCATATGAGAATTAATGCGCCATGTGTGTCCGGCTATGTGTGATTTGTGGTGATTATAAAGTGGTGGAGACTAACAGTCTGTTTCTATGGATATAACAAATCAGAGAAAATCATTTAACATGCCTCCATCGTCACAGAGTGTAAACGCTGTGTGGTATAATGTGTGTCCAGTGCTGTGAAGATGAACTGTGGTCCTCTGTGTGTAGGCGTTTGTCACACACAGAAAGACTATGTGCGAGTCCAGTTGGACCGTCTGTGACTTGGTTGTGATTCCAGCTGCTGCAGAGGATATTTCCTAATGGTTTTCCGATGCATTTTCCCTGTTGCCTCTCCCTCTGGGAACCAAATTGTCTCTAGATCTCTGGATCCAAACACAGGACACAGGAAATGCATGACACGGGCAATAAAGTAGTGGAAGTTAAGCACGTTACGGAGCATAAAGTATTTGTGACTACTGACTTTAAGTTTCACGCCTGAAGACTTGTGAAACAACACAGAGCTTTTGCAGATAAGCAAAGACAAGATATTGGGTAATAAAGGGAGGAATAGAGTGACAGGCGAGGACAAGCCAGAGAGGTCAGCAATAATGAATAGAAATTGTGAAAGAGTAAAATCGGAGGGAGTCACAGGAGAAAGAGATGTGTAGGAGTAAGAGTCAAGCAGACAGATAGACAGACATAGTGAGACAGTGGTTAGATGCATGATTAATCCCTGGAGACGGACTGAGGGTCAAAGGTCAGTGAGGCTGGCTGCAGCTGGACTCCAGAGTCAGGTAGGGAGGGATCTGTGGTCTCTCACTAGCATTTTTATCTTTTGGCATCATAGAAGCATTGTATTTCAGCTGTGGTCCCGCTAGGTTAAATCCAGTTTGTGGTGTAGATAAAGGGTGTGAGAAAGTTGTTAAATATGTTGTAACAACTCTGGCTCAGCTCTATTTTTTTTAATGCTGTGAATGGCTTACAATGTGCTGTGTCTCACGTTTGTCTCTACCATATCCACATGTGTTTCTCTGCGCTCGCTGCAGAGAAAAATGACTTAATACCCAAATTGAATTAATATACGAGCGAAATAAATGGAGCCTGTGTTTTGTCATCGCAGGCTGGCAAGGTGATGCAGTGCTGGCACTTCTGGCTGGGCCTTGTCCTGGTGCCTACTGCGTGTTTACTCAAAGACTTCGCCTGGACCGCGTAAGTAGAACACATTTAATATAAATACGTGGGAAATCCATACAGAGACTATTTAACTTAACTGAAGCGTTTACATAACCCATATTGAGTCTGTGTCAACACTTACGCACGCTCTATATTATGAATCACATGTGTCTGCAAAGTACAACACTCAGACGTTCCTTCATGGGTCTGATGGGCTCATTTCTGCTTCACAGCACGCGTCGCACTGTGAGGAAGACTCTTCTAGAGGAGGTGCAGGAGTTGGAGGCTCGGGCAGTCGACCCAGGGGCAGCTGTACTAAGGGATGCCAGCGGCCGCAGGTATATACAGTGTGTCACAAAGCATCATGGGATCTCACCTACATTCAGTTTTTTTGTGTCATCTATGAGTTTATTCCATTGATTTTAGTCACTTTTATTTTCTGATTGTTTAGACCTGTTGCATTAGGTTGGACCTAATAAATTGGCAAATTTCCCCACAGAGGGACGAATAAAGGTTTCTCTTATCTTAGGTTTATCTTAAGTGTATGTTTCTGTATTTCTAACTGCACGGCGGCACCATCCACAGGGCCGAAGCCGAGGCTGAGGTAGCTCCAGAGCTGTCAAAGGTAGTTTCTGGGTTTGCACTGTCCCACTGTGTGAACTGTGACCTCAGATGACCTGTGTGCCACTGCAGGCTGCTCTGGAGTGACCCCTGCTTGTTTTCCATTAAATGAGCTTTCACCTCTCTCTGTTTCATCTTTTAATCACTCATCTTCATTATCATTTTTAAACTTTTCATTTTTTAAATTCTGTTCTTATGTCCATTTTTTCCATTCCTCCATCTCTGGATTGCTTCGTAGGTGGATGAATTTGAACTGCTGTACAGACCTGGTGTGTCTTCTGGATTTGTCTGTAGTTGTCTCACTGTGATTTAGGGGTGTGTTTGTGGTGTCACTAGATCTGTGTTAGAACCGACTGCATTGCTTAGTTTTTTGGGGAAATTTATCTAAGTTATAGATCCAATGTGCACTTAGGATTATAGAGGTTTGACTATTTGCTAGAAGTGGTGGAAAGTACATTTACTCAAGTACTGTCGTCAAGTACAGTTTTAAGGTACTTTACTTGACTTTTTCCATGTTAGACTACTTTATATTTGAACTTGACAACTTTATATATATTCTAAGTATTGATCTTTCTTATTCCACACCTAAAATATGATGTTTTATAGACAAAAAAAAGTAGTTACAAGCCCCAACTCAACCGGCTACAGCATTACAATGCAGCATATTTGTTTATGCTTCAACAATAGGAATCCATTAATACATTATATATAAGAATTCAACATTCTGACAATGTCCATTCTTCATAATGAGTTCTTCTACTTTTGGCACTGCATGTATATTTTGATGATTTAACGTCTTACTGTCAGTTTTTTAGTGCAGGACTTTGCACAGTGGTATTAACACTTTTATTTTAATAAAGGGTCAGAGTACCTTATTCATCATTGTTTGCTAGAAAGGATTAGAAAAAGTTATAATTTTCAGCTGTTATGACTCACTGTAATAAATAGGCAGATGTGTGTGAGTCACCTACACAAGCTGCTTTCTCGGAGTCAGTTGGTCATTGAAAAGAGCTGGAGAAGGGATGAGGTATGTTTTCAGACTGGGGAGGGAAAACTGAGTAACAACACTGCCGCTCCTGACCCCTACGCAGGGCCCCGTCCTGGACTGACCCTGCTTTAAACCCAGAAACGCAGGACTGGATCCTGGGGCCCTCTTCATTTAGAATAAGAGAAGTAAAGTAGCTGTGGGCAAAGAGGCAATGGAGCAAAATGGAAACGAGAACATCTGTGTTTGTAGTTCCTGTAGAAGTCCTGGGGTAGGCATGGGAAAGGGGTGGAAAGGTAAAGTACAGGAGTGTCTCAAGGGAAGAGTTCAAACGAAGCACATCCCTGGGCCTTTTTGAATCAGAAGGTTGCCAGAAAGAAACATTACAGAAGAAAAGTGGACAACTGGAGTCGTACTGATGCATGAGCCTTTCATTTATTTTGCCCAGCCATCGTTTAGTCTTTTATCATCCAGTCACCACTGTCATCTATCTACCAGACATCTTTTTTTTGGCTAAAGACTTCTGAGTAAACTTTTTTTTTTTTGACAAAAACTCTAGTGAAGGTTCCCAACAGTCACATACGCTATTTAGAATTTCCTAACTGCCTGATCCAAATTTTAGCCTTGGGAAGTTTGGCTCCAGTCCATGACAACTCCGCCGATCTTTATAAGAGCCAGGGAAACCCCTCTTGTGTGTATTTAATGCTCCATTGGAAGATAAATGTATTCTTTCAAATAAAATTGGCTAAAAAGTGACTTTCTGATGCAATCAGTTACACAAGTGTCCATGCATTCATATCCAACGCCTCTGCCTAATGACTTTAATGGCTGCAATGATGGTGATGAGAGAGAGAAGTATCAGACGAAATAAGTGCATGTGTGTGTGCATTTGTGTTCAGTATCTGGAAAGGGCTTAGTTATTTTTGGTCACGGGAGGAGAGGAGCCGTGACGGCGTGTGGTCCCAGAACAGAGGATCCAGTCTTCTTCTTGGAAAGAGGGGGAAGAAGAGGAGAGGAGAGCAGAGGGGTGGGGAGGGGGGCGCAGGGGAATAGTTTACTATGGATGTCCTGTTACCCTGCAGCCAGTTTATGACTTACTGTTGGGTTAAATTGGATGTCAGAAGCAGTCAGTATCAAATCCGCCTCTTAACGACTTTCTGGTCTGAAATCCACTTTGTTAGCTCATTGATCTGTGTGTTTCTATGTTGATCCGTGAAGGGCAAATTTACTTTTGGCTTATATCCTTGAGTGTTTTGCTGAAAGCTGAAGGGCTGTCTGTAATTGCCCTGCTGCCCTAAGCCTCTGGGTAGTTACAACATTGTATATTGATATGTCTCAAAAAGCAGTTGGACCTGCCACTGCTTATAACTGAAGACAAAGCACAGAGAGATGCACACTTATTTAAAAAAATATCCCAGTAGCTAGTATTGGTGTCATGTGGTAGTTTGAATAGTGGAGAGTCTCTCTTTAATTACCAGTAACTTAGTGGTTATGTGCTGTCACAGTGGAGTAACTGATCTTCCTTTCCTTTCTCTGCAGTCTAAACGAACGGGCCCATCTGTTGACAAGAGTCTTTAGGAAAACACCTTCGAGTGTAGGACGCTCAAACTCGGTGCAGCAGACTGTGTCACGTGAGTTTCCAAACACACATACTACAACCTTGATTCCAAAAAAGTTGGGACGTTGTGTAGAATGTAAATAAAAACAGGATGTAGTCATTTGCAAACAAACTGTTACCAACAACAGTTTCACAAAGTGACAAAGTGTTAAACCTCTCTCCATCCTTGCTTGTGAACGACTCTTCCAAGTCTTTCCAGGATGAACCTTTAATACCCAATCATGATACTATCACCTGTTACCAATGAACCTGTTTACCTGTGGAATGATCCAAACAGGTGTTTTTGGATCAGTCCACAACTTTCACAGTCTTCTGTTGCTCCTGTCCCAACTTGTTCAAAACATGTTGCTGCCATCAAATTCAGAATGAGCAGATATTTACAAAAATCCATTCCAAAGTACTGTTTTCAATTGAGTATATGTCAGAAAGGATTGAGTTGTTTTTAATCTGTTATTATCACGTGCGTCTGTAAAATGCAAGTAGAACAGAGAGAGTTGTAATTCAGTCTTTCTCATGTCCCTCTCATTACATGAAATAAAGTCTTAAAAACACATGTTAAACCTCACAATCGCCAATACACATTAAGGATGCAGCAGAAGAGAAGAAAACAGTCTGTCTTCTTTGCACAATCCAATTTCTTTCATTTGTTTGTTTGCTTGTGTGCTTATTAAGGTTGTTGTTTGCAAATCTGGCAACCCACCCAGAGAGTACATGGGAAATGAGAGAAAGTAGTGCTGCTCCATGTTTCTGTCTTACCTAATCCAGAAACAACAAATTTACAAATTGATTCCCAGTATTCAGACGATATTTGGCCAGGAGCGCATACACTGAGTGACCAAAAAATAGAAACCCATCTACAGAGTTAAGCAATCCAGTATAACAGTGCTATAATGAATACCACCTTGGTGAAACTCTACTCAACTTTATGGTAATATTTGAGGCATTGGTTTGTGGGATAAGGAAAAGTACAGCCTCAAAATGTGAATAGACTGTGCACACAAACAACCAAACAAAAACTGAAGTGAAGCCTTATAATCTGGGGGTGTATTGCAGCACAGTATAACAGTCCTTCCTCTAACCTCTCTCTGCAGATGGCTACGCCTTCTCTCAGGAAGAGCACGGCGTGGTGTCCCAATCCCAGGTCGTGCGCTCCTACGACACCACCCGCCAACGCCCCAGCCTCTAGCCCCGCCCCTGACCAAGGCTTCGGCTCACCGTAGCATGGGTTGTCGAGGCGAAAGCGGAGACAGACTCACGTGACACCCTCGCGCCGGGTGACCGACCCCTGCTGTGGCCTTAACTTGGAACTATGACCTGACCCCTCGCCGGGGGTGGGGGTCATGGTCAGGCGTGGAGGCCGTCACTGGCACATCAGAGGACTGACTTTGAGAGAAGGGGACCAGGCCGTCTTTATGGAATAAACATTCTTCAAACTCACACGAGCTGCACAAGCATGAGCAATCATATCCACGCACAGACATGACGAGTCAAACTCAGAGACTGCTACTCATATCTATATACCCCACAGACTGGGTTTGCTTCATGCCACTGTGTGTTTATGTGTGTGCGTGTGTGTGTGTGTGCGTGCGTGCATTCCAGTGCGTCTGTATCTGCCTGTGCATGTATGTCTGCTGGCGCTCCTGTGTTTGTGTGCATGTGTGTGTCGGCCCGCGTGCGTTCGCTTTCACGGTTCCCTCTCATCTCTCTCGTGAGGTGGGTTTAGCTAATCTGTCATCACATGCCGACGCGGGATAGGGAGGGGGACATCAAAATAAACATGCACACACACACACACATATGAATTCCTTTAAAGGAGGGAGGGAGGGAAGCAAAGGACCGCCGGAGCTCTGCACCCAGCTACAGGCACCCCCCCCCACCTCTTGTCCCGTCGCAGCACCAAGCCTCACTGCCAAACACCACAGAGATGCCACTGAGGCAGAACGCTCACGCCAAACCGGACCACCACCCTGCTGCAAACCCCTCCACCCCCCACTGTGACCTCCTCTCGCTTATCTCTCCCTTCATTTCTTCCCTCCTATCACCTTCATCTTCTAGCCTCTCAGCAGCCTTCACGTCCCTCCTTCTCTCTCTTTGAAAAAAAAAATCAACTTTGTTTCCTTGTTGTTTCTGACCGCTCCTGTGATTCCTGACGCCGCCTGTTTAGCATCGTCCGCTCACATACAAGCAGCAAGTCTGGCATTAGAGCTTCCTCCTTCAGTTCTGTTGGATTTCCACTCTTGACTGGACTGTTTCATTTCTCCTTTTTTTTTTATTAAAGTGGACATTAATGTGTATGTGTTTATAATTTTTTTTTCCTCTTTTCATTAATGCCTGTTTTTTGTACTCATATGTGGAGACGTGTCTTAGAGGGAATATTTTACTTGAACTAGTGCTAATAGGCATCCAAACAGAAGGCGTCTGATTGAGACACTCGCCTGGATCATGTGTTTTTCTGGCTCTGGGATTTGTCTGAATGTAGAGTCCATTGTCCCTGTGCTCTGTGTTGAGGACACTCTGGTTCAGGAATGCAAGACTGGGAGAGGGGGTTGTCCATCTGAGTCCTAATCATTAAATCTAATCAATCCATGGCCTGACTAAACGTCTGCGTCTCTTGATTGTAAGTGATCCACCACAGGAGTTTGGTTTACATTTTATGCTTAGAATGGCTTAAAAAGGCTTGATTTGTATATGAGATATGTATGATTTCATATATTACCAGAGTCCAACCTCTCCCACGCTCCCCTTTTAAGCTCAAGAGAGTCGATGTAGACAGACCATTAACCGATTAATACCCCCCCCCCCCCAGCGTACTGGAGATCCCTTTCCCACCCACCTTCCTGGATACGGCCCAGCCCCAACCGACTACAGCTGCTCCAGTATGGAGAATCCATCGGGCCAGAGACCCATTTATGCTTTTCAACTTGTCCCCAGTGACTCCCCAACGGCCTGCTCCGCTTTCCACATTACTGTAGCTGAGTTTCTGGAAGAGCCTGCCAAAGCTACACCTCCACATCGCCATAGTTTTAAACTGTCCATTGTTGTGGTTTATTGCTCCTCCTCTGTGTGTGTCGGGTGATGTGACAGGTAGTCGGTCTGTCCTCTGTGGGTGGTAGAGCTGTCTGTGAATGGCTGTAATTAGTGTTTAAGTATGAGAGTGTTTGTGTTTCAAGGAGATTAAGAATTTGAGACTGCTCTGTGTGCAAAACCCATTCACCACACATTTGTTTTTTGTTAACAAAGTTTCCAAAGTATGTGTATGTAAATATCACTTATCCAGAGGGGCAATGGCAACACAAAAAAAATCTGCTTTTACAGCACAAAGAATTGCTTGTTGTAATTTTATGACAGTAGAAGGTCGTCAAAAGCTGAAACACAAAACTCTGTTTAAAAGTTTATTTTTTACAATTCATATGAAAAATGCATCAGATTGGACCAATTTTCATACACTTTACAGATCGTTTTGTCACACACAAGCTGCTGACTGTATCTTACAGACATGCTCGGAGTACAGATGAGGTTCACAAAAATACCGGTTTCAGTAACTATGGGACATCTCAGGCTGCACGCTCACTCAAGCAGCACATTCCTCAAGTTGCAAGTTACTGAGTTACCAATGACCCAGCTGCACAACAGTGAGCGGTACATCTGAAAAAATGCAACTTAAACTCTCTTTTTTTCCCCAGATTAACAACCAATAACCGCCATTTCTGTGCCTTTCTTAAGTGGAAAATAATGACTCAAAGCTGCCCTGGAGCTGCCCGTGCCCTCTGCTAAAGCACTGAACTGTGGGAGTGTAAAATACACACACATGCACGCACACCCCTCACAGGAGAGAAGTGAACAGGGCAGTTGGCTGAGTTTTCGCTGTATAATTAACTCTGTGATCTTCAGAGAACTGCCTCTCACTCCTGCTGTCACACACTCACACTTGTCAGGTACATTAACTGCCAGTCTTGCATGAATATTTTAATTTTCTTTGGGTCTGTGTGTGTTTCCACTCGGGGCAGTTGGGGATTTTTTTTGTTTTTTTTGTGTGTGTTTTTTCTTTTTGTGTGGCAGGAGGGGGGGGTTGTATGGTAGGGTGGAGCGTCACAGTCTATGTCCTGTGTTCACTTCATTAGAGTTTAAATGGTCTACAGGGAGATTGCGACTGCCTTTCACATCACGCCACCTGCATTTCCCATTACACACAGTTCACTCACAGTTACTCATACAACCACATCCCTCCACACTTCACACCAACTCGCACACATACAGTACAAACATCTTTTCGCATGCTTTCTTTCCTCATACACAAACAAACATATACCGTATTGTATATAAACCACTCACAACCATTCACAAGTGCAGATGTGCACATGGCATAAACACAGCATGTGGTCATAGTTTCTTTTTACTTGAATATCAATTTTTCATACAGTTCACTGCTATAAATCATCCAGTCATCACTCATTCCAGCACGTATACGCCAACAAATCTTTTTCTCACTCTCACATACACATACATGCAAACACAGACACATGCACAGTCTTTATTTGAGCTGTGGGCTGCAGTGAGCTGTGCATTATCGCCCATCTGGGCTCTTCAACCCTCCAATATGCAGTTTTGTCTTTGCACCAAGACGGAAACTTACTTATGCATCCATCCTCCCCCATCACAAGCTGAGTTTAGCTCATTGAAACACAGTAAACAGACACACACCACACACAATGGCAGGACAGGCCCTGCTGCCTTGACGGCTTTATGAGTCCTTCATGTGAGTCTGACTCCCTGTCTTTCTTTTTTCCACTCTGGCAGCATCCCCCTAAAAGGTCTCTGGTGCAACCATCACAGGTTAAACTTCACAACAAAGTGGCAGAGTGGTCTGCAGGTCGGCCCCTCCTCACACAGTCACTGGAGGGTATTTCTGGTCACTGGTGACACTGGACCCAGCGGTGGGAGGAGGGCAAGGGGACTGGAGGGGCCTGTATCCTCCCTGAGTGGCGTCCAGGAACGCAGGGGTGGGGGACACAGGGTGGGCATAGCCGATGTACTGCGGGTGGAGAAACTGTCCCTGGTGAGGCATGATTTGCGTGGCCTGCTGGCAGTTGAGTACGGAGAAGTTGGTGGGCATGTTGACAAAAACGCTGGCATCAGGGGGCAGGCAGCAGGAGGCCTGAGCCCGCATTAGAGGAGGGGGAGCAGGGCGAGGTGCGGCCGGCGGGGCGGAGGAGCTGGACGAGGTGGCGGTGCTGGACTGGCGGGATGACGAGCCTCTGGAGGTGCCTGCACTGGCCATCATAGGGATGGTTTCCAAGAGGCGACCGCCACCGGCCCCAGCTCCCGTTGCTCCTCCTGATGACAGTTCCTGTTTGGGCCGGAGGCAGCGGCAGCAGCACACAGCGACCACAGAGCCCACCAGGATGAAAGCTACAAACACAGATCCCACGATCAGGAACGGCACATAGATGGGCACTACAGAGAGAGAAGAAGACACATTCATGTTAAAAAAAAACAGCTATCAGACAGTGTGGCAAAATATTACTCTTAGGTTGAACTTTAATCTTCAAAAAGCAGTGCTGCCTAACACACACTTTTTTTCTCTACACAGGCAAAACTCCTACATGCAAGTGGAGATTGGGTGAGACAGTGAAACAAAAGACTGAGCACAGAGGAGTGTTTGGACTTGAGTAGAAGAATGAGAGGTGCACTGAGACTGGGTCCCCGGGGAGTCCCAGGCTCTCATTAGCAGTTATTAACTTTGTTTTGATCTGTTTTAATCCTCAGCACCCTGCTGTGTCCCCAGCCTCCTCGACCCTGCAGACCTGTGTGTGTGTGTGTGTGTGTGTGTGTGTGTTTGCATGGTGACATTCTTAAGGCCGGCTGCCAGCAGATATTTGTGACCCTTCTTTTTTCCTTCGCTATTTATGACCAAGCCTTTGAAAATAAGTTACTCAAGTTGAACTACAGTACTTGGCTTCTGCTTAAAGAAGGGTATTAAAGTTGACTGATTTAATGTAGCTGAATGGGAGGTTATTCAGCCCTTTAAATCAAAGGAGTGAGCCAATTCCTTCTCGCTGACCTTTTCTTTCTCTTTGCTTAAAACCGAAAATCTGACTAAGAAAGCACTTGTGTAACTCTCACAATCCCACCGACCGGAGTGTCATTATTCAATAGGAATGCAAAGATTTCAGCTCCAGTGAGCAGGAGAAGCTCCAGCAACAACTTTGAAACATGATCAACAATAACTTTCCTTAAAAAAATATAACAGTTTTTCTTTTAAGTACACCTTTGCAGCCAAATAATGAAGGCACAGCTCTTGGCAGAAACAGGGTGACAGGCGAGATGAGGTCACCTCTGAGGTGTTTTCCCCAAACGTGTTCATTCCCATGCCCACTCACACAAACACCTTACAAACACAATAATGACCATGTTACATTATAAGTGATTAGTTGTGTTTTATTGTTCCCACAGGGTGTAGTTATTTTCCACTTTGAATGTGCCTGTGTGTTATGAGGTGTAACTGTATGCCAAAGGGAGAGAGGTGGCAACTGGCTCCAGTTTCCTTTTGTCTCTTTGAAATACATCCATAGGGCCTTGAGAAACTTTTCATAAGCCTCATCAAAAGTAGCTGGGTATCAAAAAGGATTACTGTACGAAACCCGTTAAGAGCTGGAGGACACTGGTTAGCCGAGGCGGTAAGTCCAGGTGACAAAGACATAGGCCAGCGACATGAAACGAACTAGGACCGTGACCCGTTTCCCTTTGACGAGAGTCGGTGTCAACTTCAGAGGCTAATGCACCTCACAGCTACACACCTTCCTGTAAACAGGTTTTAACAGGAACTCTGTTATGGCAACACATATATAAGTTACAAGCACAGAAATGTCCCAGGGAGTCTTTGACTGCCCTCTTTTCCTGCACTTATATGGCCTCCACTTCAACATCTCCGCTCCCACTCCCTTCTTCTGCATGCATGATGAGGATTAGTAATTGCAATAACTTTCGTCTTGTGTTACTTCATTCCTACTTTCACTGCAGAGTTCCTTTCCAAAACGCTGTACTGTAAATCACTGATGGAGGGAATAAAGCATGACTGAAAGTTCAGCACATACAGAGGTGGACGAATGACTCAGATAAGAACAAATACCAATAGAGTGAAAATACTTTATTTAATTACTAGTTAAACTTTAAGGATCAAAACTAATGCACAAAAATACCCCACTTTGATTGATATATAATTATATATCACATCATTAGATCCTCACTGATTCATCAATTGGTAAGTAGCATTTTACTGTTTCTCATAGTGGAGCTAAATATAACTTCTTTATATACTGTTAGGTAGACTAGTCCAGTGGGTTGGCCCCCAGGGGTCGGGCCCCCTCCCAAAGGTCACAAGATAAATCTGGGAGGTCGTGAACAGGGCAGGACAGAAGAAACAAGAGTCTCCAGCCATGATAGCAGCTCTGTGAGGCTGCACTAAAATGTTGCTTTCAGCTAAATGTCAGGATCTTAACATGCTCATAATGTAAATGGATGATGTTCAGCAGGTTTAATGTTTATCATGTTCATCATTTTAGTTTAGTGTTTTAGCATGCTAAACATTTCCTGCTTAGCACAATAAATCTGAGGCTGATTTAAATTGAATTAGTTTGAAAGGGAATTTAGTCATGAAGCAAAATGTTGAACAAATTCAATCTTTGACTTTATGATGATGCTAAATCAAAAGTTAAGGTATCAGTCAAGTTCTTGCAGTTCATCCTGAGGAGGACATGGATGTGCTAAATTTCATGGCAGTAAATTCAATAGCTGTCAAGATATTTCACTCAAAACCACAAATTTTAATCACTAAAGTCATTATGATTCAGCCTTTGGGAAACATGAATGACTTTATGGAAATACAACTAAGAGTTGTTGAGAGTCAGTCTGGACCAAAGTGCTGGACGACACATTACATTTTGACTGACAAGTTTGTATACATTTCTTTGATTTTTAACCTTTGTTTTTTTATTAAATGGTGGAAACTTTTACCTCTTTGGACCTTGAACAGTTATTTCAATGAGACCATCTCTCAGACAGCTGTAACATGACAAAGAATTTAGGGTAGATGCTACTCTTCTGAAAGGGGTCAAGAAGCCGAAGAGCTTGAGAACCACTGGTTTTATATTTAACAGTATATTACTATGTTGTTTAAAGTAAGTACTTAGTTACTTTCCATCACTAAATCAAGTCTGGAAAACTGGTCTCACTTTGTCAAATTCAGGATTTAACTGTCTACTATATTTTTTAAAAATGACTTTGTCTTTCCCTCTGGCTGTGTGTGATTTTCTCATCTCGTGCGCATGCTGCTTGAAACCCTCCTATTGTTCCCTGTCACTCTTCCACACCTGTTGCTGCAGTTGAGCTGTGGCAGCCATGCCGCAGTAACAGCAGCCCCCCTCTCTTAAGCTCTTGTTTTGGGCACAGTCTTTGTGGCCGCGCTGGCCGGACTCTCCCTCCCTTCCTGCGGCGATCCCACAGGCATTCTCCTGTTCCTAAATACCATATGTTCCTTCATGTTGAGCACATTAATAATTTCCTGCCTGTTATCCATTGACATCACACTGTGTATCTTTCCCTGGATGATTAATAGGCTATGAAAAATGAATGAAATGCACAAACTGAACAAGGACTTGTATGAAAAGAAACACACAAAAAAGCTGCTTTTCTTTAAGTTATTTTGGCTGGAGGCCACTGAATGAAATGTATATACCTCTTCCTGCAGTGATAAGGCATGATAGTCTTAACAAATGACAGATTATGGCTGGAGGTCCAAAGGAGGGCATAACATCCTCCAGGGAGACATAAAGTGAGCCTGTGTTGCCTTTTTCTCTGATGTCCAATACTGGCTCTATTTTTCATGAGTGCTCTTATCTACTTGTTGATCTTTTATCCAAGATATGATGCAGCTTCAAGGGGCTTTATGGGAGATTAATTTATGGGAATGTAAGCAATGACGAATGGGGAGCCAGGGTGGAGTAAGACGTTGGAATTATTACCTAATCCACTGCATAAATTGGAAAATATGGTTTGTATTTTGATAATGATGCCTCTCTTAAATGCAGTTGCCATGTATGTATGTGAGTGTCTTTTCAGGTCAGAGGGTGAATCCCTTGAAAGCCCACAGACACCAGAGAGACTACAGTGGGAGATTACATGATGACTCCACCAAACCTGGTAGGAAATGACACAGAACTGAGGTTTGTGATTTCTCTTTTTTATGAGCAGATCTGTCAGCACCTTTGGTGAGCCACTGTCCAAGATCCGGTCAAGTCCAAACTTGATCCCCGTGGGGACAGTGTGATCTGAGCCCGGCCCCCCTCTTGCACTGTTACAGGCCAGAACAAACACAGCTATTTATAAGTGCAGCACGGCACAGTTTGCCATTTGTGAGTGCAGTTAACTGGTTTTTTGGAGGAGTCTGCTGATGTCTCTGGTGCAGCTGTCGTTGCCAACCGGGCCAGGCAGCAGATGAACCTCTTAACAGGGAGATACTGTGGGACTGTAAGGTTTATGAGAGGAAACTGAACCTTGTAATAGGTCTGCAATTTACAATCAAATTTAAGACATCCTGTGCATGCGCATTGAACATAGCCTCAACACATTTATATTTATTTATAGGAAGGAATAAACCTTTAAAACAAAGGTTTGGCTGAGACTAGTAACACCACCTACCAATATTGAAGCAACAGGTCATGTAGTTTTAGTACAATGTCCTGGACATATTTCACAGTCTTTCTCTGACACAATCAGTTAAGGTTACAGAATATAAAGAGGGATTGCAGGCTTTTATTGTGACAGTCCTCACACTCCAACAATGTGCCAGCCACCAGAAAGATTTGCATGTGCTCGTTGCATTTATAAGGAGAACTTTCTGTTGGAAAGTACTAAAGTCAAAGTAAAAAATGATAAAATTATTCATTATGTAGAAAATGCAAAAAGACCATTTTGCCCAGTATGGTATCTTCCTGTTCAGACCTTAAGCTCCATGTTTTGTCTTTCAGATGTGTTACAGAAACTTTTATGTTAACCACAAATAAAAGATTAATAGAAAGCAATGAAGTTTATTTTTGATCAGATATTAATGCTGACTTGATTCATTCTATATCAGGGATCTTGTTGGAGCAGCTGGCCCAAGCTTAATTTAAACTTTTTCAGACTGAACATCCAGGCCACCAGCATCACTAAACATCTTAAATCTTATCTGTTACACATCATTCATAAGTGATGATCCATTTTTCACTGCTTTCTTTTGTAGTGCATTTGTTTTCTTTAAGACAATTATAATGATGACTGACATGATTACCAACATGCACAACAGCTCATATTTGTGGCACAAGTTGTTGAGGTCATGATCTCATACCTGCACCAGAGTCCTTGTTCTCCTTGCTCTCTGTCCCGGGCTCCTGAGCCTGTCTGTCATTGTCGCAGCTGCCCTGATCCAGGCGTGCGTCAGTGCTGGAGCAGCAGTAGCGCAGCTCACACTTCCCGCAGCAGATGATCGCGTCCTCCGCGTCGATCTTCTCCGGACACTGGAAACCTTCCTTCCACACACCCTGGGAGTCGTGCCAGCCGTGGCAATACTCCCCACTGGCTTTCACGTCGATAATGACCAGGAGGAGAGTCACAATCGCGGTGACATACATCTGGAAACCTCCTCCGCGCATCCTCGGCCAGGTGGCGCACTGAAAGACACAGAGGCTGTCCCTCCCTCAGTCTACCTGACCAGGTGAGGGGGGTGGTATGGTGGCTCGGTAGGATACAGGGAGCTGAGAGGGTGAAGTGAGGCAGCAATAAACCACTTAGAAGCTGTCATTTGTTGGAGGAATCCTGTGCGTAAATCTGTGCCAAAGTCTCCAAAAAGTGACTCCAGAGCGCGCAAAAGTTGCACAAAAGAAAACACAAAGTGATGCTATTGCAAAAAAAAGTCACAGATATGAGCTTCACTGATACTCCAGGTGTAGAAATCCAGGATTAAATGATCTCCTCATGCAGCATGACTTCCCACTGACATATAGAGAAACCAGCAGTTGCGCCCTGATCCATGCTCCTGTCACGCCTCACCAGCTGCCCCGTGCGTAAAGATAAGTCTCCAAACTTTGGTGGCTCGGTCCACATTGTTGGTCGTCAAGAGTCAGCCATCCAGGTCAGCATCAGTGTGACCAGATTGAAGCAAAGCGCACAGAGTCTATCCTGCCTGCGTCAGAGTCAGAGGGGCGTGCAAAGAGTCAGATGCGAACACCCCCCTAACAAAGTTAAGTGGAAACTTCTACAAGCAAGTGGCAAAGAGAAAAATATAATTTCCGGTCAAAACCTTTGCATGTCTATCTTGCAACTTTAAAAAGACCTTTTGCAAAGTTAGAAATGAATTTTAGAAAATATTTCAAAAATTTTATTGTGCAAAAAAATGCAAAAAAGGGACCATATTTTCCCGTATCTTTCTGACCAGACCTCAAGTATTTAACGTATAATTTGATTATTTCCACCTCCATATTCTATACTTTCAGGTGTTTCAGAAACATTTTAATTTGCCTCATGCAAAGTTTTTATGTCAACCACGAACAAAAGCGTCACCATGCTTTTATTATGAAAGAGAGCAACTTTATTTCTTGTCAGATATTATTGCTGACTTGATGCAACTAGTTTTTCCCATTGTTCAAGATCAGAGATTTGTTGGAGCAGCTGTCTCAAACTTGAGTTAAACTTTTTCAGATTGAGCTCTGTATTGAATAGATGTCAGATTTTTCCCGGTGAAAAGCAGCTGAGAGTTTTTTGTTGGCTGCTCTGAGCCTGCAGGCATCTTTCCTCTGGCCACATCAACAGGGATTAACATGGTGATAATGCCATCTAGTGGAGCTGCCAGATGTTTGCTCCTTTGCGAACATCTGGAAACGCCACTGGATGAATTAAATAATAACACATTCAATTTTTATAAAGACTTGGTGTGTGTTTCAAGGTGACTTATTTAGAAGAAAACATTGGCTTACGTGTGTGATTCTAATATAATCATAAATGCAAATGTTCCGCATGTGAAAACAAAAAACTACCTCTTCCTACAGCTGTAAAAAGTTGCTAAGCCTACAATGTTATGCATCTGTAATAATAATTAAAAAATATTACACTAATTGGGTCCACTTTGCTCCATAATGAGGGATTTTCGTTGCACTGCAGGACTGTTACTGTTCATGTGTATAAAGTTGTTACAAATAGCTCAACATAGCCCAACCAGCACAAACATTACAGTCCTGCTTAATCTTCTGTGAATATTTAAAGATTAGACCTAATAATACACTGAAATTGGCCCTTTTGCTGTGAAAGAACACTCATATTTTTCAGATTATATTAATATAACAATATATATTCTTCTGATTCTGATTCTATTTTAATCCTTCTTGCTCGTCTGTACTTCATTTCCCATCATGCTCTGCGCTGAAGCGGTGACCGTGGCAACAGCACAGGAAGTGGCGCGCAACTGTTGAAAAACTGTCACACAGCAAACTGAACAGAAGATTTTTTTTATACACAGCTGCTCAACTTCGTCTAAGCTGTTGTGGGAAGTTTATATAAACCTGAAGCTCTCTTTCCATTTAACTAAACGTGACTTGGTAACGTAAAATGTAAGTGATATTTTAAATATTGGTTAGCAACAAATGCTAACGTTACTGGTACCTAGCTTAATAACTGCTAACTATTATGCAGGAGACTAAGCTAACAGCTACACCATCTGGTGCATTAAGCTAAGTGTGTAACGTCACATGTGCAAAGTAAAACAAAGCAACTGTGTTTGTATTGGGAAGCCAGAGGACTAATGTTCTCATATTGTCTGTGAACAGATGTCGTTTGTGAGATTGGGGCGACCACAACAACACAGTAAAGGAAAAAGGCCTGTTCGCCCCAAGAAGGCAACAGCTCCCAAAAGAGAGTGGGTGGTGAGTACTGACAGCTGTCCAGGTACACTAGCTTTGCATGTACTTTTTGGGGTTACCTTCTTAAGACCGTATGGTTAATACTGTCCATAGTCTACTTATGATTGCTGTGAACTTATTCCCTCATAAAAAAACTTGTTAGACAGTTTTTCCAAATAAAGAAATTATCTTGTTGGTTTCAGAGCACTGTCAGTGACCTGTCTGTGCACAAGCCGACACCTGCAGAGCTGGTAAGGTGCTTGATCGTGTGCTTGTTAATTTGTGCTTAATTAGTGTAGTGATTCATACTGTTTCATCTTCCACTCTTTATTATGATAGTGCTTGAATATAATTTTAAGTGAGCTCATAGTAATGAAAAATTTATAATGGTTATTTCCAGCTTTCATTTGCTTCTCTGATTGTTTGTTTCTGCTTCAGAGCCATCGCCATGAGATTCACAAGTCCCACAACAAGGCTGCGGCTCAGTGGGAGCTGAGAGAGAAAGCCCTTAAACGCCGTTTCAGACACCCTGGGAGCCCTGCACCTCTAGACCAGGCCAGCCTCAGCATCATAAGAGAGGTGTGTGTGACAATCATTTCCCTTTTAACTCTAGTGTCTTTTTTACTTATTCCAAACCAAGAATTTGAAATGGAAGTCTTACCGAACCTGCTCCCTGGGGCTGAGTTTATCACAGGGCTTTTGTTGCTGGTGATGATAACAGTGTGTTTTACCGCTGCAGGTGTTCTCTGACCAGATGCTGCTGCAGGATGTGCTGGCTCGCTCTGACAGAGCCATGGCTGTGGTCAAAGACTTGTTTGGAGATGCTCCACGCCGGCACACTGGTATAAAACTCATTCACTCTGTCACAGCTATAGATACATTAATGCAGTGATAAATGGGTAAAACATGTAGAGAATTGCAGACAAAATATTGAACAAAATATTTTGTTTCCTAGAGTATTAGATGAAAATTAGTAAAGTAGTATTTCTTTTTGTGTATTTCCACAGGACACCCCAGTGTGACGATGGCTCCAAACTGTGACTCTGCGCTGCCTGTGTTCCAGAGACCAGATCCTCCAACTCAGCTGTCACTGCTCAGCCAGTCTATGATGGACCAAAAGGTTTGTATGTGTTTCAAGATAATGTCATACACTTGGTTTGTCATTCCATGGTTTCTCTAATTTAAAAAAAATAATAATGCACTTTGAGTGTGTCTGGGTTTTTGGCCTGTGTTCACCAGTTTGCATGTATAAAATGGTTCTTTTCAGGCTCTTAATGAAGTAGAAGCTTCAGAGGAAGACTACAGCGATGAAGATAGCTGTCCTAGTGGCAGTTCAAACTATCATGTAACCCAAAGGTAATAATGCCTGCAAAATATACAGTACCTGCCACCACAATCTGAGATAAGAAACAGATTTGTGTTGTTAATTGGGGGCAAATTTAATGTTGGGAATTTTTACTGATTGCTACTGAAGGCTCAGATCTTGCTGACACCACCACATTGCTTGTGATACTTTTCTTTGCAGGGCCAATGTACGAAAAATGAAAACACAGTGTCGGGGTAGATTGATACAACAAAGGAAAGTCCATCGTCCAAACTCTGGCAAAGCTGACAGCAATAATGTTCCTGTAACCCCCTGCACTTCAGGCAGAGTACCAGACCACCTAACAGGTAGGATAAAAGACGAGTTGCAGAATGAAGGAAAAGAACAACCCAACCACTGATAAATGTTATGAAGTGATCACAGGGGAAATGATACTTTTTGAAAGCACAATATCTAACAATTCTCTATTAAAGTGTTCAAAAATGACCTGTGTTATATATTTTGGTGATTTGTGTGTTTGCAATGTCATCAAACTCCATCTTTTGGTATTGTTTTGATAGAGAGACTCCTGGCAGCAGATGTGACATTCTATATATTTAATCAGATGTGAAATCCGTTTTCCACATACAAACTCATACTGCCTTGTTTCAGCTCTCAATGCCACAGTGGCTGTCCAGCGTGTTCGGTCCAGACAAAGCCAGTCAGAGGAAGGCAAGGAGGAACCATCAGTCATGGTTTCTCAGGTCCTAAATCCTGAGCTGCCTCTCAACCAATCAGGTAATCAGGAAGATATCGGTTGATGGAAATGTCATCATGTGAGCTGCTAAGTTCTGCAATAAACAGAAGAGATTAGACATTTCTTTTTGCTGTTTCTCCATATATTTTTCAGGCAGGATTAATAGTCGTACCAGCAGGACTAGGAAGTGTGTTTCTCAGAGTTCGGAGCTGAATGGCTCCTCTGTTGCCTCTCTCAGTGGGGACCATTCCAGTCTGGGCCTGCTGCAGGCCATGTTGGGTCAGGTGGAGGCAGACTTGGATACTCTGTGTCCTGACACTGAACCAGCGTCAGCACAGAGTCAAAAACAGCACAGTAAACAAGGTCTCACTGGATTCTCTGTCGCCTTAGTTTCCACTCTGGGACGTTTAGTTCACCTCCTCAAGCAGGTACAGTAATTGATTAAACAAGTCTTTATTAAACACTCTTCCACATTGATACATATGCATACAGCCAACATGCACTGACACAGTACAGGAATGTGATTGACTGTTCTAACAAGAGCGTATTTCATGCTTATTATATTAGTTTTTTTGTTTGTCTCATTGACAATCCAAAGTTTTTGATCATTGTGTTAGAACATTGTAGTTTGAAGTGCTTTGAGAGAAAAGCTGTAACTGAACTTAACTGTCCATAGAGGGAAGAGGAAGCTCAGGAAGAGGCTCAGGAGAGGAGAAGACTGGAGGAGGAGTTGAAAGAGCAGCGTGGGCTGGTCGATGCTCTCACTGCTGAGACGATGACTCTAAGAGAAGAGGCCACTGCCCTACAGGTGAGACAGCACTAGATATCACACTAGATAGACAACAGACCACAGATTCCAACTGTACCAATAAATTCTGTTTCTTCTTCTTTGGTTTCTTCCAGACTGGGTTGAAGCAGCAGACAGCAGAGCTGGAGCAGAAGTTGGACATGGTGGTGTTGGTGATGGGGGGGCTTGGACTACTGGAGACACAAGTTGACCCACACCAAGGCTCTGATGTCAAAGCTGCAGGTTGATACAGTGTGTGTATGCGTGTGTGTCTGTGCATGAATATTTGTATAGTAAATAGTGTGTAATTTGTTTTTACGTGTCATAAACAGTTTGTCAGTCTTCACCAGTTGCTGAGCGAGATCCTGAACGAATACAGGCCTCTGTTTCTGCTGCTGTGTTGCTCTCCCCCCCTCGACAGAGAGACAACTGGCAACAGATTCCTGGTAACAGCCTGGTTCTTTTTAGCTATCTGATTTCAGCCAAATGACTTCATGCCATATTACTCACTCAGCTGCTTTTTCTCCTTCTTCTTCAGTGACTCATCCTGCACCGCCACACCAGGTGCTTCCTCCTGTAGATATCCCACGTTCCTGTTTGGATGTCCAGGCCCACAGTTCAACCTCCAGCCTCACCAGTCTCCCTCTCACCAGTCTGCCCTCCACTTCCTCATTATCACTGACCTCTGACTGTCTCAGCTCGCAGTTCTCTCCGGAGGCCATGCTGGCTGAGATCGCTGAGCTGAGTAGACAGAACGACCTTATCAAGGCTCAGCTTAGCCAGGCTAGGGGCCTCGGGTCAGGGTTTGGTGGATCATCCAACAGTAGCAACGGGCAGAGAAGGATAAGTTCAGGCAGCACAGGAAGAGTCACACCCCAAAGTTTTGGAGAGAGGAGGTCATCAGCTTCCAGCAGCACAGAGAGAAGGAGTCAGCCTGTCCAGGCTGCTGAAGTCAAGCAACCAACCAGTCAGGTGAGATTAAGTCTCTCAAGGTGACCTCTACACACAGTGATAATTCAAGATCTGACACTGTGGGCCTCCCCTCAGACAAAGCTGGACAAAAGGTGCCCCTCACATCCTGCCCCTCAAACCCTAGTTTACTTGCTTAGTTTCACTCAGTTACTGGATGCATATAGAATCATTATCATGTTATTTGATCCCACACACATTCAACAATTAAGCCAGGATAGTCTAATATTGCTGTTTGGAATAACTTCAGAATGCACCAAATACATAAAAACTGGTCTGCCCGAAAGCATTCATTAGTGTCTAACTAAGTCTCTGAGAAAGAAAACTTTTTCACTTCCCTTCAATGAGCCTCCACTGAAACTATTTGGATCCATAGCCCTATCACTAATCCTTTCTGCCTTTCTATATCAGGTTGTTAGAATCTCAAGAAACAAAGAATGAATTGGGAGAAAGAGGTCGCTAACAAAATTCTGCCGTTTGTCCGATTCAAACCTGAGTTGTTGCAGTACTCCACTGAGCCACCAGGACACTCCAGTAATCACTTTCAGGGGTAGTGATCTGAATTGACACATGATTTGTTTTTCTTTGTGTTGCTCAGGCAGCATCACCCAACACCCTCCCTGTGAGCAGTGTGGAACAGCGCCTCCTGGAGCTAAACAGACAAAGTGCAGCAGCAAGGGGTCGACTGCTGGAGCTCATTGAGCAACAGAAGCAAAGTGTTTCAGTCAAACTGTCTCCCTCTAATTCCCCCATCCCTCCCTCTGCCTTCAGCCCACAGTCAGGTATGGTGGCTCAACCTGACATGTCTTTGTACGTATGTGAAATTGCCTGCAAAAAGAAAAACTGTAAGAAAATCATTGTTTCATCTCATTCTCAGGTGGAGGAGGAAGCCCAGAGGTGTCCATGCTGATGCCCGCACAGGAGCTCCCCTCACAAACTGGTGGTGGAGAGAGACGGTAAATTTAGCTGTTTTGTAGTCCACCTTTTATGATGTAGTCCGTCTCTTTAGAATCACAAAGACAATAAAGGTGAGACTGACTGTGAATATAATGCATAATTATATATTTTAGATATGTTGGTTCTGAAGTGTCTTCTCACAGGCTTGGAGGAGAAACCAGAGATGGCAAAACACAGGTATACACACACTGACAAGCTGAACATTACATGGAAGTAGTCCACCCAGGTTTCACAAAATTGTTACCACGTGGATCTAAAAGTCTGTATCATATTTTTTTTGTCCACAACAGATGGAGAAACGTAGAGAGCGAGAGGGGTGGTTCGCCTTGTCCGCTCATGTGAGATGACAAGTGACTGTGTTTTTAAGTATTTTATCAATGTATTTTTAAATGAAGGAATTAAATGTTGAATTTTTATAATGAACTGTGTTTCTGTCATCATTGTTTGTAGTTTAATGTCTCTGACTGTATGCCTCAAGTATATGTTAAATGTACATTCATATTGTGCTTATGTAACATGTAACTTTGTGTGTAGCTGTTTCTTCTAAAACCACACAAGCTCATATGAGGGTCTGAATGGTGAGTTGCCATCTGTGCTCCTCCTAAACACTAAACTACAAATACACCCTTACTCCAAGAACAGATAGGACACTGTTTAAAACATACATGTGACAATTTGCTAATCCTTTTTGACATATACTCAACTGAAGACTGTACAAAGACAATATGTTTAATGTTTTACCTCATCAACTTTTCCCCCCATTTTTGTAAATATATGCTTCACATATTCAGGGTTGTATAAAGGATATTACTGCATGGGCTTGGAAACACTTTGTAGAACTGTTGTCTGTAGACACTGTTTGCAAATGACTGCATTCTATTTTTATTTGGGTTTTACAGCCTACAAGCTTTTTTGGAAACAGGGTTGCTCATGAAATCCTGTATTAAGGTCCAA
Source organism: Centropyge bicolor (assembly GCA_037975185.1). Taxonomy (NCBI): domain Eukaryota; kingdom Metazoa; phylum Chordata; class Actinopteri; family Pomacanthidae; genus Centropyge; species Centropyge bicolor. The sequence continues at coordinate 6,292,090 of JBBMOC010000014.1, forward strand.
ACTAATCTCTGTCAGGTTACTGTTTTGTTTCTGTCTGCTTTGGTTTAGTTATAGTCTGTTACTCTGTGTCTTTGAGACCTGTTTGATATCACTTAGTTTCAGTGGGTTTGTGTTACATTTGTGCTTTTCAAAGGGGATTGTGTGACAATAAACCACAAAAATAGAGCAAGCCAGAGAGGAAGAGGAGGAGGCGTAAACAGCTATCCTCTCCTCTGTGGTTTCAACTAAAGTATGGCCTCTTGTGGCTATTTATGGTTCTATGGTATCTATGGTACTATGGAAAAGATACTATATATGTGCATGCACACAAACATTTGTTTTCTTCTTTTGCTCTACCCTCATATCTGAAGTTTGTTTATCTTGATCTCTGCGGTCTTTGTTGGTATTTTTCTTCCCCATCGTTTCTCTTTTTATCACACTTTGTTTTTTAAGAATTCATACAAACAATTTAACTGTGATTTACTGGCCCATGTATATGTGATGCAAGAAAAAAAAAGAGCTCGAACAGTGACTTTCTCGCTTTCTCCATCCATCCTCAAAGGCCAAGATTCTTTTATTGTTTTGCCCCTTTGTTACTGTGAAACATGCATGTACACACATTTATATGGTTTGTCTCTTTTGTGTGTCAAGGACAAAATGGTGCACTGCAATCCAAGGTCAGCAGATGGCAACCCTGAGTCATTCATCAGAGAGAAACAGTAAGTTAAAAAAACTTAGACTGGCTGTAAATTACCCTTTTATACTTTTGAACATATGCTGATGTCAAGTGGTGTCATATCATAATTTGAATTGAACTGAATGGCCTCCTGGGACACTTAATGGAACTAAGCCATGATGAATCAACATTATTAGTAACACCTGTGCTTTTCCTGCTGTGACAAAATCAGACAATCAGTTGTAAAAAAAGCCTGTTCAGGTGACATACAAAGGAAATTGCATGCTGATGTGTTGGGGAATTTGTTTGATCAGCTTATAAGTATTATCATTTATTTACTGTATTCTCCTTATTTTAAATGATAATATTAGTGCTTTATCAGTTGCAGTAGTAGTCATTTTCTACTGTATGTAATGTTTTTATGTAGTATATATTCAGCTTTTTTTAGTTTTAATGACATGCTATTTTATTCCTAAAACTGCATGCTTTTTGCGTCATGTTTCCTAGAGTTAAATATTTTGGTTGTATTGTACAGATTTATCTGTTGACTGAACTTAACAGAACATCATTTTGTGCTGTTTGCTGGAATCGTACCAGGCATGTTGTGGTTACAGGTAATGCATCTTAACCACAAGGCGCCCTTGTAACAGCACTTCTTTGACTCGATCCATTCATCGGCTGCTGCTCATCTGTGCAGCTCCTTGTGGCCTAAATCAAAAAGCCATAAATAAGTGGCCTGAGCTGACTCGTTTCCACTTCAGGTAGTGTTTGCTGAGGGTTTTAAGGTTTCGGGGGTGATGCTGGAGGAGGAAGGAGAGCACTTGAGTTTTCCAGTCGGTCAGGAGTGCTGTGTGGGCGATGACAATGGCCAGCAGGGAAATCAAAAGGAGTAAATATTGCAGATAATAACAGGATGGAGGCATAAAGGGGCCAGGGACAGCAGCCGTAAACGTGGGGTCAGAGGTCACCGTGGAGACGCAGGGAGAGGCGGGCGGGGCTTATTGTGCCCGGCCCGGCTGAGTGAAGGACGGGGTGAATGGGGATTAACCCCACCCCAGTGCCTCTCAATGCCCCCCCGCTCCACTGCAGGGCCTGGGTATGGTTCCCATGTGACCCCCTCCTCAACACCACCGCCTTTATCTGGGCCTCTCAGCAGCCTCAGCACACCTCCTTTACTCCACATATTCACACATGCATCATGCAACTTATAGACAAGGGGAAAGAAACGAAGTCAATATTAATTAGGAGTTTTTTAAATTCTAGAATAAATGCGCACCCAATGAAGACAGAAGCTAAAGTCACACACACACATAGACAATGATGTGGGGGTATAGTGGGGGCATTGGGGGAGAGGGGGGTAGTTTTCTTTACTCATTTAAATCTGCCCCCACTTCACCCCAGTGAAGGAGGCTGAAGTCACTCAGAAAAACACACACACTAAAGTTTGTGCACACACTGTTGCCTTTGATAGTGTCTAAAGTGACATAGGCTTTGTCAGATAGTCGTCTAGACTCCAGAGAGACCTGATCGGGAATTAGCTTATTTCTAGAAAAAAAAATCAATAATTTTTACTTCTTTTTCCTGGAGGGAACCTCCCAAAGGGATTAATAAAGTACTCTGTCTGTCTAGTAGTATTTAACCTGCAATTTCTCTCAGGTATAATGGGATAGATGTATCATTTAAATGTTTGGATAGATCTTGTTCTTCTGCAAATTCAGCGGAAGTTTCTATATATTTTTTTTTGTTTGATTCTTGAGTAGTTCATGTCCAACACCATTGATATAAACAGCATATCCTCAAAACATTGCATTTGTAGATTTTTTGTGGTTTTATAAACGTTCACAGAAGTCATGAATGTTTTAAAATTCTTTAATTTCACTTTTTTAGATGTTGCAGTGTAAAAATTAATCCACTAGGGGGCAATATTAATGTGCTGCAAAAGCTCAAATTTGGCCCTTGAGGAGTTTATTTTCCTTTTTTTTTAAATTATTTGTGAAATCATTGATAGTAAAACATAACAGCAGCAATGTCACAATCATGGCACATTACACTAACAGAAGAAAGAAATGTTTTTTAAAGAAAAGAACATAACAGTGGCATCACACACAGTTGCAATGAACATTGTTTCCCCCAATTTTCAAACTATTAGTTTCTATTGAATTATCACTGCTATTGTGATTCTCAGTACTTTAATTACCGCATGAGCCACCGAGATATTATAAACATACAGTAGAGCCTAGTTTTTATTTGTTTTGATGCTGATGCAGCTTCATCATGTGTTGAAACCATTTTGTGAAAGACCTCTGCTGCTTCACTGAATGTGCCTTTAAAATGTCTCAAGTTTTAGACTCAGCGTGGTGTGACATGTTCGTGACGAGGGAATGTGTGTGTGTGTGTGTATGCGTTTGCATGTGTGTCTATGCATGTGAGTGGGTGCCCATGTGCGTAGGAGTGTACTCCACAGCTGCGCGAGGTTCTGATCTGAAGCAGGCTATTGCTTGCTGTGAAAATATTATTGCAAGTGTTTATTATTGCTTCAGTGTGAAACAGTGGGAGTGTTGTGTGTGCTGCACGGACTGGTGGAGTATGGAGTGTCAGTAGTGTCGTACTGGTGGTGGTGCAAGGGGGTTGGGATAGAGGGGGGGTTCTCTCCCTTCTCCTCCTCTCTGTTTCCCACCGGCCAGCCCCCGGCCTGTGGCCCATTGCACCCTGGGTAATGGGGAGGCCTATTGGAGTTGATTAGTTCCGGCTGGATCCCAGATAGAGTTCTGACAGGCAGGAGAAACGAGCTCTCAGCGTGACCCCCCACTTCCCCCCACACACCCCTGTCTCAGGCACAATGGGCAAGGCAAGGGAAGGGCTTTTTAAACAACTGCAGCTTCACTCTACTCCACTGCCGCCACCCCCCGACCCAAAACTGGGCCATTATTACTACAAAAACCACATTACACTGCTGCACAGATATTCAACCTTTATGAGCGTCCCTCCACATGTACTTATTAAGACAAGCATGTGTGCAACTTTTTCCTCTTTCTCTGTGTGGGCAAATCAGCAGAACCTTATGCCACGAGTCCTTCGCCTGTTTTATGGATGCTATGTGAAGATGAATGTTATGGATGCAGCAGGCTCAGTGTGTTGCCTGAAGAATTGGCTGCACACATCAGGATCAGCCACGGCGCATTGTGTTCCCCCTCCTGACAAACCATCACATCCACCATGTTGGACACCTGCGGCAGACAACTGACGTCCATTAGACACATTCCTCAGCAGAGAAGCATCATTCACACACTTTCCCTCCGCAGCTTCATCCTCTTTATTTCCCAACTCTACCTCCCCTCACCCCCCTCAGATCCCTCTCTTTCTTCTTCTCTCCTTTTCTCTCTCTCCCTCTTTCTCCACACATAATTGATTAAGGGCCGTTTTCATAAATCAATTTGGGACGCACATCAGTCAGCCCTGAATGGAGGAACCCCCCTCTGAGCAGCGGTATTAATCTACCTCAGCATGCCCTGCCACTCTCACTTACACACACACACACACACTGATCTGTAGAGTTTATTTTCTTTACTTTAGGTTTTGGCCGTTGCAGGTTGCCAAACATGAAATATGCAAATGTTTTCAGCAGTTTTTCGCAGACACTCCGACCTGGAACAGGCCAAATGACAGACACATACACACAGTTTCCACTGAGTCTGTACAAAGCTCGCTGTTATGAAGAAACTGGAAGAGAAATGTGGCTGTTGTGGGGAGGGGGTTGATGGATTAGAAAGGACGACAAAAGCAGAGGCAAGCAAAATAATTCTTTTTTATGGAAGTGAAAGAAGTCCAATTCTTTCCATATGTCTTTGCTGTACATCCCTAAACAAACAAATATGTTGTTTGTACACTAAACAGTCTGTCTCCAAGACAAATGCGTCCGACTGCTGTTTATAATTACACTGGTTTAATTGCCATTATTATTAAGTGACTTCATCTCTCTTTCTTTCTCTCTCTCACTCCGTGTCTCTTTCTCCGAGTCAAAGCTGTTGTTTTGGATGTTTGGATATTAATGTAACCATGACACCGCCCTTTCTCTTTAGAAAAACCCTGCCAAGTTGCAATGGATTCTGGGAACATGAGCCTGCAACAGCTGCAAGTGATATGCCTGACTTTTCCCCTCTCCCCTTCAGTCTGGATTTTCTTACACTCTGCCCTTTTTCTCTCCAACTTTTTCCCTTCACCTTGATCTTTTGTTCTTTTTTTTTTATTACCTCCTTTGTACCCCCGTTGCTCGAGCTCTATTTGTTTCTTGTTCTTTTACCTTCCCTCCATCTTTCCCCCGCTCCCTGCCGCCCCTCTCCGTGCTCCAGGGTGTTGGCTTTAGTGGTAGTGAAAGCTGCTTTGCCTTAAAAAACAGTTTGTCTTAATGAGAAGGGGGGGCCCGGGCAGGAGAGAGCGGGTGGAGGGTCACAGCTGAAGCCAATTGCGTCCCTTTCCTGTCTGAGGTGCTGCGGGCTGGGGTCAAGCTCAGGGTCACGCTGCCCCGTCACTCCGGCTGGGTCCTGGTGCCGGTTCTGAATTGCCGCCAGCGTGTGTGTACAAGACAGCGTGTGTGTTTTTGTGCGAGTAAAGAGAAGAGGGACAGGAGGCACATCTGTTTCTGATCCCCCAGAAAGCTTTGCTCTCCGGACCTGGAGGTGCTGGCGTGCCTGTGGAGGCCTGCGAGGGAGAGGGAGGGGAGGAGAGGGCGAGTGAACGGTCACACGCACACAGTGTGTGTCGGGTACGATATGGTGCGATGCGGCCGTGCTGTTTTTACAGCCACCTCCTCCTCCACTTCCTTCCACTTGTGCCTCTTTTACATTTGCATTTTCATAATGTAAGCACGTTCTTATGAAAGTCATCAGATAGGCAGTGTTGAAGAGTCTTAAAAAAATACCTCAGCGTTCAGGAAATACAGCTGTTTGCTTTCCTGCTGAAAGTTGGATGATTGGCATAGCTTAGCATATAGACTGGAAACAAAGGGAAACAGCTAGCCTAACAAAATCTTCCTACCAGCATCTCTAAAGGTCACAATCAACATGTTCCATCTCATTTGTTTAATCTGTATGAAAATCATCTGTCAGTGTCATTTTATCTTTTTTATTCTGTATTATCCAGTTCTTATTTGAGAAATATTCAAACCCAAGACTCCATATTTTTTATGGCCATTCCATCAAAAAGTCTTCGATATTCAACATATTTGGTGTCTTTTTAAAGTTCTGCGGGTCTGAACAATGTTTGGTTGCACAGGATGAGCTTCTCGTGACTGACCCTTTTGGCAGGCCCGCTGCACGTCATGAAGATGCAGATAGGTCAACATCTGTTTTCTATTTCTATTCTTTAATTAAGAAATTGCTTTAATTTTCCATTCTCATTTGAATTATAAAGTTCTTTTACAGACTTTTTTTTTTTTTCATTTGATGACACTTGCAGACGCCCGGCATTTTTCTTCTCGCTCTCTTTTCGTCTCTGCAGACGAAATGGCGGTATCATTTTTATACTTTCTTTCCAGGTTCTTTGTCTCCTTAACTTTCAGGATTTCAGTTTCCTTTTGTTTTATTTGTTTTCGAAATCTTCTTTAAGCCACAACCTTATAAAAATATCTTTCAACCCACTGCACTGTAGGCCCAGCTCTTTCCAGCTCTCCTCACTCCTCCTCACCTCCACTACGTCTGCTCACTTCTCCCCTTCTTCCTCCTCCTCTTCCTCTCCTCTGTCTCTGACTGTGTGGAGAAGGTAAGGTTGAGATGAAACACCACGTCAGTCTTTGAACAGAGCCCATAAAAAAGGCGCATATTAACAAGCATGACTAACAAGCTGCAGGACTTGAGCTGGATAACACTGCATTACACACACACACACTCCTACATCATGTCTTCTGAATGATATAGTTTTCTTTCTCTCCCTCCATGTCGGATTTGTGGCCTTTCATTTGCAGCTTTTCTCCATTTTCCACACGCTTTTCATGCATGATGTACACCAGAGCTGTTTTTAAAACCTTTTTTTTTTCAAAGTTGTGTCAAAGGATAGTTCCAGTCAACTTCTACTTGGGTCTTATTTTAGTAGTTTTGGCAGAGTCAACAACAAAGTCTGCAAATCACACAAGAGGACAGACGATCAGATGGGTTGTAAATAAATCAAAAAACGTTTTTGAACCAACTTATTTTGTTGTGAAATTGAAAGTAAGGCCTCCAAAAATACAAATGATCCTCATTTAACAAAATTTACAGTATATTGGTTCAAAGTTGAACCAGAAATCTGTAAAACTGTGTTCGATTATTATGGGTTATTCTTTGTCTTTGTTTTTGTCCTCATAAACCATCTGACCGCTTGTGTTTCTCACTTTGTCAAACTTTTTTCAGCAGACTTGAGGAGCACAGTGTTATCATATCCAACAATACTGATGGCCAAACCTACAACAACAAGGCCCAAGCTTTCATGAACCAGAATCACCTTTTGATTCTTTTCATTTCTCTTTTCTCTCTTCCTCCATTTTCTTCACTCATGGACACACGAGGATACAAGCACACACACACACACACACACACACACACACACAGCTCTTTGCTATGACACACACTAATATCCCCCAGTCACCATTTCACAGTTCCAGACTCTCCGCTCGACACACCTGAGCCAATAAAGTGGAACGTTTTTTGCCAGGAAAAGCTATTTCATCCTACCTCTGCCCTCCCCCTTTTCCTCCCCATTTTCAGTCCCTGGGGCCCTAAAAACTGCCCCGTACTTAACTTCTCCCAAACCCCTGAACGCCACCATGTCCACCATCGCCCCCCAACCCTTCTCCTGTTCCCCAACTCCTCTCTGCCTCCCATCCCCGAGGGCCTTAAGCCGCCAAGCATTCGACTCCTCCCTCCTCCCCCTTTTCTCTCTCTCTCTCCCTTTCTCCCTCTCTCCCCCTCCAGGCTACTCCAGAGAGGTTCTTTACAGCCCTGTCATCCCTGCCAGAGCTGTAAAAAACACATCTGGAATCACACTCTACGTTCTACGCTCTCACCCCGTGTTTAAGAAGCCCACCCTCCTCTACCTCCCCACTTCATCCTCCCCCCTTTCCCTTTCCCTCTTTCCTGACGCACACACACACACTGCGAGGGCCGCGCCGCAGGAAAAACACTCCTATAACGAGCTACAAACGCTGAAATAACACAGTTACCCTAAGTGAGATGTTTCTAATGAGGGCTGGAGAGGAGCGTGACAGAGGAGGCACACATTTTGGGAGGAGGGGGGGTAGGAGGGGGAGGGAGGAAGGACACCGTGAAACAAGACGCAGGCATGTTGGATTTGACTGTATTCATCCACCCACACAGGCTGAGGCCATTTTGGATCTTGGTCAAGCTTCAGCTTCCCTCCCTGTATTCTTTCATAAGAGGAGTTTGTTGTACGACCCCGTGTTCGCTCTTTTCGGCTTTTGTGTGAGAAAGTGTCTCCTGGTCTGAAGCGTGACTATATATACATTTAATAAGGGCCTGTGTGGTGTAGTAATGGGCGGTTGGGCTGGGCTATGGTACAGGGAGGAAATGTCAGCAACAGATAGAGAGCTAAGAGAGCGAAGAGAAAACAAATTGATTCCCTGAAATTGCCACCTCATCTGCTCTGATTGAGACTTGCGTGAAGAAACATTACAGCAGTGTTTTCATTCACAGTGTGTGTGTGTCTCTGTCAGAGTGTGTGTGCGAGCTTTTGTACCATTTTACAACGTGTGTGAGAAAGTCCGAGCTATTGTTCCTCTCGCTCTGTCTCAATTTTCCTGAACTGGCTCCAGTGATGGATAATAAAGACTCAAGAAATCCTCCGGCTGTTTTACTCGCCCTCTTTTTTTTTTTTACTGTGCAACTTAATCAGGATGAGAGAAAGAGAAGGGGAGAAAAGAGGGGAATGATTGAGGGGGACGGAGGGGAAAACTATAACTCCTCCTCTTTCACATTTTCTGAAATCGAGTTTTAGAAATGAGAGGAATAACTCGGCAAGAGATTGGGTTTCATTTGGAGCCAAGAACCTTTTAACCAAGACCATGTGCCACTTCTTGGTTGGTTTGTGTAGATGTACTGTATGTATGTTCGTGTGTGTGTGTGTGTGTGTGTGTGTCAGAGACGGAGGGTCAGGTTTCGGCTCTGAGGGGAGGTGCTGCTGTGAGCGAGGGAGAGAGCAGTGCTGCGGTAGGTAAATAGGGCCCTGACCCAGGCCTGCCAGTGGAACGCTCTCTTCTCCCTCTGCCAGAATCTTTTTTTGTTTTGTTTTTGTGTTTTTTCTTCTTCTTCTTCTTCTGCAAGACTTGGGGGGTGAGGTGGGGTGAGGGTGGAGTTTAGGTGGAGGGAGAATGTGTGCATGTGTGTGGGGGGGCCGGCTATTAACGAGCACCATCGTTTTTCTAATTAGTGCTTTGGGGAATATTTTCTTAAGGACTGTCGACCCTCCCTGCAGAGCTTTTTGGGGGAGAAATGTGTGTGAGTGTGTGCACGCATGTGTGTGTTTCTACTTGTGCATCTGCGTACAGTATGTGTATGTGTGTGTGTGTATTTGAGTGTGTTTTTATTCTGCGGTTTTTCCCTTTTTTTTTTCGGGAGAAACTTTGCAGAAACTGACTTCATTCTCTCCGCTCTCAACTCTACTTATTCATGACCTTTACCCGCTCACACACGCACCCTCGTCGCATCCTGAAGGTATGGATGGACACATACACGCCGTCACACACACTCTGCACTCACAGTTCATTAAATCGAGGGGTTTCAGATCCCCCTCTCCTTCCTGTATTCTCAGAGCTCAAGAGCAAAGGAAATTTTCCTTTCTCTTTTCTTCCCTCTCTAAACTTTCTTTTCTCTTTTCTTCCCTCTTCTGCTGTTTCTTTTCAGCGAGTCTGCTCCTCTCGTCCTCGCTTTGATCCCCCCTCTCATCCCCCTTCCACCCCTCCACCCCTCCCAGGGCCTCTAGCCAGCTCACTGGAGCGGTTTCCTGAGTCTGCCCAGATTAATGAGTGTAAGTTAGTGTGTGTGTATGTGTGTGAGAGAGAAGGACGGAGAAAGAATGCCTTAGTGTACCACAAATTGTGAGTGTGTGAGTTTGCATACTGTACAAGCCCTTATGTGTGCGCATGTGTGTGTGTGTTTGATCTGCGGTTTCCAAACCAAACTTTATTTTGTGGATTTTTTTTTTTTCTTTCAAAGATCATCAAAGTAAGTGATTCCACAGAAGGCTGGCTTTCGCATTGCATCTGGGCCATTTTAAAAGAATTCCCCCAATCACGAGGCTGCTGGGATACGATTGCAATCAAGCGGCAGGCGTCTGAAAAAAGAAGCCAAAATGACCCAAATGCTCCAGAACCCGCCTCTGTGACACTGCAAAGGGTCCGTCTGTGGAGCTGGGGCTAAAAAACTTCATTCACACACTCGAGCTGAGAGTGCGCAAACTGCAAACGATCACGATACAACTGATTAGAATTCCTCCATGAAAACACAAAGTGCTAAAAATAATCCCCTGATTGGAGCCATGTGTTGAATTTGGGGTGGTGGGAGTGAGCTGGTGTGTGTGTGTGTGTGTGTGCTGCGGTGGGTCGTAGAGAAAGGCAGGAGGCAGCAGAGGGTGGGATGAATCAAACCGGAGTGAAAAAACAGTTTGTCTTTTCTCTGAGCTCTGATAATAACGCCACGTGAGTCCCCGCTGCACAGCGTTTATTTACTCTCACAACTCACAGTGTACACACTTTCCCTCTCACACACACACACACACAGGCGTAGACACACTCTGTTGTCAGCGCTGCAGACAAACACACACACACACACACACACACACGCCTTCCAGCAGACTTACAAATATGGACATAAACATGTAATCACAACCATGCATGGTCCAGTTTCTCACTCCTCTCTAACACACACACACACACACACACACAGATGGGAGGAGGAGTGATGGAGAGGAGTGGGCTCATAATGGCCAGGTGGTTTTAGTTAGGATGTATTCTACCTGAGAGGAATGAAAGAAAAGAAAAAATACAGAATGAATTAGTTTTCTTGGCCAGGTAAGTTTCCAAGAAATTCAACTTGGGTGGTTCTCATGTGTTACAGTAAAGTGACATAAGAGTGAAAAAAAAGTTTAGAGGAGAAATTCTGGTTATTTTTGTGACACAGAAGTACTTTTAAAAGCTACAACACTAAATCACTCCAGTTCATATCTTTCGTTTAAAAATTTGTGGTGGTTTCAGATTTCTGAGATCGCTCCCAAGAGGCACTGAAGACACTGTACGAGTGTTTTCACAGTAGTTCTCCTCATGATGACTAAGCTGTGTGAAATCTGCGAGTGCCACTTTAATAAACAGTCTCCCCCTTTGTTTCTGCTAAAGCTGTTGACATCATCTTCTTCCTCACCCTCTGACAGTATCATAGATTCTGTGTAATCTTGTTCCATGACTTCACTGACTGAAGATATTTACTCTGTGAAAAAATTACCCTCAAGACTTCTGCTTGTCTTGAGCTGAATTTGGAGATATTTGATATCTTTGTAAAGTTAAAATATTAACCACTAAATGAAAAAAAAACTTTAGAAAACCATCATCTCAAAAAACTAGAAAATTCAAAATCTGATCAAGATGCCAACTAACAATGTCAAATTACAGGGACATGTTTTTAACAACTGGTATTTGTGCCAGCTAATGTGATACAGTAGTACTTAGAAAGCTGTGTTTTTAAGTTGTAAAACCAAAGCATATGAATGTTAATATGTATATAAAGTTATGACAAGTACATTTGCAGCTAAACTGTTCTGCAGCTTTCAGTCACACCACATAATCTTCAGAAGGAGTTTAAACACCTGTCATGGAATTGCAGATGTTCAAATGCCCATTTTTCCTGAGCACTTGACGGACGTCTCATCCCTCCTCATGTTGGCCTAGAAGTTGAACATCCGCATTTCCATGACAGCTGGGCAAACTCCATCTGAGCACCTACATATGTGCAGACACACAATGGAACATTTTTACATGCTTTCTGATACAAAAGGACTTTGTGGCGAGATGATTTCCAAAGTCCAGAATGAAATTTTAACCTCAATAGAAAAACTCTATTCTGTGTCTGGGTCTTCAATTACAGTCAAATATTGAAGTATCCAGTCTCATGATACAGTTCTAGGGCAACTCATTTAAGTGAATTTAAGGCTGCTTAACCAGACATGTATTGAGAATATTGAGAAAAGTAGCGTTCAAGAGGTTAGAGAATAAACCAAAGAGGCAATAAAAGATTCACAAATGGAGTGAATGGATGGTTTTGTGTGAAGTACATTTCAGATCATTCATTCCCTCTGGAGCTCTCATTCAAGCATCTGCACACTCTCCAGACCCACACTGACTCATAAAAGCCTCCATTGTGGGAGCCGCCATCAGCCCTTATCTCTGTCATAACTGCGGGGGCTACGATGGCGACGGGGAGACATCAGCGTGTCGTCTGTCACATCTGCTCTGAATGTGAATGCCTGAATCTCTCTGCAGACTGTAAATCAGCCACATTCACAGATACATTAAAGGAGGTTATTGCAGTTATTGTGGATGCTTGTTGACGACACTGGCAGGAGTGTGAGTGGCTCATTGGGCCGTCAGTCATCGTGAACAAGCAGAGGCTCCACTGTATGACAGCCTGGAGGAGAGTGGGCGGGATATCCTGTGGGAGCGCGTGGTTGGACAGCGGGCTAGGAGGCAGTGTCTGCTTATTTGATAAGAAGTCGTCCGTCAGGAAGGAAAATAAACAGTCGAGCGTGCTGCTACTGCAGAGCCAGAGGAAGAGCTGTTACTAGAGCACAACACAATATTTACACTGCTGGACCGACACACATCCACATGGACACGCTTTCGCTCGCCAGCACATATACCTGCTCACATTTAGGGGCCAACAAACACTGAGACATGTGTGCATATACATTGAGGGGAAACAGGTGCTAGGATGAAAAACATCATTTTAGTTGTACAAACAACACAGATTGGAGGTTTTCTCTTCTGCATGCATGTGTGTAACTGAGCATACATGTAGGCTGAGGTTTTACTTTGTTGATGTTTTAGTTGGGTATAAGTAGACATGTAATTATACAGATGTTGATTGATGTCATATCCTTGATTTTTTCAAGACTGTATTAATCTCAGTCAAACATAGACAAATACAGATTATCCATATCTTTAACAGAACCTATAACACTGCGCACAGGCTGCACAATATATACCTTAATGCCACTCTTAATTACCAGAGATGCAAAACCTGCTTTGAATTGTTCCTATCTGGAAGAATTTTAACTAAAAAATAATGTTTCATCTGACCATGCGGTCTGGATCCTACAAGGACTGATTGTGAACCAAATACTTCGAAGCTTTGAAGATGCAATGGTTAATGGGGGTCAGGAGCAGTCACAAAACGATCAATGGAAAGAAGAAAAATATTTTTCTGCTTCTCAAATTCAGATCCTTTTGTTCTCGCTCTTTTTCGAAAAAGACGTGTCAAACAAAATCCATCTCTTGTTGAACTGCTGACAGCTCCTATAACCGTATTCAACCAGTGACAGGAGGTTACAAGCAGACACGGCTTCATGTTAAGGGCTCACCGGCCAGAAATAGCTGGGAAACACTGGTTTAGATTATTGAGATTGAGAAAATTGTGATGTAGCACAAAAACAGAGTGGAAGTTTACACAAAAATCCAAACTCATCTGTGCTTTTTGCAGCAAATGATTGTTCATTGCATTTGGCTTGTTGTCCGGTTGTCAAACTTTCTTTCATGCAACAGAACTCAACTAAAGCTGAAAATCACAATTAAAAAGCAGCACAACAGCAGCTAAAAGTCTAATTTTTGTTGCCTTCCAGCGGTTTAACTTCTCACCTTGCTGAAGTCATGTCGACGTGTCCTCAGATTGTAGGCGGGTGTGATACAAGTGTAACAAACTTCTTGACTCAATACTCTCGAGTGTGAGTATTGCTGCTTTTCATTGTTTTCTACCATTGTAAACGACACATTCTGGGGTCTGACTGTCAGAAGCTGAGAAACCATTGATGCTTATTATTCTTCTAAATTACAAGGGAATAAACATATAACAAACGTGAGCTTTAAAAGGCTCTTTAGAAGTTTGAACCTTCTGACAAAACAAGCAGCTTTGACCTCTGGGCCTCTGTTTTCTTATAGACTAAACAATTAGCCAATCAATTCAAGAACACAGAGGGATGATAATTGGTCACTGCCCTCGACAGGTGAAGTGCCAAAGGTGTGTAGAGGAATGTTTGAGGCCTGATTGAAGACATTGTTGTACTTTGTAAGGTGTTCGAATTATTGCGTCCACCCCACTGTGCTCATATTGTGCCTGCATGTGAGAGCATCTCTCAGAGCACCATTTGTTTGTTTAGATAAGGAAGGAGGGGAGAGCCGAGGGACCGTGAGAGTCCTGACCTCCTGGCTCTGAGACCCCGCCCGCTGGCTGTGACGGACAGATAGCATCAGTTCAGCTCCTTATCAGCTCCCTGCCCTCTGATCTGGGATCTGCTTCCCAGCACTGCAGCGGGGAAGAAGAGGAGGAGGAGGAGGAGGAAGGGTGGGAGGAGGCAGGTGATGAGGGGGGACATGCCAAGGCAAGAGGGCACACAGACACACATGCACATATATGGGCAGGTAGTGTTGTGTTAAGGAGTTTTTCTGTTCTGTTGCAAATCCATTATGAAGCTATTTTCGTCCCACATGTGTGAGTCAGACAGCAAATTAATAAATACAGAGAAAAAAGGAGCAACAACAGCGTCTAGTTTCTGTTGAAGAACCAGGCGTCTCTATTACATGAATTCTTTCTCCCTCGCTTTCTTTACTTTCTCCTTCTCGTCAGTATTAGTCATAATGAGACTCGCTGCCAGTGGACGCCTTGTATATTGTGTGTGTGTGTGTGTGTGTGTGTGTGTGTGTGTGTGTGTGTGTTATTGCTCTTGGATAGTAGGCCGTTCTGTGTTTGCGGCCTGTGTTTGGGAGTCTCTGTAAGTCATTTGGTGTGTTTTTTGGAGGGGGTGAGATCATGCTTCGCTGCTGACACTGAGCATAAAGACGCATTGAGTGGAGTGTGGACCATAGGCCAAGTCTGGAGGTACGGGGGAAACAGGGATCTGTGTATGCACACACACACACACACACACACACACACTCTCTCTCTCTCTCTCAGGGCATTGAGTGTAGAGGGCTCCCGAGGGCCAGGGGGACTATCGTTTTCCCCGTTAATTATGACCGTCTGGCAGGCTGGAAAGCAGGAAGTCAGTGAGGGAGAGATGGAAAGAGGGAGGGATGGTAGATAGATGATAGGAGGGAGAAGGTGGGGGGGTGAGTAAGCGAGTCAAAATAAGGGAGGAGAAGCGAAAGCCAAGATGGATGATGGGAGGAAAGAGGGAAAACTATGAGAGGGGAGTCCAAGAAAGGGATGGGGGAGTGATAGAGAGACAGATCCAAATAAAACCATATGCAGGGAGGGTTTGGATGATAAAACCAGGTGCTTGATAAAAGGTGGAATGTCAAATGTCTTTTTTTTCACAGTCAGGTTTTTGGATGTTTTCTCCTCCTGCCGCCGCTCTGTCTTCTGGCATTCACTCCCTGACTTCTGATATACAACTTACACTCCCCGACCTCGGCTTTGGTTCAACCTTTTGACCCTTTCAGCAACACCGGCTTTTGCCTATAACTTATCTTTACTATCCAACCTTTGGTACCATCCAGCTCCTCTGATGGGCCATTCTTCATCCGACTCCCCCAAGAGCAAAAACAAGACGAGGTGGCTGTAGCAACACACACTGACATTAATGTTTGTTGTATAAAAAGTGACGTGCTGTAAGGACAGTTTAGGCCAACCCCAGGCCGAGCAGCTACATGAGCTGAGCTGAGCAGAGCGGGTCTGGGATTTAACTGGCTCCAGGTCCAATTAGGACTGTCTGCCGCATCTGGACACAGTTAGAGTCAGAGTCAAAACTCACACTTCACTCCAATAGGGATATAAAGTCACAACTTTTAGACTGCAGGCTTTATGGCACAAAGAGCAGAGAATATTTACTGCTCTGCACCAGTCATAACACGGCTACGCTGATAAAACCTGAAAGAGGAGAGGGCAGCGTGAGATGGAGCGAGCTTGGCGTGCTGCTGTCAGACTGTGTCAATAAGAGGATTTTTTCCGTGTTGCAACATCCTAGTTATGTTTGAGGGTTTTGCTGAGGGCAAACAATTACTGGAAAAATTGCAAGATCAAGATCTCTGCACTAACAATGCTGTGAGTTTTGCCTTCAAGTGTCTATTAAGCGTACAGACTCGGGCCAAGAAACACAGATCTGTTCCCTCCGTGCCCACGGAACAAGCACGATGATCATGTTGGAGTCAAACAAGAACAAGTGTGTTTTGTATTTCGTTTTTTAAGTGGAACCAAATAAGTTCAACTCCACGGTCCAGACGGCCAAGAAAAGCTTCGATTTGAAACAAAAAAATGTAAAAAGACATAATTTTTATGGAGGGAAAACAATGCTCTTAAAGGAATTGTTCAACATTTTGGGAAATATGCTTCTTCTTGCCCAGAGTTAACTGGGAAAATTGATACCACTCTTCTGTCTGTACAGTAAATATGATTTTGGCTTAAACTGGAAACAGGGTCAGTCAGTCTGAAGAAAATGCTCACCAGCCACTTAAAGCTCGCCGATTAACACATTATATTCTAAACCATGGTATAAAAAATACCAATTCATCATTTAATGTGTAGATATCTGGTTTACACTGATCCTGTATTGAATCACATATTTTATTGTCTTTGAGTTAAGCTCATTGTCTCACTTTATAGGTGAAAGTAATTTAAGTCAATTAAATTAATTTTACAGTTGAGTGTTGTTGATGTCATTGATGTCACGACCTCTGCAGCTGCAAATGCTAATAACGTCTGTTCAAAATATCACACAGGGAATAGCAGATTTTTTTTCACTGTTTTTGTAATTTCATGTATTACTTTAATTACATATTATGAGCAGAGGATGATACACTTAGGCAGCTGATCAGACCTTCATGTTATACAGCAGCTGGCTCAATCGATCATTAATGTCGATGCACAAGTTTGTGTGCATGTGTTTATTGTCAGTATTCATTCATAGTTGATCAGTTAATGGAAAACACCTCCTGCTTTTTACCACCTTCCTCCTGATTGTCTGAAAGCCTGTTTGTACATTGTGGTTTCAAAGGCCCCATGACTGAAACATTCATTTTTATTCTTCACGCTTTTTATCACTGAAATAAATGGATCTATTTTTGCGTCTCTTTGTCCTCTTTGTCAGAAAGCTGGCCTTGTTAATGATGACGCTTTAAATAAATGACAGGCTACGTCACAGTGTTCTGCACCACATTTAAAAAAGAAGCTTCTTCTGAGTGAGGTAGCAAAGGAAGCCAAATGGAAAATGCTCAAAGATGAGGACGGATATTGGATCAGAAGCCTCTGCACTGTGGAAACAACTAATGAATGGAACAAGATTCAAGCAGAAATGGAAAGTTACTGATTTCAGCTTCGAGCAGCGGCGACGACCCACGTCGTTGCACTGGGAAGACACCAAGTTGCGAGCTCTTTGGAACAAACAAGTAAACACAGTAAATAAAATAAACCAAATGAATCTCAACAAACAGATGCCATCGCTGCTGCCTCGGCACAAGAGCTGCTGCAGCGCAATAAAAAACAGTTGCAGAAGTCTCAGCGGAGATATGAGGCACCTCTCTGCAGAAAAACAACATCTAATCAGAGCCGTCACACAGCACATTCCACATCATGACACACACAGTAACTCAGCCTGAGGTCCGACCCCACCTGAGCATGGATCTCTGTCTCAACAGCACAATCACACTGGAATGAGAACCAATAACAGACTATTACCCTCCATATCCCTCCAGCACACACACACACACACACACGTACACACACACGTGCACGGAAAAGTAAGCTTTACATCAGTGAGAATGAAAAGAACAATAAAATCTCCGGATATGAAAAAGTCCCGAGGCGGCGAAGCACGAGCACAAGATGCTCCCTCTTTGTCTGTGTGTGTGTGTGTGTGTGTGTGTGTGTGTGTGTGTGTGTGTGTGTGTGTGTGTGTGCACTTCAGAAGACATCTGAGAGAAAAAGCTGCCATAAATCTCTTCCCTCTGAGTTGTTCTGAGAATTGTGATTGTGTGTCTGGATCTGAGGCCCAGGGCACAGAGCAGCATGTAAAACTGAGACGAGCTAAGATAAAGAAAAGTGTGTTTACTCCAGCTGTGTACAGCTTCTTTATCATGTGATTTTCTAACTTTATTGTATACAAGTGCAAGTTGAATCAAAGGCAACTGGACTTGGTGTAGAGTCTTGAAACTTTATTGTACTTGATTACATTTATCTCATGGCTGTTCCAACAAGTTTACTTTTCACAATCAAGATTATTGTAAAGCAAATGAAATGTTCATTAAATGAGACATATTAAAGGTTTTACTACCTTTTCTGAGAGTCCTGCACTTTCTGCTTTGTTCTTCTGGAGCTAATAGTACATTTCCAGTAAAAATACTTCTTGTTGGTTTTGTAGTATGAAGCTTTATTTTACTTTAAAACAAATTGATTTTACTTGATGAAGTTTGAATATGTTTACTTTATTTCATGCATTTACTTCAGCTGCAAAGTGACAGTTTGAGAATACGAACAGAAACGTCTCTATAAAATCCACAGACTATAATATAATGTTGAGCAGGAAACTAGTTAAAGATGGTTCTACTTTCTTATGGCTTTAGCATCTTAAATCAGACACACCTCAGGTAACTGAATACGCTCTGAACACTTCTACAAAAACACAGTAAATTCCATCAAGTAGTTTTTCAGTTTAAGTCTGAGAATTTGTACCATTTGCACAAGTGCTGAACTGCTGTTGTTACTCTTACTCAAGTACAAGATTTGTGTATTTTATTTCTCCACTGTACTTTTGCATAAATCACGTGTATGAAGCTGCAGTTCAGAGGTCATAAAACACCATCATTCAGTTCTCTATGAAGACATTTTCCCATGAGCTCCTTCTCTGAGTTTTTTAAATTTGGGAGCAAAGGAAAGAAAGTTAGAAAAAGAAGAAGCTGTGGAAAAAAAACAGATGACTCAAGCCTTTGAACCCCTGGACGCCTCTGACATGTTCTGTAGTTTCTCAGCTCACATGGGTTTATTTTTGGGTGCACATGCTAAGAAATTGTCAGGAAGTAGAAGTCCTTCCACTGTACTGTTGACTCTACCTCCCATCACGCTTCATTTAATCCTTTATTCAGATACTGTAATGGTATGATGTGCAGGCCTTTAGGGATGACACCAGGCTGCTGTAGAGACACCTGTTGTTTGAATGTCTGGGTTATTGTAGTGAGCTGAACCATGACTGAGGGTGTTTTTGCAGCGACCAGCAGCACATTGCTCCTGTCACTGCAGATGAACCCTGAAACTCCCACAGAGCTTTAAGTTGTTGTTTTCACAAAGAAAATTTATTTTATCACTTTAAAGATGTTTTTTCCAGGTTTATCTTGAGACATTACTCACATGTCCATATGTGCATTGGAAGAGTTACTGGTGGCTGTTGTCATTCCTTCTGTCGTTACTGGCTGTGAAGTGGTGAATCCATAGACTGTAAAAGATAGGGGGGGGGAAATTCAGAGACGCTGTGAAATGGCAGCCATCTTGAAGGTTTATGTCGCACTGTGTGGGATGGGTCGAATTATCTGTGTCACACTGTACAATGTCAGTTTTTGAGGAAGCAGACCACAGTGAAGGCGTGGTGAAACAAATGACTGTGATACAAAAATATGCGAGAAGAGACACTTCATCAACTTCATCATCCATCTGCCCCACTGTCATGTTTTCAAATGCAGCAAAACAAAAAAACAAGTTTGGCCATAGCCATAAGAGAGTTCTTATAATAGCACTTGCTCTGTTATTTTTCTTGTTTAATTGAAAAGATGACATGTCTGCCATTGTATTCAGCATCATTGCATGTCATATTCTCATTGATTTGTGTGCCGGCTTGGGCTGGACCTGCAGCATTTGGTCTGGTCTATAACAGGGGTCAGAATGCTTGACAGAGTTGCTTGTCTGATCTGCGTTTGTCAATTTCTGTAACTTTTCCAAAAAACAATCCAACCAGCTCGTCCACACGCGACGATTAGCCACCTGTGTAGGCTGTGTATCTCACTTTCCTCATGCCTTTGAGGAAAAATTGTCCAAAACTGCGCGCTATTATCCCCACATTTAAACAATTACCATGTCCCGTCTCCATCTATTGCACCTGGTTTTTCACTTGGCCTTCGAGTGAAAGCTATAAAGGCCTTTGTCTTGGATGTTGGTGGACGACACTGTTGCACAATGACTTCATTTCAAACACCTTGGCTTACTGTGGGATCTTAGAATGGATTTTTGTGATGATGCAACATGATCCAAGAAGTCAAATAGTAACTAAATAGTATACAGGTGGAATGGAGAGAGAGAGAGGACAATATTCCTCTTCTGTCTTGCTTTTATGAATGTGAGGGTGAAAGTGTGCTGGTTTAGTGTTCCTATGCACCACAAAGCAGACGTGTGTGTGTGTGTGTGTGTGTGTGTGTGTGTGTGTGTGTGTGTGATTCAATCTGGTTTTGTCACGCTGAGGAAGTGACACAGCTGCTAAGGTCAGCAGGATACAGAGAGGGAAGGAGAGAGCGGGTCGTTGTCATGGTGCACAGCTAAACAATGGAGTGAGGAGGTCGGAGAGGAGACGGCACTGCACGGTTGAGACCCTTGAGGAAAAAAAATCACCTCATACACTACACACATACACTGATGAACAATACACCCTCTAGTAATTACACACACTGGACAAATTCACACCTGACAGCGAACACCCCAAAACTCACCCTGCGCATCCAACTCAGAGTCTTTGTTGGTAAAACGCACAAATCACAGCGCACCAACACACCCCCGTCTCTCCTTCTCACTCTCCATTACTTTCATAACAACATTTATAATCATCTACATGACAATCTGTGTGGGGCTCTATAGTGAGGCTCGGGGGTGACAGGGGTTAGCGCTGAAGGGAAGCGGTGCATGCTGGGATTGCGGCCTGCTGAGAGAGTGGCATTCTGGGAGGCGGTGTCCTGCGGGCAGGGCCTCTGGGGGATGCAGTATGGTTAATAGGCCTTTCATGGCCGGCCCACAAAGCCTTTTGTCCCGAGCTAATTCATCCAGCCCTGCATGGAGAGATGGAGAGGGGGGGAGGGGCACCATGGAGGGTTTTTTGGGGTTGGGAGTCCCCATTTTTTTCTCCTCTCTCTCCCTCTTTTTCGGCTCTGCAGTGCAGAGCAGGGTGGCGCTAGTGTGAGGGAGCCACATACAAACAGAGCCCTGCTCGGTAGCAACAACACCAAAACATTGGCACAGCTCGCAAAGAGCTGGCAAACTGCAGCACAACACTGGAAAACACCCACGATTAATGACTCCTCAGAAACAACTTGAAGCTGGAATAACTCGCTGGGTATGACGTGCAAAGTCTGGGATGTGGATAAATTAATGTGGAGAGGGTTTTTAATTAACTGAAAGAGCAGAAAAAAGTCCAAAATATGCACCAAGTGGGCGTCAGTCTGCACGGGAACACGCTTTCACCTGAACAAGAGCAACAGGTGTCATCAAATGGCCCAGCTTGTGAGTGAATGGAGCCCCGCTGGGGTGCAATAATCCCTCAGGTACATCATGGTGGGAGTTCCTACGCTCACAGGGGCGAGACGAGCTTCCCACCAACACACCCCACTATCACACCCTGTGATCTGGGAATAGTCAGTTATTAATGAAGTGGACAGGAGCGGCTCCCCTCGTCTCAAAGTGTGCTGATTGAAGTGGAGAAGAGAATTCCAGAGGGAGGGGTGGAGGGGTTCGGGCTGTGATCACTGTGGTATGAGAGTGTGTGTGTGTGTGTGTGTGTGTGTGTTGCACAGTCCTGACTGGGCCCGTCCAGTTCACAACAACACGACACAGCACCAGCACTGCACAGCTGCACTGGAGGGCCTGCAGGCCTCAATGGACGGGGGTCAATACAAACTCTGTGGGGACCAACGCATACCAAATCAGGGGGGGCAGAGCAGGAGGAGGGGGATGGGGCGCACTTTTCTCCTCCAGGGCTACTTCTATAAGAATTAAGCTTCTAGGAGTTTTTCTCATCATGCAAGTCTCTGTGTAGTTAATAAAAAAAGAGATCCAGGTTCTACTTTTACGCACAAGCTGTGCAGAGGTTGTGAGCAGGGATCTGGAGAAGCGGCGGTGCAGGACCCAGCTCTGGGATTTTGGGAGCCAGTCCCTATTGTTCAGATCCCTCCTCCTGCTTGGGAAGTGGGAGGACCCGAAAAGGCGTCGCAAAAGGGAGAATTGTTTGAGAGCTCAGTCATCCAAAAACGGCCTTTCAGTGTGAGAACTTGGGGAGCCGAAGAAAATGTCGGTGGCATCGCAGTAAATTACTAAAGCAGCGAGGCTTTAGAGGGAAAAGAGAAGCAAAACGTTGTTGTTTTTTGGGGACTAACACTCACAGGAAAAGAGAGGAAAAGAGGAGGTCGTCTGTGAGCTCCAGATCCAGCAGTTTGGGTGAGTTTGATCCCTTCATGCGGTCCATGTTTTCACGCTTTCTATCAACATGTTTCACAAAGTTGCGGATAAATGTATCGGTTTTAGTGCTTGTTTGCGACTCGTGGGAAGTTTCTACCAACTCGTATGTTACTTTGTTTCCAGAGAAAGTTGTGATTTTTGGTGTCAGATTGCTACTTAGTGCTGGAGACTACTTTGGTAGCCGCATTTGTTTTGTTTTATCTTCTTATTCATCCGCATTAACTTTGCTACAAACATCTAATTTCTCCTCTATTTGGATGCATCCGTGCGCTTTTACGCACAGTTTTCTCGGTGCTTTTAATGAGAAATAGTCACTTTTCTCCTCCGGACTTTAGCCTGTTGTTGATTGGATGAGCTGCCTCCGTCTTCTCCAAAGTTTTCCTCTATTTTCTGCCGACTATTTCAGCACAATACATGTATGACGAGAGGAATCAAACTAGTGTGACACGTTGCAGAAAGTCTCGGTTGTGTTTTTGGACATAGGTGCGTTTTTTGGGGGTAAAAATGCGTCTGCGTTTTGAAGGCCGCAGCCTATAGTCGCTCCCATAGGGTAACAGAAAACAGACATGGTGAGCTTGTGCCAGATTTACCCCCATATTATCATCTAGGAGTGCAGCAGTGCTGTGGTAAGATAGGGAACAGTGAGCATCATAAGCAAGGCAATAAAAATGATGGATGTCCTCAGTGAAGCATCTTACAGTTTCTTAATGATGCTTCTAATGAATTATATTTTTTTGCAGTATAGCCCATGTTTTTGCACCCTCTTCTTCATGCTCAAAATGCCCTGCCAAAGTTTTATTGTTGGATAGAGAAAACCATAATAACACTACCTGAGTGCATTTCTATAGCCCCTCTCCCTTCTTCAACCCCCCCTCAAACCAAGCCTGGTGTCAGAATAACCTAATTAAAGCCTCCAATAAACTGACAGCTGCTCAGTGCAGCCAGGAATGCAGCATCCTGCCTCTCTGTCAGGAGACTCTCTCCTGATATCAACCTCTCATTCAAGGTCTGATTTAATGAGAAAATGTTTGTCTTAATCCCCCTGGGCTGCTAATGAGTGTTGGCCGGGGTGTCACTCACCGTGGGGGCCGGGTACAGAGCCAGAGGAGGAGGGAAGGGGGGGTCCAGGGACATGGCCTGCAGGAACAGCCGCAGGGGCTCAAGTTTCCAACCCCAGGTGTCGTTTTGTTGTTTGAGATTACATTTAGCCTCGGCCGCCTCGCATGGAGGAACCTCTGCGATTCAGTGACAGACATGGCATCAGACAAGAGGGCCCGATTGTTCCCACTGAATCAATGTCACTTGGATTAAAAGTCGCAACGAATGGCCTGGCCTCGTCCAATTAGGCGCACAGCTTATAGGGGAATTAATTGGTCTCAGTAAAAAAAAAGGAGGCTCTTGTTGTTTGGTTGCAGGGTTCGTTGTTGTTGTTGATCATCTCTGGCAGCCGGGTGGATCAAAGTTGGACTAATTGATTCCAGTCTGATTATCTGCCTGTTTCTCACACTGTTTGTCCCTTTTGATTAGTCATGTGGAGCCTGGAAAAACACAATTACAGGATCAATCTGACAAAATCCTACAAGTGTCACAGAATATGTTAAACCAATTTAAAAGTACAGTACAGTAGGTTTCATAGCTGGACACAACAGGCACCCCTCTAATCCTTATATGAGTATTATAATGATATTTTTTGTTCAGGATATGATACTGAATGCGTTCATTCAGTCCGAGGCCAAAACCACAGCTATTGCCTGGAAGTACACTAGTTTTCATTTGAAACAGAAATACAACAATTGAACAGAAAATTCCAAAACACCTAGCTTCTCAAATCTTTGTCTTCTTTAATCTTAACTTGAATGTATTTGGATTTTGGACTGTAGCTCGAACCAAATACACAATTTGAAGACGTCACCTTGGGCTCTGAGAAAGTGAGACATCATCAGGCTAATTTCTAATGACAATAAAGTAATTGTCAGCTGCAGCCATAGATTATGTAAAAGTAGACCTCAATCCATTGTTGAATACCGCAGGCACGCTTCAAGTCTCTATAGGAGTTTTATAATATCATGTTTTTTCTATAGAGGGCGTTGTGATGAATGAAAGTCTTTCAGGCTGCAGTTCCAGGCCAAAACAACAGCTATGGCTTGGAAGTGGAGGATAATTACCCTCAAAGGTGACTAAAATCCTTCACGCTGTTGACTAAAATTGCACATACTTACAGACGAAACAGGCCTGCAGGAAACTGACTTTATTGTCTTTTGGTTACATGTGTCAGAATGTAGGAGCCATTTTTGTCTGACTGTTCCCAGTTTTTACAATGAAGCTGGAACTTGAAATTATATTTGATTGAACTTGGTTACCTGCCAAACGGGCATGTAGCGCCGTCGAATGCTGCCAGTTTTCCACCATTTATCCAAAAACTGGTGCATAGTTTTTCAGCCAGTCTATAGGAGCTGAGTTTTCACATGTGTTTGTAGCTTGTAAAGAAAAGTTACAGTGTGGATTTAGGTATGCGGCCAATAGCGGCAAAGTTTCTCGCTCATATCTTAGTGTCATATTGAACTGTGATGTCAGATACGAGTGGAAGGATAGGATTTGACTTGTTTGACTCTCGCCTTGTGCAGCCTGGTGTGTTTTTACATCTGGATGTAAATCAAAGTCTTTAGATGGAGATGGATTTCGAGATGCATTTCGAGATTACAAACAGCCAGCGGTTACATCAGGACTGCTCTCGCCGCCCGTGATCTCGTGTTTGTGAGCTGAAGTTCCGGAGTTTTGACTGTGCTGCTGGAAAGCTGCACTGTTATTGTAGAGGGTGTAACATTGGCGTTAATTGACAAAGGAGAAAAAAATCCTTCCTGAGGGCACGCTTTCATCTCGGTGACAGCGGGTACACTCGTGCAGTCATAACAGCCTGCAGGTACAATCTGTGGGCCTTTGCTGCACATATGTGAGCGTGTGCACTCTTTGCATTGGAATGCTCTGCTCGTCGTTGTGGTCCTCGAACCAGCCTCACCTGCAGGGTCTTCTAGAGATTACTGCGCAAGAAGGAGGAGAAAAGAGCGTGTGTGTGAGAAAGAAGAGAGTGGTTTACATGTAATTTCAATGAGGGTTTTGTGGCTTAATGTACTTTTCATAAACTAGCAAGTAACACACTCAAAGCCAAATAAGGCTGTTTCATTTCCCAGAGCCGGACAATTATTGGCCTGTTGACATACGGTGCATTAGTCCTACAGCGCTGACAGATTGGAGGCTCTGGGCTCAGGCCTCGTGCCCCCGGGAGGTTTTCTGTGTCCAGTCAGACATCGGATAACCAGAGAGGGACACCTGGACCGGCAGGTGGCCGGGGTCCAGGCCCCTCCCCTGGGGTTGCATACCTCTCTCCTCCTGATCCTCCCTGTCAGCCAGGACCACAGAGTGAGAGAGAGCGAGAGAAGGAGGAATGTGAGCTCAAAAAAAGGGGGAAAAGTGAAGGAGAAAGTTCTGACAGGGAGTTGGAGAGGCTAATTAAACAGGCCACGATCAAACAGAGGGAGATTTTAGAGACATAGATGACAATAACTTGGATGGAAGGAAAGAAGAGAAAGAAAGTCTGTTGCAAGAGAGGCGAGATTCGTGAGCAACTGTTCCTGAGCAAAACACCTTTGTTAGGTTTCAAATAATATTCAGGAACCATATATGGATGTCCATCGAGTTTATAGCTATATCATAAATTATAATCATGCTTGCAGTTGTTTTAACAGCCTAATGGGGATTATCCAAAGCCTTTAAACCAACCGAGTTGATTTGTTCCACTACTTAAAGTAAAAGTCAAAAAGCCCTTGATTGGATAATGAAGTTACCAAGGCCATGCTCTCACTCTCTCTCACACACACACAAACACACACATTGTGAGGCTGGTGTGAGTGCTCTTAGATCATTGATCAACTCCAGACTCTGGTAAGAAAGCAGTGTGTGTGTAGACAAATAGCCCTGTGTGTGCAAAGCAGATATTTGGACAAAGATTAGGGGGTGTTATTACGAGCCAAAAGCAACTCAGACACTCTAATAGATCATTCACACACAGGCGCAAGATTGCTCTCTGACTGGGACTGAATTGAGCCTCGGCCACTCACACGTACACACACTTGTGTCATTTTGGTTAACTTTGTTAGGCTAGTTCAAGGTCTATTAGTTAGGTCTTCTGCTCGAGAATTCCTTTCACATGCAGTAATATTAACTGCGTTCTGCATTTCTGTCTCGAGCAAGTGTGAACGAAACAATAAAAGCACCAGAAAGACAAAAACGTCAAGGAATCTGGGTCGTGTTCCAGGGCTTTAACCAATAATAAGATTTAAATTGTTGCCCCAGAGAGAAAAAACTCATCATTGAAGAATGTCAAACTGGCAGGAGAAGACATGATTCAACAGAATAAATCACTGGGCACCAGATTAGTTAGTTATTGGGCCCCTGAGGTTATCACAACTGGAATTTTCCATCGACAGCGCTCCTCTTGTCTTCTGTGTGTGTGTGTCTGTGTGCGTGTGTGTGTGTGTGGTTGTGATTTTATATTTCAGAGCTTAGGATAATGCACATCCGTGAGCTCTGAGTGACAGGACAAATGGCAGCTCTGCTTTACCGCGTCTCCCTCTCTCGCACACAAATCCAGCTTCTGACACTGAGAGCTCTCTTTGAAACGAGCCTCCTCCAGCTGTTTCTCCTCTTAAGAAACTCTTTCAGACCCACAGCTTTCATTCTAAAGCCGTGGAGCGGGCAGGCAAAGTCGGGTTGCACCATCTCCAATGCAGTTGACGCCCAACACCCTTGCTTTCTGTTTAATTTCCTGCCTCTTCTCCGTTTTCTGATTCCTCCTCATATCTGTTTTTCCTATAACTCGGTCGTTTTCATATAACTTCACAGCCTTTTCTCCATTCCCTCTCTCTTTCCGCCCCCCCCCCCTTTTTTTTTTGCCTTATCTCAATTTCCTAATGCCTCCTCATATCTGTTTTTCATATAATATTTCACTCTCCCTGCTTTTCTCTTCCTTCCTTCGTCTCCCACTGAGACTTCTAGGGCCAGTCTCCCTCTCTCTTCCCCCCCCCTCTCCTGGTTCCTGCTGAATAATGGGGAGAAATTGCTCTTGATTTATAATTGGTTCCATTCACTCTGATGCATGAGCTGCCAAAGGAGTTGGGGGGCCCCTTTCACCCCATCACGTCCCTCCCTCCCTCGCTCCTTCCCTCCCTCCCTCCCTCGCTCCTTCCCTCCCTATGATGCAGGAACACACAAGGAGGCAGGCTGCGCATATGTACAGCTATGAAAGTCTATATTAGCATGCATGAATGCCGTGGCGTGTATGTAGTTTATCTCTCGGGCCGGGGATAAGTGGTAGCCTGTTTTTTTGCCTGTTGACATTTGGTGTTGGAAAAACTTCCTGAGGTCTACATATTTATGTGCCTCTGTGAGTATACTTTTACCATGTAATA
Organism: Centropyge bicolor; assembly: GCA_037975185.1. Taxonomy (NCBI): domain Eukaryota; kingdom Metazoa; phylum Chordata; class Actinopteri; family Pomacanthidae; genus Centropyge; species Centropyge bicolor. The sequence continues at coordinate 6,319,872 of JBBMOC010000014.1, forward strand.
GAGTTTGTGTGATTGCTTGCTTATGTGTCATCAATTGTGTGTGTGTGTGTGCGCGGGGAGAGAACACAGGCAGGGAAAGAATGGTTGTGGGTAAATGAAATATGTAACTGCATGGGCGTGTGTGTGTGTTTGTGTGATGAGCACTGTGAAATCCTGGGTATTAGTTAGTTTTCCCAGTACTGTATGAGACTGATTGTGTGTGTGATCCATGTACTGAGACTCTTGGTGTTTAGTTAAAGCTGCTCAGAAATGCTCCACCTTTCACCTTTCAACAAGTTTGAAGACATGCTCATGCGCCATATTTTTGCAGCTTGACATCATGCTTTTTGTTGTTCAGTCTGATTTGAGAAGAGAGAACTTTTTGTATTTTTTTCCTCATTAAATGATTCAACAACATTTTTCATGTGTGATGATACCAAATGTATACAGCAGGACTTTAATACAGTTTTAGAGTTTGTTTAATCTATAAAGGTTTTAGTTTAAATCCTCTTTTATTTCATCCAGATTTTAGACTATAGCTAATCTTTCCTGTCACTCATTCAGCTTTACTTCTTTCCTGCTATCACCCAGTTTCCTTCTTTGCTGCTTTTCCTCTGTCATTTATTCATCCACCTCTCCTTCTTTTCTTCCATCTAAACATCTGTCTTTCCCTCTGTCATCTGCCTCCCCTTCTTTACTTTCACTACCCATCCTTCTTTCCATCCATCCATCCTTTGTCACCCATCCATCTATCAATACTTCTTTACTCTTTCCTTCTGTCCTTATATCCATCTACCTATCTCTCCTTCTTCCTTCTCAACCATCTTTCTTTTTTTTCCAAAGCCAGACTTTCCATACATTGCAGTGTCTCTCCTTCCTTCTTTCTACCCATCTACCTTTCTTTCTTTTATTCTTCCTTTGCATCCATTAATCCCTCCCTCCGATTTGATTGGCTAACGGCTACCTACATCCCAGTCTGGTCCATCCATTCGCCTCAAACTCCCCCAGCAGCACCGATGATCCGATCCTGTTCCCATGGCCCCGGTGGGCACGCTGGCATCCCACACCAGGCCGAGGAATGTGGGTGGGTGTGTTCGCCATGGCACAGTAATTAGCTCTCCGTGGTTAATTCGGCTTCGTTATCTAAATTATGCAAATGCTTCGGTGCCTAATTGATTAGAACGCCCCCCTCCTCTACATGGCAGGCCTGTCCAGATCCCTCTCGTTAATCCTCGAGACGCTCTGTAGCTCGTTAGTGTCGGTTCGGGGGGTTGAAGGAGGGGTTGGACGGGCATATAGCTCGTTAATACTTTGTGAAGCGTGTGCATATGTGTGTGTGTGTGTGTTATGAAGGGAGGGGGGGTAAATTCTCAACCTCGTTAGGGATGCTTAGATGCTTTTGATGTGTAATTTTATGGCATGAGAACGAGTGATGTCTCGAGTAGAGGATTTGGACTGGCCCCCTCTCCACCTGTTGGGCTGATTTTCCATGCCAAGATAAAACTCCACAAGGTTCTCTTGTGTCTGAGAAGATAGATGGGAATAGATTTAACATTTGTTCTCTGCCAAGTTTTTTTGCTTATGTAAAGTACAACAGAGAAGAACAGAGATCCTTCACTTCAGTTGGCATTATCCACGGTGCTGTGAAGTCGAGACCGCAACCAGAAACATGATCTCACTATACTTGTACATATTGTTCTCATTTTTGACACGAGGCTGATGGCTGCAGAAAAATACTTGGCCAGACTGTTTCACCAGTTTTATCCCCCTATGCCAACTTTTAATAACTTTATGTCCTCGATCTATCTTGTAAAAGTCTTACAAACCTCTTATTTTTGCATGTAACATATGTTTGTGTGCTGATAAAGGTTCACAACACAGACTGAACTGAGTGAGTTAATGGTCTATGATCAAATGCAGATATGATTGGGTGATTAAGCAGTTTGTAGATCAAAAAAAAAAACTTGAAATCATTTACCAAGATGTACATTGGATGGCTTTAGTTCCAGTTGAGTTAGTTGAGTTGTTTAATCGATTTGGTCCAATGACAGAAAATGTTGACATCCACTACTTGCTAAAGTAAAAATGCCTAAAATTCTTTGTTCCAGATTCTCAAATGTTATGCGGCTTGTTTTCTTGGTCTTTTATGATATCAAACGGAATCTCTTGTGGCTTTCAACTATTGGTTTAACTAAACAACACATTTGAATTTGTCCACTTCAGCTTTGGGTATTTTGATTTTTCTCAAATTTTGTGGACCTAATAATTGATCAGCCAATGAGGAAAATAATTGATAATGAAAGTAATTATTGGTTTTGCAAATCTGCAAGAGTTAACTGATGAGAAGAGTCGTAGTCCGTTGCAACATGGACCTTTTCTCTTGTAATACGGAAGTCAAACTGTAGTCACTGTGAGGTCTGTTAGGTGAGTATCCATCACGCATCGTGCTGTTAAGTGAGAATGAAATGTGTCAGAACAACCTTTGTGTTATCATTGTCCTTAATAGGTGACTTGCTTCGGGCGTGCTCCAAAAAAAGTATTTGTATAAACGATAAAATTATTATCATAAATGTACGCTGACAACTCAACTAGTGGCTTGAAGTAACAACTACTAGTCAACTAGAAAAATCTGTAGCCCGGGCCCATCTATAAATGAATCAATAATGTGAAAAAAAATTGCTAGTTGCAACCTTATCTGTGATTACCTCCTTAAAATCTCCCCCCTCCTTGTTCCCATCTTGTTGCTCTTTTCCTGTTTGATGGTCTGATGGCAAACCGGGTGTGTTGTTGGTTTGTTAAGCAACCTCTGGACCCTCCTCGTCCTCCTCCACTCAGCACACACCGGGGCCAGGCCCAGAGACCAGCAAACACATTGACGGAGTGAGGGGAAAATATGTTGGGACATTCAGCGACGCTCTCACACACGCTCTCTCAAACACACCCTCTCATTGACAAGGCCCTGCTCTCTCCTCCTGCTTGCCCGCCAGTTGACATCCTCTCTATTAATTTGAGTAGCCGTTCTGCTTTCTCAGTCAACCTCTCCACCCCCCCACTGTCTCCATAAACCCCCTTCACCCATCTCACATCAATCCATAAAGGCATTGAATCCCCCTCCTCCTCTTGCCTCCCCAAACTCTCTACACACTACTCTCAAACCTCTTGGTCATTGAGCCCCCCCCTCCCTTCTCTTTGGTCATTGAGCAGGGCCCATCAGCTCTTCCCCGGGCCCTTCAGAGTAGCGTCTCCCCTTTCTCCAGGGGTCCACAGGGTCTTTGTCCGTGCACCGGCTCACTGCTTTACAATGACTCTCCACTCTATTAAGGTGCGTTCTGCCTGTTAGCGTCGCGAGGGGCAACCGGCCTCCCGCATGGCAGCTATGCAGCATGGCATTGTGGGCCGCGGGCCCGAGCGGGGCAGTTGAACCCCCGGCACTCCTCACACTTGACACCGCATGTGTTTATCTAAAGGGGGGGCTTTGTGGTGTTTGGAGAACCTCGAGAGGGGGAGGGGGGGGAGCACTGGGTGTAAAAAGACGTAAAACTGGGGGAGGAGGGAGGGCAAGAGGGGAGTTTTGGGGAGGTGATAAATATTCAACAGCTCAGCTCCTCAGAAGGAGTTACTACCCTGCTACCCCTCCACCACCACCTCCCCCTCTGTGTGTCCTCTTCATGCCAGAAAGCAGATGGAATGTGAGCGCTCAGGGAGGAGGCTCCAGTCTGGTTTTATCCAATTAGCAGGGTTGTCAAAATGAATTTATCCACGGAGGCAGGGGGACAATGGGACTGGCAGTGGCCCGGGAGAACAGGGGCCCCGGTGTCTTTACTTAGCACGCTCACAATGAACTTCTGTCAAGTGACTCTCTCCCTCAATGACATATAAGGCACTCGCATACCTACACTCATGATGCATGCCTGCACACCATCGCCAGCAACCTGCAACTGGTCCTGCTCTCCCCGAGTCCTCTCCACCAAACATGGACACACACACCTGTGTTCAAAACTGCTTCCAAGTCTTTTGAGTTGGGTCCAAGTCAAGTCACAGGTTATGCAAATTCAAGACAAGTCCAAGTCTAGTCGCAAGTCTTTAAAACCGAAATACAAGTCAAATCCAGTCTTTAATTGTTGACCATTAAAAGGACACATGGTTTGAATATTTTTCAGGCATTAATCCAACTTTTACTGACACTAATTTTAATTTCTCAACTTAAGCTGCTAATCCAAATGCTGATCCAGCATCACTGCTCTCTTTTCCCAATTTAAAAACTGCATACCACAACAGACTGAACTCATTGGAATATGTTAGATAACATCATGGCCAACATCTGATGCTCTTATTACAGTCAGTTTCAGCACTAATATCCCAAAGTAAAGGTGTTGTTTCACTTTTTTGCTCAAATCCACGTATCTAATGAATGAATGCATAATGTGTGTATGACCATACAAAGACCACCTGTAACAGATTTGCAATACACTATGACTATGCAAAATGTCTCATATGTTAAATGTTAGCTTTACAAGAACATAACTTAGAAAATACAGTCTGAAATTGGAAAAAAATACAACATAAATTAGTAAGTATCAGATTAAAGAACGAGTAAACAAGCCTATAACTTGGACCAGATGTTCGTCTCCAACTTTCTGCTGCAACACACACATTTCCATTGGTACTATAACAGTATTGAGGTTCTATACACAGCCCTACCTGCAGCTGTCTTTTTTTTTTTTTTTTTTTTTTGATTATACTGGGATTTTTCTAAATCAAAATGTAAGTCTTGTTCCCAAAAGTCTTGGGAGTCAAATCAGGTCTCGCAGTAGTCATGTATCAGCTCTTCAGCATGATTACAGAAATAGCTTTACTCTCCTGTAATCATACTTCTCCACTGGATCTGGCAGATTTGGGCCGTTCACACAGTTCTCCTCACTGCACTGTCACTGAAGTATGTTTTAATACCACAAAGCTGCTCCCACAGAGTGTTTGCCATGCAGCGTTTGTTCCTCACGAGTGAAGCTGAAACAAAATGGTCACAGGCGCACATTAATGCACAACTTCTCTTGTGATTTAGGGGAGCTGTCTTCGCGTATGCTCTGGTTTTTATCAGTCGCGCTGACGCGTAGGAGGCTCTTCTGCCTCTCTCTGTCTGCGACCTCTCTGGGAAGGATGGATGGAAAAAGTTGGACATAGATGTCAGGCCAACTTTTCATCTTGAGGCAGGGTATCCGCTAAACAAACATGGGACCCAGCTGACTAATGAATCAGACGGACAGACGGGCTCAGAGGAGTGAGGCTGTTTTTAGGGAGCGATGATGTACGAGAGGCCTTCTCATACCGCTATTATAACAGAGCTCTATCTCTGTTTCTGTCTCTCCTCCTGTCTCACTCTAATTTACAAGTGAGAGACGTATATTGGACAGGTAAGAGGCTTTCATTGGTGAGGTAGTGTATCCTGCTGTGCGTCCAGTTGGCAGATTGACTGCTGTGGTTTACGGTTAGGGCCCCTCACGGTTGGGACAGGTGCTCGATACAGATGTATGTGTCTTTTATGGGCAGCTGTCCCGGGTTGTGTCCATACGGCGACCGGCCACAGAAGCCACAGGCCTTCAGCTTTGCTCACTCCTGGTTCCACAGTAGCTTGCTGTTTGTTTACTGAGTGAGCCCACTACTGATGGGCTAGTCTGAGTGGAAGAGTGAGTGAGTGAGACATGTATGTAGGGCTGCAACTAAGGACTAAGGATACTGAAAATGTTTCTCTAAGTAGTTATGATCTTCTTTTTTATAATTATGGATTTGCAATGAACCATGTGACTTTTGTGTATGAAAGTGGCAGATGTACAGAGAACCCAACTCTGCACATCCTCACAACTTCTTGGAACATTTTGGTGTCTTTAAGCTCAGTGTTGTTGTTTTTTTGGCCAGCAACTTTATTGTTTTGACCCACTCTCACAGCTCTCATCAGCTTTGTTGGGCCACAGCAGGCAGCTTTTTCCAGCAAACCAACTGTTCAGCGCCAAAGAGCAGACTCCACATTTCATCACTAAAGAGCCAGATATTTCCCTCAAGAGTTGCTCAAGAACAAAAACAGAGCTTTAAAAAAAACAGTTATTACAGGTTTTAATAAATGAACTGTTGATTCCCAAAAGTGATCAATCAGCAAATCATCACAGTTCCACGGTTTTTTTTCGTGTGAGTGTTCGAGCAGCCCGCCCTCCCATTGCCGCTCATGTCGTGAGAATTAACAATCTAAAATTGTTTACACACATTCATAATAAGCAATTAAAAATGCAGCAGTGCAATGTGTGGCCTCGTGTGACAGATGGCGAAGTTAACAGCTGTTTTTCCGTCAGCCTGCTGCTTTGCTCATTTTCAATAAATGTGCCAGGCAGCCAAACATTTTCAGCGCCGCCATTAGATGATGAAGGTGCACTGTAAGAGTTTCCATTCTCTTACTGTCCTGCTTTGGCCTCTTCTGTGCGTGTGTGTGTGTGTGTAGTCCCTAATCTCTGAGCTTCATTTATCATCCCCTTGCCATAATAAGATCAGGACAAATATGTATGAGAAAGCAGCACGCTACCATCTTTTTTTTGCTATATCGACACAGGACAGTTTATGCCCTTGAGAATGTGCATGTTCAGCGACATGTATGTATATGAGAGAGAGAGAGAGAGGGAGTAATAGAGATTCAGTTTTGCAGGACCACCCTCCTCATCCTGACGGGAAGTTGTTAGTTTAACCTGACAGGAAAGAATTCGGGAAACTTGGCAGCAGGCGACAAGGGAGAGAGAAAAGCTCCCCTCTCTGCATTAACTGTTAATAGACTGACCATTACCGTCGTCTTCTCCATTTTCCTCCTGATACATACTGCGCTGAAGTATAAAAGACCCCTCCTCTCGTCCATCACACACACACACACTCCTCGCTGCTGTGATATATATTTCCACCCCCCTCTCCCCGTCCTGCCTCTCATTAGTTGTTCTTTGTCCCAACTCCTGAATGCAGCCTGTGTGTTTTCCCTTCTCCTCTCCCTCCCCCTCCTCCCTCCTCCTGGACTCTCTACCTGTATCGGTTACACCTGAGCGGGAAGGTGGAGGGGTCGGGTTACGGCCCGCAGAATGAGGGCGCCCCTTTGATGAGTGCAGGCTGGATGGGTGCGGGTACAGGCGGAGGAGATGGGGTCAGCGGTGAGATGGGGGCTGAAAGAAAAGAAAGGCTCTATTTGTGTCTGGAGTTTGGCTGCTGAGGGTTCTGCAGAGTGCACCACCTCGCCCGGGCTGTGTTTCCTTAATGGCAGCCCGCTTGTGTACGTGTGTGTGTGCAAGTATGATAGAGCGGCTTATGTATGAGTCAAGATCGACTGTTTAGATGGATGACGTGTTTTCAAGCTGAATTTTGGAGTCTTTGTTTTCTGTGTAGCTCTGCCTGTGTATGGTGTATGCTGTTTGTCTTGAGTCAAGTCTGTAAATGACCCTCTGACCTCCTTCTGTGTATGTGTTTCAGGGGGTAGTGTATGGAAGATGTCTGGAAAGCGAGACTGGACTCCGTGGATGAAAAAGAGAAGGGCTCCAGTGTTGTGCGCTCTGGGTGCAGTACTGCTATGCTGCCTGCAGTGCGGCGCCTCTCTCCCCGGTGAGTAGACGAAATGAGATGAGTGAAAAACTGGATCTTTATGGAACAAACTGCAGTTAAAAAAAGTTACAAATTTGTACCTTCCTCTTCACTATTTCAAAATGCACACTACTGACTTGATCCATGCTCGCACTATGAATGCCTTTACATTCGTTTTTCCAAACACCTGGTGCAGGATAAGTCTTGCCAGGGACAAAATATTCTGGCTCAGTCACAGAGAGGGAGATGTTGTACGTGTTTGGCAGCTGCAGCAGCAGTTTATTTGAAATGAGCTGAAGAAGTGGTGGAGTTTGGATGAGCCGTACAAGCCACCACGAGAGAACTGAAAAAGAAGAGGAGTATTGTATGTGCAGCTGCAACGACTAGACCCTGAACTGATTAGTTGGTTCAAAGATAATTAATCAGCAACTAATCTGACAATCATTAGAAATTTTAAAGCAAAAATGTTAAGAAAAGCTGTTCTTAGTCTGACATTGCATCACCTGTTTGAGTTTTGCACCAGTCGCCAAAATGAGACATTTTGTTCTTTAGGGTTTAATTTATGATATTTTTGTAAACCAAATCCTTAATCAAGAAAATAAGCAGCAGGAAATGTAATGAAAAGATTGTAAGTTGCAGCCCTATTTAATTGTATGTATGTCCAAAGACAAAAGGTTTCGCACTGTTGGCCGCACTGACATGTAATCAGTGAGAAATGTCTTTATGTGCTGACTTGCATGAAGTCAAAAAAAGTGTCTCAATGTTTTGCTCAATGCTTTGTGCAACTTCTTCCTCAGACGAGGTGCCAGTGTTCACTGAGGAGCCCATGTCCGTGGTGCAGAAGCTGGGAGGCAGCGTGAATCTGCGCTGCAGTGCCCGGCCCGCCACCGCCAACATCAGCTGGCGCCTCAACGGCCAGGAGTTCTTGGATGGAGATTTGGGTGTTGTGCTGGGGCCCAACAGCCTGTACATCCCCGCACTGTCCAACCTGACTGTGGGCAGATACCAGTGTGTGGCCAGCACCGGCGCAGGAGCCCTGGCTAGTGTGCCTGCTAACGTCACTGCTGCCAGTGAGTAGACACCCACACAAAGCTGAGACAAATAAACACAAACACACGGGCCCCCTTCTTAGGCCCCTTTTTGGTTTGTCAGACTATCCAAAGAACGCCTTTGACTTAATTTTCTCGAAGTAGGACCAAAACACCGAAGGGGCTATATTTGTTTTCTTAAAGCCCTCACCAATACAACACTGTAAACCTTGTACTTTTCCACTGGTCAGTCTGATCCTGAGGTATCATAGTGATCATGGTGAGAAACTAATGCACATTATTCATTGGTGATATTAACTCTAGATAATTAGGCAGTATTTATTCTGTGTAGTTGGATAACAGCTACTTATATTAAGTTTCCTTTTGATTGAGTTAAATTGAATTATTCTCACTGCTGACATTTTTAGTGCGGTGCTGGTCTGAGTGTGCGGTGTTATATTTGATATGCATCGTGGGACTGAGAGGGGGGCCTGAAGCTGTGTAACCTGAGCCGTAAGGAATGGAGGGGACCCAGGGGCCAGGGGCCGGTCAGAGTGGGGAAGAAGGGACCAGGACTCAGCCTGGGGGCCCCCTGCTTCCACCGGCCCCTCAACTCCCCACAACACCACATTCCTCTCCACAGGGCCCGACAGCAGGGCTCGCCAGAAATTATGGCCCCGTAATTGGTTAGAGAGCTGGGGGGGAGATAAGGGTGTTGTGTGTGTGTGTGTGTGTGTGTGGACAGAGGATATGGGTGTATGCCTCACTAGAACACGCCATTAGGTAAAAAAAGAGAGTTGTTAACTGTATTGTTTTACATGTGGTGATGTGATGTATGAGGCTGCCATAGCTGGAGAAACTGGAGGTGTTTCAGGCCAGTCGAGACAAGATCCTCACACAAGATGAGACGTGATGTCACATTCTCTGTCTCCTTAAAGCCCTCCATAACCTTACACACATTAACACACACACACACATTTCTCTTCCTCTGCACATTTTTCACTCTTCGCCCTGTCACTTTCGCTCCTCTTCCCCTCCTTTCATTATCTTTCACTTTCCCCTCCTCTTTTGTCATCTTCGCCTCTCGTGTTTTTGATTTTTCCTCCTGCTTCTGCGTGCGTACAAAGGCAGTAAAAGTTATTGATAGTTTTAATAGTGGATGAATCGTGTTGAGATAACCACATGTGGAGCCAGACTTCGCCCCGCCTTCCCTCAAAAACTTCTCTAATTTAATAACGGTCTCTTCTCGGCCACCCCGAAACCGCCTAAGGAATTGCTCCACTGGGAGTGTGTACGTGCCTGCCTTTCCATGTGAGCCCTCTTAGTTGTACGCACATGTTTTTTGTGATCAGGATAGGTTGATTCCAGACCCTCCTCGCTATCCGACTCTGAAGAATCTGCACTTTTTTGGCATAAGTTAAAAGCTCCTCGCTTGGATTCTTGTGCAGACAATCACCCTCCCCTTTTCGGCTGCAGAAAACAGACATGTATCTGCACAACGTGAACGCACAACACGTTGCACAAACATGTTATAATTCAGACGCGCACAGGCCTCCGACTGCTACACATAAAGATGATGAATGCACTGTCTCTCTAGAAATATTTAAGTCTGCCTTGCCAAGCGGCCCTGGTGCGGGAGGTCTGCTTCACTTTATGAATACCATCAATCCTCCATCCCTACAGGATGCACACACACACACACACACACACACACACACACACACACACACACACACACACACACACAAGCAGAAGAACACACACACATGCATGCTCACATGCACGTACACACACCTGAGAGGCGGCTATGCGGGGTTCTTCCTGTGAAGAATGCGGGGCGGTGTAGCTTTGGAGGGGTTAAAAGGTGTAACTGGAGGAATTTGGGAGAAGCAGGCAGGAGGAGGAAGGTGGGATGGGTAGATATGAGGGGGAAGCGGGGGTGGCTGTAAAAACAGCACCTGATTGATTTAGCAAATGGAGCGCCACACGGTCTCTCTTTAAGGCCCCCCCCAACACACACACACACACACCACTTAGGTCGACATGTCCTGGCTGGGATTCTCATCTTTCAGAATAAGAGCTGAAACAGAGTCAGAGATGGAGTATTGTGTGTGTGTGTGAGTGCCCTGATATCCCCCATTTCTCCCATTAAAAGCTCCCACAGACACAGACAGACAGGCAGATCCAACATGCATGGTGAATAAATCAGCTACCTGCAGTGAAGGTTATTGTTCAGCACCTTGAGTAAATCACTGTGATGTCCCTATCAGTAGATAGTCTGGCCTTAACTAAACTCAACTTATTGAATTAGAGCTGTATACAAAGTCCCATCAGCTGACTGTATATACCAGCAGCTTGGTGCCTCTGCCTGAAAGAGCGGCTGGTCCAAGAAAAACACACCAGTTATAGCACCTCTGGAAAGAATGGAGGGAGGCCGTGTTTGTTAAGAATAAATCAACAAAGGCTGGTAGACGTTTAATTACGTTCCTGGAGAAGTTGTATTTATCTTTCATTTCACTCCTGGACTCCTTCGTGACAAATTTCTCCCGTTGTTACTTTCCTTTTCTCCTTTTCTTATTTTCGTCTCTTTTTGCTTCAAATCTATAAAATGGCAGCAGCTTCCCCCCTCTGCTAAAAATTTGTGGGTTTTTCTTTTTTCTTCCGGCTTCTTAAGAGCAAGTTCTGCTGTTTCCTCCCAAAACCAAACTGGATATCTTTCTTTGAAACTCTATAGGATGGACACCTCTCACCTTTGACCCCCCTGGCCAGGCCCCTGGGTCGCTCTGGCGGGGGGTTTAGGAGGTCAGAGGTCACATGAGTGTCTGTGCTGTGCAGACTGTGTGTCTGCGGGACACAGTCGCAGCACATGGCCCCGGTAATCCCACTCCCCCTATTTCCCACAGAACATGAACCGGCTCCGGTCTCAGTATAATGTTTGACAGGATTAATGACACCTACTCGAATGTTACAGACACCACTTTTAGGCTTTAGACTTATCCAAAGTGATGTGAAATGAGAAAAAATTTGCTAGAGTACCTTTTATAAAATTCCTGTGACTTAAGTCAGATCATGTTAAGACAAGCAGTTTGGACAGACATTACTAAATAGAGGTAGAAGACGTTTCAAAGAGATGCTGTGAGAATGTGGTGACGATACAATGGGGACAGGCTGATATGAGAAACACCCAATATGGAAACAGCACGGTTATTATACAGTTTATTATTGCTGAGAATAGTGTGGTTTTCTGCTTCTAAAGCCGAGGACTGACTGTATACATGTGCAGTTTGATGGGATTTGCACTGTGTATCAGGATGATGAAAGAATGCTGAACCGTGCTGCGGCGGCGATGTGACAGCGCTGACTTTTCTCTTCGTCCGTGTGTTTTGCAGAGCTGCGGGACTTTGAGCCCGATGACCAGCAGGAGATCGAGGTCGACGAAGGCAACACTGCTGTTATTGAATGTCACCTCCCCGAGAGCCAGCCCAAGGCGCAGGTCCGCTACAGCGTCAAACAGGAGTGGCTGGAAACATCCAAAGGTACTGATCTGCTGCTCTTCATTAGGATCTCACCTAATCTCCCTCTCTCCACTTCCCCCTTCATTCCCATGCTATCTTCATAATTTACCGGAATGCTATAATCCAGCTATCTAACCCATCATAAAACCGGTGATAAGGGTATTATCTCGAGAATGTTGAAACATGGGAATGCAGTTGTTTATTTTTCAAACTATTTACTTCTAAGTTGCCTGGAAGAGAAGAAAAGCTCCAGTGGTTTGTGGCTGGTATGCTGATGATGCCTGGGAGCTGTAGGTACTGATATCTGCAGCTTATCTCTGAGGAAATGAATACCACATTGACAGGCATTCACTGACTCTCGGTCAGATTATGGTGCGCCACCTTGTGGTCTCTACTGGCAGTGCAACAGTACAGTACATGTGCTGGAATGGCACAGAGCTCTCAGCTTACACATATTTGCATGCAGACATGGAAAAAATGTATTTCATAGTTTTTCATTATATCACATGACATATCTACATTTTATATTCTGGAAAAAATGCCCAACACCTCACACATACTCATAATTCTAATAGTAATACTAATAATGTATTCATGATATCTTTCCTTTATATTTCTTGCTTAAAATTTTTTTTTAACTAAATTTTTCTTTATTGCACAATAACCTTTGTAGCATAGCCTCAAAAGTATGCCACAGTATGCATTCCACTGCCATTGTTGTATGAGCAAAGACAAATAAAACCTTTTGAATCTTTGTCTTCAGCCCATCAAAAGCGATAATTGCCCCCACTGAAGTTAGCCACAAGTGTACACTCTGATTCACTGAAGGGTTTGTCATGCCTTTAGAGCGCACTCTGACATCTGTTTGTTTCTTTTTTCCTGCAGGGAACTACCTCATCATGCCGTCAGGGAACCTGCAGATAGCCAACGCCACGCAGGACGATGAGGGGCCGTACAAGTGTGCTGCCTACAACCCCGTCACTCAGGAGGTCAAAACATCCATCTCTGCCGACCGGCTGCGCATACGACGTGAGTCATCATGTCCAGCACTCTGATGCTGAGACTGACAGTTTTTTATTGGCATTGCTGCTGCTAATGAAAACATGATTTAAGACTGAAGTCAAGGGTTATACTGACATATTAACTGATCATTCATTTAGTAACTAGGATCAGAGAAGACATTATTGGAGAGCTGGTAAGTGTTACTGTGACCACATGTGGTGCACATGTGGAGGCGTCGCCAGCTCAGTGTGACTTTTATCATCCGATCTTGCCTGGACACATTAGTCGCAGGTGACGACGTGCACAGTTCATGCTTTTGCTTCTTCAAAGGCAGAGATGAAAGTCCTTAGACGGCACAGTGGGATTTAAACCCTTTGTATTCTGGGTGTAATTTCAGCCACAGCGCATATACAAGCAATTTAAAGAAATGGAGAAGGGTGGGAATACGGCTTTTTCACATCTTATTAGCAAAGTACTCGTACCCTGACAGTCCTCATCTTTTTCAGGCTCCACCTCAGAGGCAGCTCGTATCATTTACCCGCCCGCGTCTCGCTCCATCATGGTGACCAAAGGCCAGCGGCTGGTGTTGGAGTGTGTGGCCAGTGGCATCCCCACTCCACAGGTCATATGGGCAAAGGATGGGCAAGACCTACGTTCCCTTAATAACACCCGCTTCCTGCTCAGCAACCTGCTGATCGACGCAGTGGGCGAAGCCGACTCGGGCACTTATGTTTGCCGAGCGGACAACGGCATCGGCTCGGCCAGCTCTGCAACGGTGCTTTATGACGTCCAAGTGTTTGGTGAGTACAAAAACTATTTGCTCAATGCAGATTTTTATGAGTTTTTAGAGTTTTGTCTGTGTCGTGGATTTAATAATTGGACTGATTCCTGTTGGGTGGACAGAGAAGACAGGTGTGTGTGTGTGTGTGTGTGTGTGTGTGTGTGTGTGTGTGTGTGTGTGTGTGTGTGTTTTTGTGTGTGTGTGTGTAAGAGTTTGGAGACAGAGCTCTCTGTTCTGCAGCAGGACTTGATTGAGTGTGTCTAGGTTATGGATGACTGTTTTTACAGTGATTTTGTGTGTGTGCGTGTGCATGTGTTTGTGTATGTGTGTTGTGGGCTTCTCTCTCTGCAGCTGGCTCTAATTAAAGCCAGAGAGCTGCTGTGGCTGTAATGAGCGCTGTCTTTCCCTGATTCACAAGCAGCCAACCATCAACTAGCTGGCCTGGCCCCGCCTGCCTGGCTCTATACACCCCCCCCACCGTCATATAGCCTACATCCATACACACACATGCGTGATTGTGATTTTACTCATACACATGTGACATTGTTAGAGCTTAAACAACTTAAATAATCGCTTATTTGTTTAAGTCATGTATCACGCAAAACATGCCAAACATTCATTGGTTCCAGCAGCTTTATCTGTGTTTCCCATCATTTTGTATTTTGGACTATTTTTTTTATTTTCAGTTGGATGATAAATTAGATAAGATTTCACCTTGGGCATTGGGAAATTGTGATTATCTTTTTCCACTCTTTTTAGTGTTTTGTAAACTAAATGATTAATGGAAAAAGTAATTTGCAGATTACTGAATATGAAATTAGGGCTACAACTGATATTAGTATTAGTATTAATTGATACATCATTTGGTCTGTAGCATGTAAACTGTTAGAAAATAGGGAAAATGCCATAATGAAAATAGTCATCAGTTGCAGCTTTAGATACTCTACACTATATACATACATAAAAATTCTTACAAACCCGCCTCTTTGTCTCCTGCAGAGCCTCCTCAGGTGACGGTGGAGCTGCAGCAGCAGGAGGTGGTGTATGGAGAGACGGTGCGCTTCACGTGCCAGGCCCGCGGTAAACCAACTCCCTCAGTGATGTGGCTTCACAATGCCCGTCCCCTGGCTCCGTCTCCTCGCCACCGCCTGACGTCCCGCGTGCTGCGAGTCTCCAATGTGGGCCCTCAGGATGATGGACTATATCAATGCATGGCTGAAAACGGGGTGGGCAGCTCACAGGCCTCCGCTCGCCTCATCACAGTATCAACCGGTAAGTCAGGTAGTTCAGTCAGGAGATCTGATTCTTTTATTTCAAATCCTTTAGATTTCATGATGCATGTCTCTTCTTTCTAGGGATTTCATCCAGAGGGAAGCTGCCCTCCATCTATCGGCCGCTCAGCCCAGACAAGGTGCTGAGAGAGCAGCCGCCGGTGAGACCCGGAGCCACAGGCGCCATGTTGCCTCTTGACTGCTCCGAGCTGCCAGGACAGATCCTGCCTGCAGAAGCCCCCATCATCCTGAGCCAGCCGCGCACAGGCAAGGCTGACTACTATGAACTCACCTGGAGGCCACGGCATGAGCGAGGAGTCCCTGTGCTGGAGTACATGGTCAAATACAGAAAGGTACTGCAAATTGTTCACTGCATTTCTCACTCAAAATGTATGAATCGACTTTGTATCACTTCAAACATACACACTGTCTTTGTCAGTAACTCACCCCTCTGTCTCTGTCTCAGGTGGGAGACCCTCTAGCAGAGTGGACCTCCAGCAGTATCTCAGGCTCCCTCCACAAGCTGACTTTGGCCAAGCTGCAGCCAGACAGCCTGTATGAGGTGGAGATGGCTGCCAAAAACTGTGCAGGCCTGGGACAACCTGCGATGATGACCTTCAGAACAGGCAAAGGTATAACACTGTCAAAATACTCGTGGAACATTTTTAAAGATGCCTGTCTCTGCTTTTAGCCATGTTATCTGCATGGCAATGTGAGTTGGTCATCTACATTGGATGAATCTGACTTTTATGATCGCCTGATTTTTTCCTCTAGCATCAGTATAAAGTTCACATTTGTGGGTTTGTGAGTTCAATATCTCAACAACCTTTGGGTGAATTGCCATAAATTTTGTTCATACATTCATGTCCCTCTCTGGATGAAATGATCATGTGGGGATCCCTTAACATTTCATCTAGCACCATCATCAGTTTGAAATTTTCATTCTGTCCAAAACTTTATAACCAAATACCTGAAAAATTAATGACTAGTGATGGGGATCACTTCTGTGTGTGCCCAAGTACAGCTACTAGCTGTAAGCATGGATGTAGACTTAATCTGTTTCAAATGTTATTTCTGCCTTAGAGGAGAAATTCAATGTTGCTCAAAATAACAGTTCCTTAATTTAAAGTCTCATCTGTTTGTGTTTTTCTGTCTTCAGGTCGCAGCAGACAAATCGACCCACCAAAAACTCCTGCTGTTCCTTCACCAAGCCTCTCTCGTAAGTATCCCTCCAGTCCTCACTTTGACCCTTTGCAAACTCACCTCCTATTAACAATACTAACTAAAATACCCAGATCCTATTTTACAGCAAGACCCTAAACTTCCAACTTTTAACTAACATGGACATTTCTCAATCTCTTTTTCCTCTCTGTCTCTGAAGGATGAGCTCTCAGTAAGTGCTGAATGTAATGTGTTTTGCCTTCACTGTCATAATTACAGAGTGTTGTATGGGAGTGTGTGTCTTTTCTTGTCCTCTGTCTGACACCGTCTTCTTCTTGTGCAGCTCCCGAAGCCCCCGACAAGCCCACGGTCTCCACGGCCACGGAGACGTCAGCGTACGTGACTTGGATTCCTCGCGGTAATCGCGGCTTCCCCATCCAGTCATTTCGGGTGGAGTACAAGAAGGTGAAGAAGGCAGGAGAGGACTGGGTGACGGCGGTGGAAAACATCCCCCCATCGCGTCTCTCTGTGGAGATCACGGGCCTGGAGAAAGGTCGGCCATCTTGCATTTAAACAGTGTTGTTGTTATTCACAGCAGTTTTATTCTGACTTTGTGGAGTTGGGGTAGAAGTAGGTCGTCCAACCATATAATTAGAATGATGATGTCCTGCGTAATTACAGTCCCACGGGCTGAAAATTCATCAGCATAATGTGTGTTGTTAACAGTCATTTTAGTAATTGCCGTCATCAATCAGAGCCATAACCAAAACGCAATCAACATCGCATTTGCTCTTAAAAGGAAAACAGAAAAGTAATGTGAAAAAAAAACATCATTAGTCAACACAATATACTGGTAGAGCTTCTTTCTAGGCAGCTCGTCGCTCCAAGACAAAGATCAGTAATGTTAATCTCTCTCCCTGTAGGTACGTCCTATAAGTTCCGTGTTGTGGCGGTGAACGTAATCGGTTCCAGTCCTCCCAGCGCGCCTTCGAAGGCATACACAGTGGTGGGTGGGAGAACCCATGAGCGCCCTGTTGATGGACCCTACATCACCTACAATGAAGCTATCAATGAGACTACCATCATTCTCAAGTGGACAGTGAGTGACTCAGAGGAAAAATTAAGCATTGTGTTTTCGTCTACTAAATTTAATCTCTTGCAACACAATAACTGTTCCATTGTTATTGTAACATGATTTATTTCCCCCTCAACAGTACACTCCTGTAAACAACACACCCATCTACGGTTTCTACATCTACTACCGGCCAACGGACAGCGATAATGACAGTGACTATAAGAAGGATGTGGTGGAGGGAGACAGATACTGGCATTCAATCACGGACCTCCAGCCTGAGACCGCCTACGACATCAAGATGCAGAGCTTCAACGAGAAGGGCGAGAGTGAATTTGGCAACGTGGTGATCCTTGAAACGAAAGGTGAGGTCACTTTTTAGCTATGACACACACGCTCACACTCACCTTCCTGGCCGATGTAGATGTATCTAGAGGATCTGAGGCGTCTTCTCAACACTTATTTCCACTTTCTGTCTCCTCAGCTCGTCCTAATCCCCCGCGGCCTGCTCCATCATATACTCCAGAGCAGGAGTTAGGACCCTCCAACGGACTCGTGCCTCGGTCCGGCGACCTCCCCTACCTCATAGTTGGTATCGTCCTGGGAGCCTTTGTCTTCATCATTGTTGCCTTTATCCCCTTCTGCCTTTGGAGAGCTTGGGCCAAACAGAGTGAGTGCCATTCGCAGTCCCTCAAGTCTTTGCAGCCATTAAAAGTTATACTGGCTCTACATCTGTCTAATTCTCTTTTTGTGCGTCTTTCAGAGCAAACATCTGACTTGTGTTTCCCTGCCGTGGCCGCCCCCGTGTCGTCATGCCAGTACACCATGGTTCCTCTTCAGGGACTTGCCCTGGTGGGCCACTGCCCGCTGGACGGTCACATGACTGCTCCACATGGCATCTACCCTTCTAATGGAGAATACACTCCAAATGGCAAACCTCACCACCCCACACACTGCCTGCCAGGGCTGCAGCAGGTAAAAAAAACAGTTCAATATAGGTTGTTAATAAGCTCTCCATGTTATGAAAGTCAATTAGTGTTGAATATGTGACCTATATGGGCTTGTGTTTTTCAGGAGGAGGTGGATTGTGACATGGAGTGTGACACGTTGTTGCCACAGACGGTGTCAAATGGACATCTGCCTGTTTACCACTACTCCACCAGGTACATTTACATATAAATAATTAACTAATGGCAAAGCAAAAACCACTGCTCGTAGACCATAACAGGGAATCGTCTGAATTGTAATTTTTTTAGACTTCGTTGCTCTGCATGAAAATAGTTTTCATGTAAAATTTTGTTAGAATTTTGACTGAATTAAGAATCTGGTGCAGAAACAATCAATCAGCTAATCAGTTATTACCATACTACCATTATTTCTGTCACTGCTGTTGTTCAGATTGATGTTACATAGCACAGGACAGTATAATATATTATTACTATACCACATATTACTATTAGTAGTAGTAGTAGTAGTATATTACTACTATTACTATTATATGTAGTAGAGTGTAGTACATATAACATTACATTACTATATTATTATATTATACATGTATATGTATGTTATACACTGTATATGCTATATTACATTATACTAGAACTATATGCTATATTGTATTATTTTATATTATAGTATTGTATTATATTATTATTATATTACCTTACTGCACTATACCGTTACCATTAGCATTGCCATATCCACTGCTGCTATTACTCTGTACTCACTCAGGGATACAGACTCAATTTTCTGTTATTGCTACTGCCTAATTTATTGTATTATTGTTATTATTGTGTCTATTCTTAGATTTTATATTTTACATTCTACTTTATACTTTGTATTCAAACAGTGCAATATATGAGGAATGATGGAGATGTCAATTTCCCGGAGGGAACCTCCCAAAGGGATTAATAAAGTACTCTGTCTGTCTGTCAGTTAACCAATAGAAAATTCATTCATTTGAAGTTATTTATTAGGAGAAAGGCCAAACATGTGCTGATTTCTTCATTTTCAAATCATATGTTTTTAAATTTATCTTTATATTATTGTAAATAAAACACTGACCATTGTGTTAGTCCAAAACTTTAATGGTATATAAATAATCTGAAGTCCTAATTTTTTCTCGTCTTCCTCAGTGGTTCAGATCATCATGAACAGAGTTGCTGTCCTCCTGATGACTCCACTCTTCAGCTCCTCAACTCTTCCCATCTGCACCTCAGTTCACAGGAACTAGGAGGCGATGGCAACTTCTGTGGAGGAAATAGACCAGAGGATGGCATCACTCACAGTTCGTCTATTTTTGACTAAAATATTACTTTTCATAATTTAATACATTTGGAAGCTTTTCTTTGATCCTGTAATGCAGACATTCAAAGATCAAGGCTTTTGTGTTTATTGTGAACTCGATGTGAGGAATTAACTTATATTTTCTGACCACCATCTCTTCTTTTTTTTTCTGCAGAGCCAGCGTCTTTTCCTCTTCTCCCTCTGGAAGACGAAGGCATTTTCACCACATCATCTTCAGCAGCCACGACGCCACAATCCCAAGACACAACAATACAGGAAGTGAACATCCTCCCGAATGAAGCATTCCCTGAGGACGAAGGGACGGCCAACACAACAGATGCATAAGAGACTGTTAAACAAACAGAAGAAAACAAGAGAAAATATTTATTTTTGTATCAGATATTTATATATTTATGCTTTTGTACATAAGTGTCTGATTATACTGTATAGAAGGTTATTTTCATATTGAAAAAGACTTTATTCATATGTCCTCACCCCTCGCTATGTCACAGAGAAAGGGAGTACCATGGTGTGATGCTGTCTGCTTTTGCAGTGGAGGGAAATAAGAGACGTTACTCCTCGCGCGAAGATCAGTCCTTTATATCTGCAGAGGATTCCTCTCAGTCCAGCACTTCATGTTTAAACCCTCCTCACTCCTCGAGTCATTCCTCACATATATCCTCCATCCTAATTGTTTGGACCTTAGGTACTTAGCTTTATGTACAACAGAAACAAAGGGACCATTCAAACCAGTCAGATGCTGTAATTATGAGGTGCTTCATTGCTGTTTAGTTCTGTTGCTTTGTCGTGTTTTCAAAATACAACCGTCTGTCATTCTGTATAGCAGTAACACAAATGTATTATGCATTGTTCATCATTAACAAACTATTAACAAGTGTATGCAACATAAATCATTCTGTTTCAGTAGTGTACAAGAGATTATATATTGTATAGTTATTTATTTTTTTGATTTTACGTTATTTTTTTAAATCACTGAATGGGAGAGATTCTGGAAAAATATCTAAAACTCAGTCATTGATAAGCTGAACTTTATACTGCAACCACTTCTGTGTTTACTCATTTGCTGGTTACCAAATGACTGCCAGGTGAGGGCGCTGTGACAGGTGTGTCAGTATTATTCCTCCCTCACAGGTTGGTGCCTAAGTATTAGTCTTTGCCAGAGACATCTGCAATCAAAATGAAGGAGATCCTGAATCTACACTCCCCTTTATGAGTGTAGCCGTTCTGTGGCTGCACACGCTGGAGCACTATTGCATGTAAATAAAAGCTTATGAAATTTGACTGGTGTCTGGTGCATCTTTTCAATCTTGAGACATTTGTGCAGTAGCGACAGTCTGCAGGCGACGGTTAAAACGCTTTCATTTTATGTTTTGCTATGTTTTACTGTAATAACAAACAATTTCCTGTGTAATTTCCTTCTACAGATGTGTCAACTTAGTTTAAAATCCATTCTTGTTGGAATAAAGACACCACCGCCACCACCACTAATTTTCATTGTTTCTCCCACTTCTGGATTCTTTAACAGCCCCAGAACTGTGAAAAACAAAAGTTGGTGATTGTTGGTGTTGGTGTTAGCAGTGCCACCTAGTGGAGCAAAAAACACACATTTCTTCAGTTGGCAGCAAATACAAATGTCTCCTTATAAACTTTATTAATCAATTTTGTATTTACAAATACATACATAATCTAACAATTCTGATATGAAACATTGGTATTTACAAAATAGCTCTTGGAAAAAAACAGATTCTGTACAGTACAACCTGATATAAGTTAGTAAATTACATTGGTAGGTAACTGTGCAGGTTTCTTAAAGACCCAGAATACACTGAATTCAAGTTCTAAACCTAAATTTGATTTTGTTTTACGACCAATCAGTCGGCTTAACCAACATTTCAAACTAAGAGCGTTAAAGGACCACATATCCTGTCACCCTAAAATCAAAAGATTTTTGAAATATTACAAATTATAAGTTTGACATCATACATATGCCAGAAGGAACCAATTTGAGAGAAACTGTGTAAACAACAAAAATCAACGCAACCACCAGACAGACGTGGTGTCATTTCAACGAAGAAACTGTTCATTAGGTGCTTCACCATGTCCTCAACTTGGACATTTTAAATGACAGCACATCTCAAATTTAAAATGAAACTCTTTGCTTCAGAACACCAGTTCATCCAAACGCAGCAGGACGTCTTACACAGCCGAGCTGCCATCATGACCCAGAATGTGGCTGATGTTGTGGGCAGGACGATTGGGCTGCTTGCCAGAGTCGGCAGACGAGGTGTTGGAGAGAGACAGCAGGGGAGACATTGGCATGGCCGAACCATCAGTGGGCATACCTGTGGCGATCTCAGGGAACAGTGAGGTGAGGCTGAAGTTAGATATGTGAGGGGTGATTCCAGACGAGTTGGCAATAGGCATAGGGGGCATGTCTGGAAGCAAGGGGAAGCTGGCCTGTCCAAAACCCACAGGACGAGGAGGGGAGAGGATAGAGCCAAAGCGGTTATTGAGTGGAGGAGCGCTGCCCTTGTCGGCACTCGGGCTGGTAAACATTTGGTTGGGAAAGTATTGGAGGGTGACATCGCTGGGAAGGCTGGGGTGAGCAGCTGGAGAATAAGAAGGGTAGAAGGAGGGCAAAGTGTTCTGGGGCTCCACAGGCAGAAGGGATGGAGTACGGGAGGCATTGGGCTGGCTGACTGGAGGAATGAACGTGGAGTTAGCATTGATGGGAGGATTCATCCCTCCCTCGGGAATAAAGGGAAAACCAAAGTTTTGTGTTAGGTGTTGGTCAGGAACCAGGTTGTTGTCACTCGGAACCTGAGCACTATCAGCCATAAAGCGAACGATAGTGCTGCGTCGCGCCTCTCCTCCAGACTGTGGCCTGCTCAGCAGCACTCCACCTCCTGATGGCAGAGGCAGGTGGCCCTCAGGCTCAAAGGGGTTACTGTGTCTCAGAGTCCCTGATCGAACCCGGTCACCAGGTCTCAGCTTGGTGGGCTGGCTATCTCTGGCGATGTGGCGAGAGTGCTGGCTAACAGCAGTGGGTGGTCTGGAGGGGGCCGAGGAGCGGCCTGGCTCAGAGCTGCTGTGTGGGGTTGGAGGGTGGGGGAGACCTGTGCGCACACCTGGACCTCCATGCATATTACTGCTGACCTGAGAAATATGGCCCTTGTTGCCCTCTCCAAGCCGCATGGCTGGGGCCTTCTGTGTCTGGGGCACACTGGGACTGGAGGCCTTGGCCTGTATGTCTCCTGAAGAGCTTCCAGGCACACAGCTGTACTCCATGCTGACTGGAGGGCAGCACTGCACTCGCTGATGGTTGCTCTGCTCAGGCAAGTGGGGGGACAGGAGGCTTTGCATGAAACTCTGGTGACAACCGTCCTGCTCCCGGGGCAGTGCCGGTCCAACCTGTACCCCCTGTGAGCCGGGATGAGCTGTACTGTAGCCGCCTCGGTTCCTGCCGTCTGCTGGAGGGCCGACACCCATCCTGAACCCTCCCTGCTGCTGCCCCTGAGGGCCCCTCTGGGAGGGCGGCACTGACTTAGGTGTCATGTCACTGCCACGAGACACCTGAGCCTCAAAGCCACTGAGTTGATGTGCTCCTCCTCCTCCTCCTCCTGCTCCTCCCATGGCCTTGAATGGGGGACACTCGGAGACCCGCTGAACATCAGCAGACACTGGATGGTCAGAGGGCAGGCGGTTCTGTGGGTTGTGTGCAATGTTGGCCTTCCCTCGTGATGTGTCCAGGTAACCGCGGAGATCTGGCTGCTCCTGTGTGGCACCACGGCCAGGCTGAAGGTGGAGACCCATGCGCTGTTGCTGTTCACCACTGGTGGAACTTTTACCGATGAGCGCCTCTGCAGAGTAGTTGGAAACACGGTGACGTTCCTGACGTGACGGAGCGCAGGTCAGGTCAGACGACCGGGACACAGGATTGCTGGGAGGAGAGATGAGCTGCTGCTCCAGAGTCCGAGAGCTCATCATCCTCTGCATAGCGTTATGGTCCTGACCAGGCTGAGGGAGAGAAAGTCACAATGTTATTCTCTAAAAACAATCTTGTAAATTATTCCACATCAATCTATGCTTTTAGCTGGATTACCATAAAACTATGACAGCAGTAAAGTCAGACTGGGTGTGAAAAGTCATCAGACCGTGAATAATGCTGCACCCTTCCAAAACCGCAAGTTTTTCCTGACAGCTCACAGATGTGTATAGACGTGGTATAAAATGAAAACACAAACAGCTGGCAAGATATTACCATAATATAATTGTGTTGAACGTGAACTTACTAATTTTCATTCCTCTGTCTTAACTGTGGCTAAGGGGCAGGGCTGCTTATTTTTTACTGGAGGACCAGGACAGAAAAAGATCCTAGGCAAGCATTTTGTTTTTGTTTATAGGATCTTTTTTTTGCTGTGGCTGTACAAATATGGTCTGCTGCAGTGGATTACTAAAGCTAAGTCTTTGTGAGGGGAACACTGTTTTGGCCACACAAGTTGGACAGATTTATCAACCAGTGGCAAAACAATATCAGCACACCAGTTTTAACTAGTTTTGACCCATTTGACTGCACCAACTGTGCACCAGTGTCACACCTGAGGCAGTGATTATTTTCCTTTGAATCGTGTTATCATAATCAAATACCTAAAGTGATTAGAAACCACTTTTACACGGTTTTAGTCTTTAGACAGGCAATTCAAGCCAGTTAAAATGATTTAAATCGTATTGAAAATGAGGCGATTGATTTCAAATGTAGGTCAAAACTAGGTTTGTTAAAAGTCTTCAAATGTAAATCACACTGTCAAATTATCTACCATGTAGCACTGACCTTGAGGTGCTCCTGCTGGGCCAGGTGGCTGCTGTGGTGGGCCCTGGATCCTGCTGCCTGGGCTTCACAGCTCTTCTCCTGGTGTCTAAAGTGCTGTTGTTGCTGCTGCTGGATCTGCTGCTGCAGATGCTGCTGGTGTCTGGAGTGAGAGCTCTGCTGCTGCTGTAACTGCTGCTGCTGTTGCTGTTGGTGTTGTTGATGTTGCGTCTGTGGCTGCTGTTGATGTGTCTGCTGTTGGTGATGAGACTGTTGGTGCTGTGTTGGCGGTTGATGCTGCTGTGACTGTTGGTGTGACTGCTGTTGATGCTGCTGTGGCTGCTGCTGCTGTGAGTGCTGTTGATGCTGTGTCTGTTGTTGTTGATGTGAGTGTGGCTGCTGCTGAACTCCAGACTTTTCCAGGTGATGCTGCTTCTGTTGCAGGCCAGCAGGTGAACCAGTCTGACTGCCTCTGACAAGTCCTCGCTTCTTCTGCACATGTTGCTGCTGCTGCTCTTGCTGCTGCTGCTGAAGCACCCTCTGGTGGAGTGAGTGACGCTGTGCGGGGTCAGGTTGTGTTAGGTGGTGTTGCAAATGATACAGATGATGTCTCTGTTGCTCTTGCTGCTGCTGTTTCATGTAAAGGTTGCCTCCCAGGTGCTGGCCAGGCTGGGCTGCAGCATGCTGTGGATGACCCTGGGGCAGATGAAGCACACCTGGCTGGTTCTGCTCTGGGGGTCCTTGAGGAGGGCAGTGGCCGTCAGTGGGCCGAACCACTGGGCTCATGAATGAGTTTGTAGAGAAGAGAGGGCCTGCATTTTCTGAATTAATCCTAGTCATGACAGCTGCAGATGTGGGGGGCAGCTGTCCCACCATCATCTGGCTGTGGTCAGGTGCTTTCACATCCATATGGCTAACAGTGGTAGCTGAAGGGGGGCAAGGTTTGGGTCGTTTTCCAGTGTTTAGCATCACCTCCTCCTGGGCCGGCCGCTTGGAGATGATCTTAACTTGTCGCTCTCCCCCACCAACTCCAGCCTGAGCCCTCATTAATGCAGTCTTTAAGGGGGTGTACTCATTCAGCTGGGCTGCACCTGAGCAGGGTGAGAGGGCAGTGTTTGAGGGTTGGGATATGTGGGTTGAGGTCCCCACAGGTGAGGGAACTGAGCCCTGCTGGCCCGCCAGACTGGGAGAACCAGGGTAGGGTTGTTGACTGGAACTGGGCCTGATCAGGTTGTTGACACTGAGGCTAGCCACAGTGCCGCTCTGGGAAGAGCTTTGAGACTGGACTTGGGGGAGTGACTGAGACTGGGAGTATGAGATGTTTTGTGGATGTCTGCTTCCATTGGGCCCACTGACTGACCCCTCCCCAGCCTGTCCTCTAACCGATACCTGGACAACAGGTTTAACTGTTACCGTGTCCATGGGTTTAGTCACCTTTGTCTGTTGTCCAGTTGAGCCCCTTTCTTTACTGCTAGACACTGGTGGAGTTTTGGGGGGCTCCCATGGGGTTGTGGTGGGGTTTGTCGAAGCAGCGTTGTCTCCAGAGCAGCCTCCACTCCGCCTTCCTGGACTGTCTTGTTCAAGCATGGCCAAGGCCAGCATTTCAGCCTGCTCAGAGGTGAATGTAAATGTTCCAAAGGAGCCAGATGATGCACTAATACTATGGCCCTGGGGAAGCATGGAAGCCACAGAGAACCCTCTGCCTCCCCCAGCCCCTGTCGACATAGGAGAATCTGTCTGTCTGATAGATGTCATTGGTTGCTCTATAGTTTGATCATCAAGGTTAGTGTACACCTGTTGAGACAGGGCAAAATCCTTTCTGGAGGGAGTGTCAGAAGTCGCTGCCACTAAGCTTTCTTTCTCTGCTGCTGTGGAGTGTCTCTCAACCTGAGCCTCCCTGTCTCCTCTGGGGGGCTGGTGTAGTTTGACTTCAGCAGGATGGCAGGGGGAAGGGTTGGGCATATTCACGCCAGTTTGCTGTGTTGGAGCTCTACTGGTAGTGACCTTTTTCCTAAACTCTGAAGTTGTTGTAGGGGCTGAAACAGAGCTATGGGTTGCAGAAAAAGTTGCGGCAGGTGGTGAAGGTATCACAGTTGTGGACACTAAGGGTGAAGTGGTAGTC
Source organism: Centropyge bicolor (assembly GCA_037975185.1). Classification (NCBI taxonomy): domain Eukaryota; kingdom Metazoa; phylum Chordata; class Actinopteri; family Pomacanthidae; genus Centropyge; species Centropyge bicolor. The sequence goes on from JBBMOC010000014.1 coordinate 6,346,516, forward strand.
TGAGACATAGGTTTATTACAGAGCAGAGGACTGTGGGTATGAGATGCCTGGGGATGACATACTGAGGTTGGTTGGGTAGCCTGATTTAAAGTTACTGGTGCAGTTGCTGTGATACTACTGGTGCAGACTGGAGTCAGACATGCTGTAGAAATAGTGGTGGAAGTGTGCCGAGTCTCAGTGGCACCTGCAGAACTGACCACAGATCTGCTTTGTCTAGAAACAGCAGTAGTGGTAGCTGACTTACTTTGTGTTGTGCCAGTTGCTGAAATGGTGGTTGCCTGTTTAACCTCTGGAACTGAGTGCTTGGCTACAGTTGAGGTGTTGCCAGAAACTACAGCTGGTTTAGTCTCAATTGACACAGCTGTACTAACTGATGGCTTGACCGATGTGGTACTTACAGTTGTAACTGCAGTTGCCACACCAATAGTGTTAGTATGACTGAATATAACATCAGACTGAGTTGTACTGACCAAGCTTTTGCTCTGTGGATTGGACTGACTAAGTACAGTTGACTCATTAGATGAACTAGACACATTCATTATCTGAGTGTTTTGTGCAGAGGTGACATTTGCTATAGCTTCACTACTATCTGTAGTTGTGATAGCTGTACTACAAGCAGGGGGAATGTCTGTGACTTTTACAGTTGAGGACTGTAAAACTTGTGATACTGTAACTTGAACTGTCTGACTTTCTCCTGCAGCAGCCACTGGTTTGGCTGAAATGGCAACAGCAGGCTGTGCCTGACTGAGCTCTTTTTTCTTGGTTGGTTTAGTCCGTTTAGCTGTTGCCTTCTTTGTATTCAAAGTTACGCGAAGCCTCTTTCCTGTCGGTTTAGAGGCATTAACCACCAGCCCTGATTTGACTGGATTCAAACAAGGGACCTGCAGCTGCCGAACAGGTAGAGCAAGTGTGGTTCCAGGGATGGATGCTGGAGCAGGAGGCTGTTTCTGCTGGACTAATGATGATGGAGCAGCTGGAGCCTGGCCATTGTTCTGGCTTGAAATGGTAAGTGGAAGGCCCTGAGAGATGCTCTGATTCAGACTGCTGAGTGCCCCTAAACTGTTGAGAGCCACATTAGTAGTTGGTTCCTCAGTGGTGGTGGGCTGGACCAGCTGGAGTGTACTCTGGCCACCCTGTGAACTAGGTTTGTCAGAAGTCTTCATGGGCTGCAAGGCAAACACCTGACCATTCACAGTGATAGTCTGTGGGGTTGGAGGAACCGATGGGGAAGAGGAAGCCTGGCTGACCTGAAGGGGATGGTTAATTTGAGGCTGAACAGGACGTGGGAGTATGTGCACCAGCTGCTTTCCCCCAACACTCTGTATGGACGTGGCAGATGTTGAACTGCTGGTTGTTTGCATTTGAGTGGACACAACAGGTACTGCAGCAGGCACAGCCGCAGGCACCATGCCAACCTGAGGAGTCTGAGGGGCAGGTGCAGCCTGATTGGGTGCCTGGATGATTACAATATGTTGACAGGGTGTTTGATTGGTTATTTCCTCCCTTACAACCGACTGGGTTGGGCAAGTACTAGCCTGCTGCAGGATGACCACACTTGGGTTGTTAGTGTTCTGTGGGGCTGTTACACCTGAGGCTGTCCCTCCGGTTGGGTTGACTTGCAGCACCTGCATGGTCTGAAGGAGGGGTAGCATGGTGGCCTGTGGCTGTGGAACCAGCGTGGGCTGAGGCTGAGGTATGAGGGCTGTCGGTGGATGGGGAACCAATGACGCTGACTGAAGTACAGCAGGCTGGGGCTGTGACACAACGGCAGGGTGGGCCACCACAGCTGGCTGGGGTACTATTGCTGCCTGGGGGAGAACAGCACACTGAGGTTGGGGGCCTAGGACAGGCTGCGGCTGTGCCTGATTTAGAATTGCTGGCCGTAGCTGGGGTGGTCTCTGAAAGGGCTGTGCTTGAATGTGGGCAGTAATAGGTGCTTGTTGTACAGGCACATGTGGTTGCATCTGTATTTGAATGGGCTGAACAGAAGGTTTGTTGCCCATTGGACACACAGTCACCTGTTGGACAGTCTGGGTGGTATTGATGACTTCTGGGGTGGGGAGACTCTGGCAGACTGGCTGCACTGTGTTTCCTGCCATCTGCAGTGTTGTCCAGGTAGTCTGTGTGCTGCCTGCTGCCCCAGCCCTAAGAAGGGCTTGGCTGTTGGGGATAGCAGTGTAACTTACAGTCCTCAAGGCAGTGTCCTGTGTGACACATGAGTAAAGCTCTGAGGCTCCTGCTCTGGATGTGGCTATAGCCTGGGTAAGTGTGGTGAGATTGGACACGGGCTGAGCAGGGCTTTCACTGGGGAGCTGTGAGGATGAAGTGGCTGCTATGGTGAGGGTCGGGACTGGAGCGGCAGGCTGAGGTTGCTGGGGCAGGGCTGAGGTGGCCGCGGGGATCTGAAGGGTGATGTAAGACACAGAGGGTGGTAGAGTGGGTGCTGCTGCCGGTGTCTCCACCACACACTGCTCTATCATTCTCAGGCCTGGTGTAGACTGGGTGGGAGTGGCGGTCGATCCAGGGAGAAGTGCAGGGGTGGAAGAAGAGGTATTAACTTGCAGCAGGGCTCCATTAACCCTTAACCTAGCACTGACCTCAGTAGGTGGCTGAAGAATTAATGTTTCAGAAGGCTGTTTCGCTGGGCTAGTCTCCTTCCCTGCTGGACTCATCACATTGCCGTTGGAATAGACGATGATCCCCTTTGGTAGTTGGTGAGTGGGGGTCACCTTTGCCACCTTGGTGCAACGCTGTTTGCCTTTCCAGTTAATGGTGGGGTCTTCCAGAAGGTTAATATCATGGGCTTTGAGTAGCTCGATGTAGTGAGCGCTTTCCCTCCTCAGCTCCTCCAACTGACGCCGCAGCCGATGGATCTCCTCAGCTGCACAGAGACCAATCACACATATAATTAACCAAGTGTACTTAGTCACACATGAATGATTACAAGCACACATACTGTATAGACACACTTTCATAAATTCAAGTATAAGGAAACAATGAGAAACTCAAGGTGTGCACTACTGAAAAAACAATGTCTGTGGTGTACAATTGTTAAACTTCACCTTGGACTTTATCTCCTCCTTCCAGAAGCATTGCGTCATTTTGTTTCTTGAGTTCAGTGATGTAGCGAAAAGCCTGGTCCAAGATCATGTTTTTACTCTACAGATAAGGGGATAAAGGTCTGATATTAAAACAAGCCACACAAAAGTTAACTAGCCTTTACACTCACTAATCTGATCATAATGTGTTGCTGATAAGGCAAGACATGTAATGCCAGCTTGTCTCTTACCTGTTTAAGTGCCTGGGAACAGGGCAGAAGATTTCCAATGCGGTTAATCCCAGCATTAATCTTCTCTTTTCTGTGTCTCTCAACTATATAAAGAAGAGACTAAACTTTAACATCCAGTTATATTTATAAGTATACAGTACATTAAATCTATACTTTGTACACAAACCAGCAATGTTTGAAGGGAAGCATAAGAGATATTTCACCTGCATTGTGAGATTCTTTGTTTTTCTTCTTTCTGCAAAACCCCCCCCAAAACAGATCACATTATTTTATTCTACTAAGCACATACTTATCCAAGTGCCTGTATTGATAATTAGGTTAAACAAACATCCTTACTTGGGTTTACGACCAGGTGTCTGAGTTTCAGTCATCTCTGGCATCCTGTACTAACAGTTGCCCGTATGATAAGGTACCAGTCAACACATTTAACAGCTGGTCCTTAAATCTCTTCCGTGCACGTCCTGCAAAGAAAACATGAAGCATTCGGACACAATACAATAATAATTTAAAATAAGCACCAGACAACTGTATTAGACCAAAGATGCATTCGGATGCAATAAGCCAGCAATAATGTCATATAATTTGGTACGACAGTAGATATCAGACAGTCAGAAGACCTTGTTAAGCCACACTGAGCCTCTACTACAACTACTACAGGCTAACAAACTGGTATATATTACCCTAGCTTTACAGCTAACCTAAACTAATTTACCTGTATATTACAGGATAACTAGACTGTTCAACAAATGGTGCGAATAGTTGTGAGCCCTGATTTACGTTGTCAGTAAGTGATATTCAGACAAATACCTCGTCACTAAACTAGCAAGAAATTAGCAACCTGAGCAATTACCTTTTCAGCTAGCTTTCTGTTAGCTAGCTGGCTAATACCTAGCTTAGCTTATCGTTACCGACAAAATTATCAAGCAAATTAATGGCGCATTTTTTCGCGTCCCTGCTGATAAAAGGCTGCTGTTGGATGATAGTTTGCACTGACCTCTAGTCTCGGCATTTTGGAGACTGTCTGTCCCTGCAAGAACTTTGAGATTGGAGGCTAACTGTTAGCTAGCAAAGCATTCAACTCAACTCATCTCTCAAAACAATCTAGATACACCTAACCTAGTGCAGAAAGGGGAGGGTTCTGGGGGAGCTGACAGCCAATAGTATTACAGAAATGGGAGTCATAGCCAATCACGACTTGCAAAAGGGCATCCAGGGACGGCTGTATATCATTATATGCAGTATATATTTTAATGACTTTTAAACCATATATCTGTACTGATCTAATAATTCACCATGTACATATACCACAATAAGACACTCAGCAAAACTTTTACTGCAAATAGTAATTCCTTTATTTAGACGTTAAAAAGTCTTACAATATAGAGCTCCAGAAAAGATAAAATTCTTCAAAGAAAGGAAAAACATGCTTATACTACAGTGGAGAGGACACATCTCTCCTTGCATGCAGAGGGGTCAGAGCTTCCTCGGGGGTAAAACACTGTTCAAAAGATCATAACAAAATTTCCAAACTATCTGCAGAGCTTCAAAACCCAATGAAGGTGTGTGTAACAACAGAAGCTGACTGAGGCAGGAAGTTTGAATAGAACATTTCTGCAAGGTGGCTACATAAGGTGCCAAAGGTGTTTAAGGTAAGATGTCTCAAAACACTTCCACGCGTTTAGAGACATGCATTCTCACACACCTTCATTTTACTACTAAAAATAATGCCCGAATCTGATCCCAAACAGACAATGTGTTGTTATTTGAACATCCCTCACAAGACATTGTGGAGTGCCCTCCTTAGAAACACATTCAATGCAATGATATTTTGTTTCTCTTGTTACTTAATATTTTCACTCTTAGTAGTACACCCAGGAGAACCTCTGAACCATATGCCATCTTGATGTAAAAATAATAACAGTTGAAGGGGAATTAAATTAAGAGGCTGGAAAATAAAGTTATTCAGAATTATGAGTGGTGACCACTTCTTCCCACCACCTCAAAACCGTTCAGCCTACCTCATGTCTGTACCTAGGGAATACATTTCTGCTTTTCCCCTCTGAACATGACATATCAACAAACTGGTCAGACACAGTTCCCACTAATCCCAGGGTTCAAGTGGCAAGGGAATAGAGTTGTGTCTGTTCCATGTAACAACTCAAAGCATCACTCCAAGCTGACCAGCTGGGACTTGTGTGTGTCAGTGATGGTCTTTCAAACACTTTTACAGCTTAAAACCAACTGTTTTCTTCGCTCAACAGTATGGATATGTCCCCATTAGCAACCGCATAAAAACAACTCAAACACAAACAGTATGATTTGCAACACCACACCCTCCCCCTTCACCAAGTCTAAAACTGTCTGAAGTTGGCAACTTTGTCAATAGGAGCACTTTTCGATACTGCGCTTTTTGTCATTTTCAATTATCTGTATGAGGAAAGGGGAGGAATAAAATATGCAAAAATCAAAGGGGACCCCTTTGCAAAATAAATGCAGCATTTTTTGTACTTTAAATTTGTTTTCTCTTTTTAGCGTCCTTTGAAGAAAGTGTTGAATGTGTCGACCCTGGGGCATTTGTCACAGTTCTGTTTCTGTGGAGGTGGGCACATTTGTGCTCTTTCCCAACGCTGTGCCCCTACTCTGCCTTCTGAAGCTCTCCGGTGGGCTGTGCGCATGGGCTGCGCAGGCTCTTCTGCAACACATGGGCATCTGCGGGCTCTATCCTCTTGTAGTAATTCTTTTTTGTTTCGATGATCTCAAAGCCAAACTTCTGGTAAAAGTGAATGGCTGACTCATTGCTGATCTGCACATGACTGTGGGAGTGGGAAGGGAAAGAAGAAATTTGGTTAGTGGTTTAAATGAACAGTTGCTCAAAAAGTTAAAATGGAATACAGTCTGCAATTAGACACTCACAGGTAAATGTTGTCAAAAGTGCCATCCTTCTCACAGATGTTTAGCACATGATTCAGCATCTTTGTACCTGGAGAAAAACACAAAGGTACAGTTAGAAAAACAACACACAAGATCGCAAAATGCACCGCAGCAACTTCTAGAGACGCAGAGCTCCCTACCAATTCCAAGTCTACGGTAGGGTGCTAGACAGCCGAGTGTCATGATGTACAGTCTCTTCTGGTTCTGAGAGTGGTCCACTCTGCAGCACACAGCACCCACTGCAATGTCATTGAAGTATGCTGCAAGACAAAGAAGAGGTATGACTGAAACATCAACAAAGGACAGGTATCCTCACCTCCTCCTAACCTAATGAGCAATGATTGCAGAAGGTGGGGAAATGTGAAGGTTTTCAGGACTTTGAATTTGACTAGGTCCATAATTGGTTGTGTCCATGGAGTACTATTTCTACCTCATGAATGGAAACCAAACAGTTAAAGAAGAGTACTTTGTGTTTCCATGTGGTTGTTAAAACCCCAGTATTTCACTGACCAAGGACTGAATCCTACCTGAATGATTTCCCTTTCTAACAGCTCGCTGTCACCAGAAATGCATAAGCTTCATACTTTTGAAAGAATTCTTTGAAGTTGTCTGAGAGTAAGTTATATGAATGATGCTTCTTACCTAGCTTTGCAAGCTCTCCAACTTCCAGTACATCTTTGTAAAACTTGTCATTGTAGCTGACAGGGAAGATGACCTGGTTCAGGCGTTTCAGCTGCTTAATGTTGTGGGGCGTAACATCCCCCAGCTCGATCCGGCTACTGGAACAAGAGAAAAATGGTCAATGACTGGCAATTGGTACACAGGTAAAATCAAATGAATCCCCTTAGAAAAATCAAAGAGTAAAATTTTAGATGACCTAGGAAGATGTGTGTTACAGTGTCTGAGTAAGTAAGTGACCCATACATAACTCTCCAGCTTGTATGATTGGGGGGGGGGGGAAGTCACTGAGGTATTTATAGGAGACTACACAGCCAAAACAGCTGTTGGTCACGTGTGTTGTTCATCAGGATATACAGAGCATCCGTCCACACTTCAAACAGCAACATCTATGAAATCCAATCTGAACTAATACATTACAGCGTTAATCGCCCTCAGGTAATATGAGAATGAAGACATTAGCCAAAAATGTGTTACAACGTAGGGCATCACTGCTAGTGTGCAACTCTGACATGTCAAGTTACACAAGCTGACACAAACGCTGAAGTTGATGTCTGCTGCAACGTTAATACAGTTACTGAGACAGAGCTGACCAACATTAGCGCTCTGTGTCAGTAACTTGTCAAGTAGCTTCCTTAGTTAGCAGACATCTCCATCTTTCTGCAGCTGAAGTTCAGTTGAGCTGTTTTGACGCAAACACAAATTATCTAAGACTCAGGATTCGAATATGTAGCTTAGCTAAAGTGGGTTTACTGACTCAGCTTCCCACTAGCAGCTAGCTAGTTAGCTTTGCTTGTGCGCCACCTAAACGTATCGACAAGCGGCTTAAGTCAACGAGAATATCCGTGCCAAAACTGTTGGACTAGCTGTGCTGTCTGGTGTATTTTTTGTTTTACACCTAAATAAAAGTAGCTTAGCGGGCTAGCTAGCCTCGCCGTCTCCTCCCCGCCTCCCCTTGTAGAAAAAACAGACATGAAAAACTTTACTCGTGCTAAGCTACTTATTCGTGGCTCAAAAGCTTACACTCACCCTTTCATTGCAAACAGATATTATCCCTTATTTTCGATGAGGCTGAACTTTGGAGTTGTTTTGGGTAAGAAGGAGGAATTTTGACAGAGTTAGGGTCGGGGATGGCTCCCGTTTTACCCTCCACATGTAGCTAGTTGCGGTGATTGCTGTTAGCTTAGCCGCCACACTCCTTCCACGACTGTGTGCGGACTGTCAACCCTGACCCCCGCATGCGCACAAGCTATGCTGCAGCCGACTAGGAATAAGAACACCCTGAGTTAAGTCTGTCAGGAAGTCAATTGTGACCGTCATGGAAGAGCCACTAATCAAATGCAAAAGGACAGCTATGTTTATTTATATCACAGACAATCAAAATGTCCATTTAGGATACATCTAACAATCCTGTGTTTGTGTTATACATGTATTTTACGGAGAGGGCCTGTGAGGGTAAACTCAGGGTGCATTTACTCACTTAAATATACATGCACTGCTTTCATTTTTGTAAATGTTTTTGTAGTTTTGCAAAATGCATAGAAAAAGACAGTCAATTAATTTTGATGCACTATTACGAAAACAAAATTGAAAACACAAAAAATGACATACCCACATAACGAACGAACTTTAGAGATATTAATGAATTATACATTCTTGGGTTGTGAAAATTTCTTGTCTTTAATATCACCAAATTTTACAATGTCTTCCAAGAAAGAGCGACTTAGATGGAGTAAATAATGAATTTCAGCAGTTTGTGATAGCGCCTCCATTTTGGCTCAAATGTTACTGTAAAGATATTGAACTTGTGAGAGATAGGCTGCTCATGACTTTAGTGGTCTCCCACCCTGAATGAAAGTAAATCAAGTAATATTAGGTCAAAAATTATGATTAAAGCCTTTCAGGAGGCCCACATTATCATGTTAGGGGATAAAATGTAGATGTTGACCATTGTTCTTTATAGTTGAGTTAAGTTATCTGGGACTACTGTGTACTATCGAAGCATACTACAAGGGATGATATTATCAAAAGTTCATTTTGAAAAGGGCCCCCTTTTATAAGATCCTCAGATCCTAAAAAGGTCCTTAAGATTAGTTTAAAAATGCAAGATCCACTTGCATAGGCTGTGGGTAATATCATATAGTACTACCACTACCACTACAACTTCTACTACTACTACTACTACTACTAATAATAATAATAATAATAATAATAATAATAATATAACGCTGCTTCACTGTAATTATTGTGCATATATTAAAAAAACAAATTTAAATCTTGAAACTTTTGTTCTTGCTCGTATTCTTTGTGGCGCTTGCTGTAGACTGACGCTGATCCAGAGTGGTCGATCTTTGCTTTGAAAAATCTTTGCAGTCCTTCCTGGGCGGATCCAAAATGGCGGCGGTTGCAGGGGCCCAGCAGTAAAATCGAGCGGCGAGTGAATGAAGTCAGCTGATCTCGGTCTGCTGTCACGCATCGCAGGTCCCATCGTTTCTCTTTCGAGGCAAGACAGCAACCCACCACTTCACAACCAGACGGTAACTATCATATTCTTGTTTTACTGTGCTGCACGATTTTGATATTATAAACTGACTTTGTTGTGTGTTAGCAATGAAATAATTTCGCTAGCTCGTTGCGCCAAAATGGAAGAGCCAGCAAATTTCATCCAGGCCGAGAATCCAGCTCTCGTTTTCAATAATACTGAGTAACAGAGCTAGCTAACGTTGTTTTACTGTTAAAACAAAATGCGCTTCATTATATATATTTACATATTAGATACATGTCTATTATTGCTTCTCCTTATTGTGTCAGCTAGTTTAGCTAACGATAGTGTACAGAGTCGAGGAAAGCTATCAAACTGAATATGCTTCATTTATATCAGTCAAAAAGCCACAGTCATCATAGACCACATACCGCCTACCAGGTCACTCCTATGACATTAAATCTCCACTATTTGTATGAGTTGATCCAATGAAACAGCATCATTTAGCCGAGTTTCATGTCATCAGTTACCTGCATCCAAGGCAATTAACATCAGTGTGTCAGGATGTTTTTCAGTCATCCCACTTACGTGTTAGATTTCTGGGTCTATTTCTGCACGAGCACCTTCGTTTACATGCGTCTTCTCAGTGTTGTTTCACTGTTTTCCTTTAGCTCAAGTATCCAATAATGAACATAGACACAGAGCCATACATTATAGAAATATAGGCTCAACATGTTTTTTTCTACCTGGTTTAAAAGCTATATTTCTTATCTGAGACTTAATTTATCTGAGAATTTAATTTGACATGTGGTGATCAGTCCCGACTTTCTTTACTGTCCTTCATAAATCAACCAACATAACATCTAAGGTCAGAAATATAATAATAAAGGGTAAATTTATCTTTAGTATGTCCATTTTCTGTGGAGGAATGTAGTCAGGAGGGATAATTTCTGCAGCATTTCCACGGTCAGTCATGATTTGTACTTCCCAGTTTTGCACCATGCTAGTTTTCCACTTCCTTAAAGAGAGTCATACAGCTGCCAGACCAGTCATGTGCCAGGATCATATGATCAAGTGTCATGTCTGTTATTGTAGTCAGGATTATTACAAGAGAACTTGATCTTAACTGCCTTTAAAGAGGCTTGTAATAAATATTGTAATATAAGTGTTGTAAAGGCTCTTTTTGTCAAAATTCACATTATAAACCTATTTCGATTTGGAGAATTAGATTTAATCAAGCTGGTAGAGAGTTGTGTGTGATCTCATGTGAATTAATCATTTTAACAATAGACCTTATCTTCCCACTGATTGCTGCCCTTTGGAGGTTCTTCATCAGGTACACATTGTTCCTTCAGTTTTTCAGGTATGCCTGTAAATTGACGTGATTAACTTTGAAAGTAAAGGAATTTGGTCGCTTGCCTGTGATCTTTGCTCAAAGAACAGAATGAAGCCAGGCAATCCAAGCTGTCATTCTTGTAATTCCTGCATTGACCCGTTGGTGGAGCTACTATATTCCTGCACAGATGGGCTAAGCAGCCTAGCATAAACAGGAAGATCTGTGCATCAGTGGGAAGGACAAGAAAAGGGCATAGATGCAGAGCACTGTATGTGTGATATGATTGTCAGATAGAGAATGAGAAATGAGGAATACCACATGAAATAGCACGAGCATGATGACTGATGTCTGATTTATACAGTGTATAACAGATAAAGCTGCTCTTTAATGTGTGCAGAACATCTGCAGTCAGCTCTCTGTGGGGATGAGTTCATGTCACGACTGAAGACAGCTTGTGTTTGCGTTAGTCCTGCTTGTAGCTGAAAGGAGTTAGGATTGTAATTAGCACATATGTGAATGTGAAAATGCAAAGATGCACCTATGGGAGACATCAATCCCTGTATACATACAGTATGCGAAGGGCAACAGAGGAACATGCTGCTCTGTGGGATTCCCCTCTAATGTTAGCCTGACGCGTCACACTGACTGTACTACTGGACCTAAAATGTGCTGCCAAGGAGGAGAGGGAGGTGAGGGGGGGTGGCCTAGATCAGGCTCTGTAATGCTGAGAAATGTAGAGTCGTGAGCAGTGATGTTGCTGTGTATCCCTGGCAGTTTCCATGCTTACAGTGGGAGATGCCACTACCAAAGTAGCAGCAAAGAGCCAGATAAATATTTATCTGAGAATTTTTAGATTTTGGAAAATAATATATTTATTTTTGATATGTATTTTCTATTAATAATTGTATTCTTAATGCATTGATATAATTATTTTGGTTTGGTCTGAATCTACTGTGAAAAGCTGTTTTGTGTTAAATATGCAGAAAATGACTTCAGCTGTAGGTGATGAACTTAATGTTTTTACACAGTGAAATCTATTACCAAAATGTTTTATGTTGGAGTTGACATCAGTATTTAAAGTGACACCTCCTGTTGCATACAGTTATTATCCTGTATGGCCATGTTGTGAACTAAGTATTTGTGTTATTCTCTTCATAATAACCAGGTGGTCAATATTGGCTCGAGTTCTGAAGCAGATTGGTTACACTCAGTGGTCTCAAGTGCAATTAACTGTAACAGCAGTAATCAAAGCACTCTTCCCCACAGCTGCTTTATGGCTGCTAATAAAAGCTCTCAATAATTCAAATGTAGACACAGAAGTTATGTTGTTGGAAGTGACCAGAGCAGATGATGGCCTCTTCTGCCGTCCTTTGGTTCTCTGTTGCCTGATGTCTCCCTCACATTAATCGTCTCTTCTCTGCTCTCCTTCCAGTCAGACTAATAAACCTGTGAAGATGGACACGTCCAAGCTGCCCAAGATCAGGGATGAGGAGAGAGAGAGCCAGTTTGGATACGTTCATGGAGTCTCTGGACCAGGTTGGCACACATGCATAAGCACCATCATTGCTGTCAAACTAATAACAGAATTACTATAAAATCATTTGAATCAGAAGCAGCCTGCATGTCTTTACAACAATATCTGCACTGAGACCAGAAATAAAAGAGGACAGACTTGTTCAGCTGCTGCTTTTTGTCTTTCTGGTGTCATTGTTTAACTTCATTCAGTCTGTTTGTTTTACCTTGTTTGTTTTATGCAGTGGTGACAGCTACAGCCATGGCGGGAGCAGCCATGTACGAGCTGGTGCGTGTCGGCCATAGTGAGCTGGTGGGAGAGATCATCAGGCTCGAGGGGGACATGGCCACCATCCAGGTCTACGAGGAGACATGTATCCTTTTGACCATGTGACTGTCACTGCCTATACAGCTCACATTGATCCATTGTATGGTTGTTGTCAGGTGTACTTTCTTTTAAGATCATCAGTTTGATTCAATCAGAGGCTGAAAGAGATATGAGAGAGGAAAGAGTGATTGAAGAGTGAGTGAAGTAGGTTTCCAACCTCTATTCTGAAATAATATATATATAACCTATATCAAATCATCAGTCAGGGGCCTGTAGAAGGTAAATACATGGTAATACAGTAATGGTAATTAAAATTTGAAAAACTTCTTTCCTGAGCTTGAATCCAGCCGGTGTGTCTGTTGGAGATCCCGTGCTGCGGACAGGGAAACCTCTCTCTGTGGAGTTGGGTCCAGGAATCATGGGATCCATTTTTGATGGTATCCAGCGACCACTGAAGGATATCAATGACCTCACACAAAGCATCTACATCCCCAGAGGTGTGAACATCGGAGCCCTCAACCGAGACCTCAAGTGGGAGTTCAATCCCAGCAAGAGCCTGCGGGTATGTGACTTTAAACTTGAACCTAATGTATTTGAGTTGTCAGTGAGTTAACTCCTTCTTTAAATCACTGTTAGGTTGGCAGTCACATCACAGGAGGAGACATCTATGGCATGGTGTACGAGAACTCCCTCATCAAGCACAAAATCATGCTGCCTCCCAAAAACAGAGGCACTGTAACCTACGTGGCTCCACCCGGAAGCTACACCGTCAACGTGAGTCCGCCACACCTCCAGCTACAGCTGTGACGTAGTTGTTAGATGCTGCTTTGTCTTGATGGTGTGTGTCTCATCGGTAGGATGTGGTGATGGAGCTGGAGTTTGAGGGGGTAAAGGAGAAGTTCACCATGGTGCAGGTGTGGCCCGTCAGACAAGTGCGACCCGTCACAGAGAAGCTGCCCGCCAATCACCCGCTGCTGACCGGACAGAGAGTGCTGGACGCCCTTTTCCCGTGAGTTTCCCATCCTCTCTTTTCACACAAGACATGTTGAAAACTTTCGACCCAGCAGCACTTTTCCTCTACTGGACTTTCTTTTTGACTCTCTCTTCTCTGTGTGCAGATGTGTACAGGGAGGAACCACAGCCATCCCCGGAGCCTTTGGTTGTGGAAAGACTGTCATCTCTCAGTCCCTGTCCAAGTACTCCAACAGTGACGTCATCATCTATGTAGGCTGCGGGGAGCGTGGTAACGAGATGTCAGAAGTACTGCGAGACTTCCCCGAGGTGAGTGGCGAGAGCGGCAGCGTTGTATCCCAACTAGAGTGACTTTGACTTTCAGTGTTCTAACAGTGTTGTCTGACCAACAGCTGACCATGGAGGTGGATGGGAAGACGGAGAGCATCATGAAGAGAACAGCACTGGTGGCCAACACCTCCAACATGCCTGTAGCTGCCAGAGAAGCCTCCATCTACACAGGTACCTGTCAACAATACCTCAGAGATACTCTTTGATCAATCATATATGCTAGAATATATTCTGATGTAGATTAACACACAGGAGTAGTACATACTGACTCAGTTTGTTTTGGCAGGAATCACGCTGTCTGAGTACTTCAGAGACATGGGGTACAATGTGAGCATGATGGCCGACTCCACCTCCCGTTGGGCCGAGGCTCTCAGGGAGATTTCAGGCCGTCTGGCTGAGATGCCTGCTGGTAAGTTTGGAGCTTCCCAGAGATTATAGAGATTATAATAAGACCTAAGGCAGATTCAGCTTCTGGTATTTCTGGTATTAGGTAATGAAAAACTGCAGGTGTTTGAGTATAAGGAGTTCAATTCAGGTCAGGAGTCAGAGTCTGGATTTACAGGAAATTAAAAAAGAATTTTATATAAATCCGTTTTTTGTACTGATCAGTATCTAGTTTATAAAAGGAAGTAGGAGTGAATCTGTGAATTTCACATACTAACACAATCTCCTGCTTGTGCAATTTAAAAAAAAAAAAAAAAAGAAAAGAAAAAAAAAACACCCTCTATTCTGCCTTTGACTTCTCATTTCAGTGTCAGGAGAAACAATTCTTGATTTAGTAAATTACAGAAAGATCCTATTCACCAAAGAAGGTTTTGGTCATAGCTTTACAATCTTGTGTTTGTTGCTGATTTCTTACAGTGTAAACCTTAAATTGCACAAGGTTGTACATTCTGCTCTTCCCCATTTGAAAGAGAAATCCAGTACAATGGTGCAATTCTCTTACCTCCCTTGTGTCATCATGTGAACCTAGTAGGAGGCAAAAATCGAGTCTGCCTGTGTACAATAAGTGTTGTCTGTATCTGTCTGTAGACAGTGGTTATCCCGCCTACCTGGGTGCCCGTCTCGCCTCCTTCTATGAACGTGCTGGAAGGGTGAAATGTCTGGGCAACCCTGAGAGGGAGGGCAGCGTCAGTATCGTAGGAGCGTGAGTACAGCTTTGTCCACTAGAGGGAGACATTATCATGCACATCTTGCCTGCACTCTTAAGTCAACTATAACAGTCTATAACTGTTCTTTTTCTCAGTGTATCGCCTCCTGGTGGTGACTTCTCTGACCCTGTGACTTCAGCTACCCTGGGTATTGTACAGGTAAATGATCATATTCAGATCACACTGTTATCCTAATGAATCTTTGTGCATTAAAGGCGCTCAGTTCTTAACTTCATTATGCTCCTCTCTCAGGTGTTCTGGGGTCTGGATAAGAAGCTGGCTCAGAGGAAACACTTTCCCTCTGTGAACTGGTTGATCAGCTACAGCAAATACACTCGTGCTCTGGATGAGTATTACGACAAACACTTCCCCGAGTTTGTGCCCCTGCGTACCAAGGCAAAGGAGATCCTGCAGGAGGAGGAGGACCTGGCTGAGATTGTGCAGCTGGTCGGAAAGGTAATTCAGCATAAATTTGATGACAGCAGCACCTTTGATCTCATTTTCCTCTTTTTCTGTACCGAGCTTCAAAGTCGGACACACTGTAAAGGAAAAAAAAAATCTATAATCTGCTTGTTCCAAAACATTTTTTAAAGTACTTTATTTTTTGAAAGGCATCGCTGGCAGAATCAGATAAAATCACCCTGGAAGTGGCCAAACTGATCAAAGACGACTTCCTGCAGCAGAACGGTTACACTCCTTATGACAGGTAACTTCCCCAATACAGCAGTTCCTCACTCACTTTTAGCCACACTCAGTCACTGACTAGAGTTCAAATAGATGTGGGACATGTTTTGAAGAGAAAGTGCAGTTGAAAGATCATTTTTCTGAGCGTGTAAACTTGCTGTAAAATGGCTGAAGATTACTGATGGAATCCACTGATTACTGATAACTTATGTATTTATGTGACTTTTCTCCTCAGGTTCTGTCCTTTCTATAAGACCGTGGGCATCCTCTCCAACATGATTTCTTTCTACGACATGGCACGGCACGCAGTGGAGACCACAGCTCAGAGCGACAACAAGATCACCTGGGCCATGATCAGGGAGCACATGGGAGAAATCCTCTACAGGATCAGCTCAATGAAATTCAAGGTGTGTATCACTTTTTTTTTCTTGAGTTTTTGCTTAATTTCTTGGAAACTATGGAATAGATTTTAAGCTCTAAGACTCATTTTATTTGACTGTTGCTTTATCAGCATAAAGTTTTCTATGTTTGTAATGTAGCGGTAGAAAGTCAGTGTATATGTTGAGTGTCTTGGTGCTGTAACTTGAGGCGATCATTTTGAGCTTGTTGAATAAAGCATTGAGAGAAGCTTTTGAGAATGAGAACGATGGATGTAGCTCAAGCACCACAGATCCTGCGCAGGCCTCTTGTTTTCTGCTCACGTTTGTAAAACCGTATTTCTTTGTTGGTACAGGACCCAGTGAAGGACGGCGAGGCTAAGATCAAGGGCGAGTACGCTCAGCTATTGGAGGACATGCAGAACGGCTTCCGTACATTGGAAGAATAGGCTCCCACCTCTCGCAATCTTTCCAGTTTTCATCTCTGAGCCCTCCACTGCAGAATCACATTCCACCTCCTCGTATTCCCAAAACCCATGTGCTCCCCTGTGCTCCTTTTTTGTGAGTGATTGTGTGAGTGTGTGTGTGTGTGTGTGTGCACACTTTCATGTGGAGGGAAAAGAGAAAGATGTACTGTATTCATTATTTTTTTGTTGCCTCATATCGGCCTACTCTGGATCCTCTGCATGGTCGCTGATCGTGCATGCGTGCGTGGATTCAATGTGTGTATGAAAGGGGGGATCTCTTCACCCCATTTCTTCCTTTCTCTGTTTACATGATTTCTGTGTGTAGCCGTGTTGCTCTTCCTGAAGGGGATTGTTCGGTTGATGTATTGTAATTCATAAACCATCTGTACAGAAGAGTATTGAATATAAATTTAATAAGATCACTCTATTTATTGCCAGCATTTTTGACGTGAAGGCTTTGTTGTTCTTTCTTTTTGATTTTAATGGTTGTGTTTCACGCTGTGCAGTGTTGTGTACTTTGCTGTGTGAATGTGTAAGAGTCGGACTCTGTGACGCTCTGCTGTCCAATACTTTCATCGTGTTACTCCCAAAGAATTAAAACATGACAAAAAAAACAATGATGTCTTTTGTGTGTGTGTGTTGTTTGCCTGTTTGACCTCATACTTTCTGATGATGCCTTTAGAGCTGCAGAACTGGTCTCTCTGCATTTTCACTCACACTCTCCAGCACCCTGCCCTTTGGATGCCTTGTGTATAGAAGTCATTTTAACTACTCTAATTATAATTTATTTAACAGGTTAGAGCTTAATTTAGTGATTGCAATTAATTAAAGTGGCAAAAGGTGTGACTTAAAAAATATTTTGTACTTAAAAAACAACCATTACTTCATGAAAGAAAACACATTGCAATATTTAGCTCACCTGAATACTGGGAGTATAAAAGCACATGACTAACAGGGATCAGTGTGAGTAAATGGTGAAATGAAGGGAGAGGTTGTGTTGGAGCCCTTAACTAGTTCTGTGAAGACCAATCACCAATGAGATGACAGATCCCTTTAGGTATGTTCCCCTGGTTGAATGAGATACACCTGCAACAAGGGACACAAGCAGAACATATCACTCCTCAGCAGAGCTTCACAGCTCAGTGGGACGAACCAGAGCTTTCTTGGTTTTTTAAATTTAATCTCAGAGCTCAAAGACAACAGAGACCCTGGGTCCTCTTCGTGCCAGGTAAGTGACTGCCAACAACAGCTTTGTCTCAGATAACCAGCATGTGCAGACATGCCTGTATGCTCATGGCACTGAAAAGTGTTAAGGCACATTTGACTGCTTTACAAATCTGATAACTTTTATCGTGTTTGTTTTGTTTGAAAAGACTTGACATCCATTTCAACTGATAGTGTCTATCGGCCAATACAATCTAACAGCACACAGAAAGGGTTTAGGGGTGTGAACTGTGTGGTTGCATTAGGTTACTGTCATGTGTAAAATTCTTAAAATTGCCTAAAAATGTTTTAACTTTGTGACAGATCTGTACTTTTCACGACACTTTTCCACTTAACAAAAGAAAGGGTCTTAAGTTTCGGTTCATTGGCATGACTACGCTTCCTCCAGCTTAGCTCTCCTAGTCAAACCAGTTCTGTTGCAGTAATACTGACTCCCCCCTGTGGCACTGCTGGAGGTCCCTGTTTGATCAGATCATGCTCTCACAGTTCAGCTCTCAAGACACAAGTTAATTTTTGTTCTGCAGTCTCTCATTATGACACAGCTGGAGAGATTGAGATGTGTATAATGTCGATGTGCAGCAGGGTTTAAGGTGCCTGTCTTCTTATTTGAGCCCTGCAGCAGAGCAGATGGACCAGGTATCCACCCGGTCAGGAGTGGGCAGTGATGAAATTACAGATGAGTCAACATCCCTGGTGGATGTCAGGTGGAGCTCTGATGAAGACGAGGTAAAAAAGAAACTTAAACTACTCTGTCACAATCAGCATAAAGCTACTGCTGCTGCCTGTACATGACATTTAGACTAATGGATGCCCAAATCATGTTCTATTATGATTTAAATAAACTCTGAAATGGAAAGTCTGCCTTCCTTTGGGTCAGATTCATTACACTATGTTTTACCTCACGCAGGTGGGATTGCCTCATTATGCAAAGCTCCAAAGACTTAAAATGCTGTTTATCATCTGCTCTAATTCACAGAAGATGCTTCTTACTAATTTATCAGTCTTATTCAGTCGTCAATTGCCAATTAAAACCAGCTTATATTTCTTCTTGTTTCTCGCACAAAGACAACAAATCCAAACTATCTTTATAAATAAATCTGTATTAATGTCTCTTATTAAATCAGTAATGTCCTCCTCCATCAGAGCTCTGACCCTCAGGGACAGTGTCTTGCTGCACCTCAAACCCCTGTGACGACATACAAACAGAGGTTTGATGAATTTAAGAAGGTGTTCAAAGACCTGCCAGAGCCAGAGAGACTCCTAGTGGGTAAGTTACAAACACTCCTCATAGTAATGAATGTATGGGTCCCTGATATTTATTTTATAAATGTGCATATATACGTCTGTATGTACCTGCATCTTTTAGTATTTCATTTATCATGTAGTAAACTCACACATTAAATATTTGAGCTTCACTGTTACACTGAATGGAAAATTAGAGATACAAATCTGTTTTTGTTGCTAATCAAACTGAAACTGATTGATAAGTGGCCACATTTGTCTGTATCTGAAACCAACTGAAACAAGTTAAATCACACTACAGCCATCACAGTGACCTGTTTTATAGACACAGTGTGTGAAAGAACACCTCGGGCTCACTCATTTGTATGGATGGTTTTCCCTCAGACTACCCGTGTGCCCTCCAGCGGGACATTCTCCTTCAGGGACGCCTCTACCTCTCTGAGAACTGGCTCTGTTTCTACAGCAATGTGTTTCGGGGGACGAAGGTAATAAGAAAGTGGAGGAGGATGGAGGGAAGGTGAAGGGTGTAGAGTTTAGAAGCACACTGAAAACACACTCATGTAACTGCAAAACAGTGCAAGATTGTAGTTTCCTACAGCTAAACCATCTGTATTATTCCTCTTTAATGGTTTATTATCTTAGTTAAATTACTATTTCACAAATGTAAAACAAGGTAATACATTTAGGTGCATTCATGCTCAGACTTTACTCCTGTTATGAGAGGCAGAAACATTCATTGTAATAAACCGTAAATATCAGATTTTTGTGTCACTTCCTAAGAGAACGACAAGAAATTCTTTGTTTGCAATCACATGCAACAATTACAGAGAAAACAGCCGAGCTACAGCAGGAAAAATAACCAGGATGATGCACTAATTGCTCGAGTTACGCGGCCTCAGTGGACTGTGTGATAATGCAACGCTGTCTGATTAACTGGCTGCTCTGAGCACTGAGTTCACCCTCCTCCTGGGAGCTGCTTAAAGCCATTATAGGATGTCGTCACCAAATAACTCCAATGGTATCCAAGGGTTGTTTTTTCCTTCACTTTATAGCATTCTTCGATCAGCATGTGTGCACTAACTACCACAACCTTTCACCTTTTTTTTATAGATTACACTGACGCTTAAAGACATCAAGACTATGACCAGAGAGAAAACGGCTCGGCTGATTCCCAACGCCATCCAGGTGTGCACGAGCACAGAGAAGGTACACTGGGTTAGAGACAACAGGGATTCAGCGTTTATGCCACGTTTCATAAACACATAATCGCTCACTGTGCGTCTCCTTATGTCTTCGCCCTCAGTTCTTCTTCACCTCCTTCTCGGCAAGAGAGAAAAGCTACCAGGGTGTTTTCCGGATTTGGCAAAACACACTGTTGAACAAGGTAAGGCCCTGCTCCACTTACCTGATGTCACCTTCCACAGCACAGTCTCCTCACACACTCATCACTAGAATCACTGTTCAAGCAGGCTCAACAATGTTTCATACGTCAGTCACATGTGTCAAGAGAACCCCCCCCCAAATCACATGTATCACAAACAACTGTCCACACACTGACTTGGCTTTAGTCCAATACCTGACAGCTGAGAATAAATGCCTCCCAAGGAAGCCAGCAGGTTTGTGACTTTACCCGATTTTGCAGCACTTATCTAATCGGTCCAGAGTACATATCAAACCGCCCTGGCCACAGTCTCTCTTCCTTTGAGGTTATCAGTGCTGCTCTCCTATTGCATGCAGGGTAAAGATCTGCACAAAGCAGCACGGCAGCTTGGCTCAGTCCAACAGACACAAGCTTTTATTGTTCCACACGCTGAGGTACAGTGTTTGGAATCATTTACCTAAACACATGTCAGGAGTGTAGTTAAAGATAAACCCGCTAGATGTCGGAGGATTGTGTTCTTGCTTGCTCATGATGAAAATTGTTGTAAATAGGATAATATGTCTTAAATAAAATGTTTGCATATGAGTTGTAGTTGAAACACTGAAAAAAGTTCAAAGCCTCTTGAAATGTAAGAGCTCAGATCAGTTGAAGTGTAATTTCTCGAAACTTGTGGTGTAATTGTGCAATTTTGAATGAATGAATGAAAACAACTATTTAGAGAGCGTCGCATCAATATCAGGCTTTGATTTCAGGAAAATCTTTTTATAACTTTGAATATTCAGTAGTGTAAGTTAATGTGCAGAGGCTAAAAGCAGTTGAAGAGTTGCAGAGTTTTCCCTTATTATATTCATACGCTGTAACCTGCTGTGTGTTTGGGATGTAGTTAAAAATGAAACCACCAGCTCTGCTCAGCCATCTGTATTTGGAGAACTGTGATTACCCAACTCTTTGCTGTGAGGGTAAATAGACAGTAAGCTATAACAATACAGAAAATATTAAATTAGCAGGTATTTTGTACAGTGGTGGAGGAAGTTTTCAGATCCTTTACTTTAGTAAAAGTACTAATACCGCTCTGTGAAAATACTGCACTACAATCAAGACATTCAACACCTTATTTAAGGAAAAGTATGTAAGTATTATCACCATAATGTACTTAATATAGTTTCAGGAGTAAAAGTACTAATTTTTCAGTCAAATAGTTTCTGATAGTGTTTTACTATAATATATGATGTTTTTGGATTACTACTACTAAGCTACTTTATATACTGATGGTTGGTTTAATCTACAACCACTACATGCATTATTTTCAATAAGATCTCTGAAATGTCACATCATGCTTGTTTAGTCTCAACCCACAAAAAATACTTCTGTTTATCAGAAAACTTTCAAAATCATCAAATCAGGAGATTCATAGATTTTTACTGGACAGGAAGGATTTGAACAAAGTAACTAAAGCTGTAGCTGTAAAGTAGAATATTTACCATGAGCGGTAGTGAAGTAGAAACATAGTAGTATAAGTTGTTTTTTTCCCCTCTGGAATTACTCAAAGTGCAAGTACCTCAAATTTGTACTTGAGGACAGTTCTTGGGTAAATGTACTTAGTTACACTCCAAAACTGAATCTGTACACATTGTAATTTTAGAGGAGTAACCAGGCAGCAAAGCTCTTCTTCCCAGTCACTAATGATGACAGTAGACTGGCACAGACAGACCCTGTCTCACGGGGACAGTGTGCAGGGAACAGCAGGTATAAAAACACCAGCTCCCAGAGTTCACTGACCTCTGCGGGAGTGGCCACCAGGGCTCACTCAGACGCACAGCGCGCACCTGACGCACGGCGAAATCTGGGACCGAGATCACACCAAAACACAGGAGTGGTTTCTCTGGACGTGTGAATCTTTGGTGAGCCGGACTTTCGACAGGTCGAGCGAGTTTTTATGTACCTTTATCTGGGTGTAAATCTGGGCGGCGCGTCTTTCAGCTCCAGCTCCACATCCAGGACTTCCTCGTTGCGAGCGCGCGCCCCGCGTCCAGGTCCCAGACCGGTGTGTGGCGGACAGGTAGAGCTCACACCTCAGGGGACATGTCCTCCTACAGGTAGGTCAAGTCTCTGTGGACGGGTCCGGAACTTTCTCTCGGTTTTAGATGCGTCTGAGCACCGTGTTCGCTTCCATATGGCGGAGAGGTCCTCTCTGATCTCCAGGCCTGAGATAATACAGGCCGGTTTGATCAGGAGCACTTTCAGCTCACCTTGATTCTCTCAACTTGTTTTATAAAAATTATAACTGTCTGCTTTATTTCCTTTGAGCACCTGTGTGTTTAAGTTTCAGATATTCATCTTTTTTGGTGATATTTCTAAGATTGATTTTCTAGTCTGTCAAAGGAGCTCCTCTTGATTTATATCAAAACTGACCTGTTTGATTCTTCTGTGCACAGATGTGTTAATGTTGTTCTAAGGTCTAATTTTTGTTAAGATATTCATTCTTTTTGATGACATTTTCAAGATTGAGCCTCTAGTTTGTCGAGGGAGCTCATTTTGTTTGGTAATCTTGTTTTATGTCAAAACTGACTCTCTTGTTTATTTCCTCTGTGCACGTGTGTCTACAGATGTGTTCATGGTATTCTGTGTTCATGGTATTCTTTATTTTTGATCATATTTCTAAGATTGAGTCCTTTAAGACAGATCAATTTTATATCAAAGTCATGTTTTGTATTTCTTCTAAGCACCTATGTCTGCTCTTGCATTAATTTTCTTCTTAGGTTTTTTTTTTTTTTTGGTGATTTGGTGATCTTTCAAAGATTGAGCTTCTCTTGACTGTCAAGGGTTAACACAAATATGTAAGATGAATATCTCCACAGTGGAAAGAGACAATCAGGTTTGTAGACTGATTGTCACCCGTGGAGATAAGACCTCAGGTTTCCAGGTTACTTGCAACTGCTTCAGATTCTGAGTCAAAGTTTATTGTTCACATCGTGGTTTCTATCTGTCAAAGCCTAAACAGACAAGAGGAAGTGATGTCTCCAAACAAGCCTTGTGGTTGGCGCTTTCTCGTGACCTCTCCTCCTTTTTGTTTCTTTTTTCCACTTTCAGCCTTTGACCAGCTCGGAGTTGTGGCAGATGGTTAAACAGCATTATGGCTATGACCTGGGCCTGAGCCATGAAGAGATGGAGAGCTTACAGATATCAGCAGAATCGAGCATGCAGACCGGGTAAACACACACCTGCGCCTCCGTCCTCACACACAATTACAGTGAACTGTAATCTGATGCCACCTGTTTTGTTTGTCTGCAGCCTGACTGTGAGGCCTGGTGGTGATGATGGTCTGGCGAGGCTGGAGCGGACCCCCTCCATTCGCCTCCCTGGGTTGGAGCACGGGCCCTTAGAGACCTCCACGCCTCAAGGGGAAGACCTGCCTTCCCCTGTCGGCTCTCAGAACTCTGCCAACCTGGTATTACAAATAGTATTTCTCTTTTGTCTCGTGCTCTGTGCTTGTCTAAATCTTTTTACATAGAATTTTTTGCATCGCCCTCCAGCAGGATGACTCTCGAAACACCCCGTCTCAGCGCCGCAGTCCTGTTCCCTCGCTGGGCCGCCTCACCCCAGAACAGGCGTCCAAGCCCTCCAACCTCTCTCTTGACCTCAACGCCAATGAGAACGGAGTGTCTGAGCAGAGCGGTTCAGAGAGCGTCGAGGATGGTAAGAGGACATGACCCAAGAACTGAATATTTGAGCTCATGTGGTTTTTTTTCATTTAGTTGTTTTAATATTTTTCTCTTCCTCCACCTTTTCAATTTACTCCATCAGTAGAGGAGCGAGTGGGTTCGCCCGAGGTGCAGGGTCGACTTTATCTAAACAAGGTCTTCCACATCAGCGCCAGCAAGATGTTTGAGCTGCTCTTCACGGATTCCAGCTTCCTGCGCAGGTTCATGAAAGTCAGGAAGATAACCAGTAAGTATTAAACCTGTCTTAGTCTAAATTCCAAAGTGTAACAAAGGTCAACTACTGCATTGCTTATCTGTACGTAACAATAATTATCTTTATGGACCATGTTAAATAAAAACCTAATTATTGTCTGCCACTCCTGAAAATAACTTTCCAGTTCCTGTCAATAAAAAACCTTTCATGTATAATATTCACATTGTCCTTTGCATTTTGAGATGCCAGCTCCACTGCCTGGCAAAAAGACGCCGCAGGAAACATGAAGAGGATTCTGAACTACACAATAACCATCAGCAACCCCCTGATTGGCAAATTCTCCACCGCCACAGAGCACCAGGTGTGTTTACATCCGTGTGAATGGTGTGTGTGTGTGCACGCTTCAGTGGATGAATTGTGGCTCACTGCGTATTTGTGCTCTAATCACCTCTCAGACGCTGTACAAAGAATCCAGGGACGGTCAGTATTACCTCTTGGACTCCGAGGTGTATACTCACGACGTTCCCTATCACGATTACTTCTACACTCAAAATCGGTACTACATCATAAGCAACTCGAAGCGGAAGTGTCGACTGAGGTAACGGAGTATGATTATATGAATTTGGATTTTCTGTTTTTAAAGTGAGTGCCATTAAAAATGTGTGTCGTGCTGCCAGGGTCTGTACCGACGTGAAGTACAAGAAGCAGCCATGGGGCCTGGTCAAGTCCTTTATCACCAAAAACTCCTGGAGCGGCATAGAAGATTATTTCAGACAGCTGGGTGAGTATAAAGCCCATTTCACACACCGTGGAGACAGAAGAGAGCACTTCCTTGTCTTCTGTCCTCAGCCTGTGGTTTATTTTATCCCTGATCTGATATGAATAGTTTCCTCCAACACGCGTCAGGCTCTGCAGCACTGAATCACTTTACAGCTGCGTTTACATGTGAGGAGAAAAAAAGAAATGTTATTTGCAATATGGCCTGCATTAGCCTGAAGTTATCAACCATTTTAAATTAGTAACCTTCATTAATTATGTATAGGTTTCATGCTTTTTTAGGTCATTTATTAAGAGGAGATGCTTTTCTCTGTAATACTATGACTACTACTAATAATAACATAAAACTATATTCTACATGCCTGGTCACTCAAACAATATAGTTTTGTCATTGCCTGTCCTTTAATTGTGTGTGTGCTGTACAGAGGCAGAACTGCTGGAGGAGGAAGCAGAGATGAACCAAGGAGGTGGAGACTCCGGGAAGATGAGTGGGCTTCGCAGGAGGAGGCGGACTTATAGTCGGACACTGCCAGAACATGTGAAGCCCAACAAGCAGTACGGGCAAGACCCTGAGCAGCACAGAGATGGCAACATGAGTATGTGATGTTATACTGTGTATGACCATAAGCAATGGTTTGATGTGTTTTGAGAAATGAGTGTATTCACATCCTTGCTGAAAGTCTGTTGACAAGATCGATACCACTATTGTCTCTTTATTAGATAGTCTCATAACTTTCACCAAAAAAGGGAATAAGTATATTTTGAAATAAAACGTCAAATTTACCTTTTAAGGAGGCTTAGTTGAGTTGATCTTTAGTTGTGATATTTTCATTATTAAACTGTTCTAATAATTTTTTATATTTAGTGATGCCAAAACTGTTTAAATGAGCTGTTTGTTTTCATTTTAACATAGCAAACATATTAAGCCTTGGAACAGATTTTCCTTAACCTGACCTGACACATGAAGCCTTCGTTCAAAGCGTTCAAATGAAGACTGTAGTGCGTCAAACATCCAGTTGCACAACACAGTTGCTTCTCAAAGCATTGACAAAGGCTTGCAATCCAATGTTTATTGTGCAATCAGCATACCAGACAGCCACTGCTACAACTGCTGAAAATCAGAGGTGACAATGTAGTATGTTATTGTCTCGAGGTGTGGCAGAAGGTTGCATGCCACTGGAAGGAAATATGCAACAGGAAAAATATTGTAGACCACTGTCAAACTTTCTCATAATGCCAGCAACCTGGTTTTTGTTTTTAAACCAAGCCAGCATGTGTTTTCTAATCAAATGATTGATTGATTGATCTGTCTGTATTTCAGGCCCTATAGAAATGAAAGGTTCCCACAGATGGAGCACCACAACAATAGTGGCTGGGATGAGTGTGATGTAAGTTAACAACATTGAAACACACCTGTGAAACAATCGGGATTGTATTGTGTGTGAAGAAAACAAATTATGCCTTTATTTTTAAACTACTAAGAATTTTATTAAGAATTTATTTTTTATAGAAGCAGAATATGGATGTCTTCTAATCCAACATTTTGTCGCATTTTACGTCATTGCACGCACCAGTGGTCAGATTAAACCTGGGGCTTTCTGTCTCTTTCAGTCTGCTGATTCTGACAGTGATGAATCTGGGTCTGTTTTTCAAGCTGTGGGCCATGGAGGACGTAGCCCAGCGCATGTACCTGAGCACAAAGCATCGGCTGAGGGAGCGGACTGAGGCCAGGTGGGATAACTTCCTGTCCCTTTACATCTTGATATATTCAAAACTTTCAGGAGCTGCCACTCAGAAAGCAGACATTTTGGCGTGGGTGGAGAGAGGAGAGGGGTTACTTTTCCTCCACCTTTTTGTCTGTGTCATTTAAGCAGCCCACATATAAGAGAGCTCTTGTTCTAATGACTCACTGTGTTGAAAGTACCAGTTTGCCAGTGTCAGTAAATGTGGTTATGTAAGTGACATAGTCTTACATCAGTGCTGCTCCACTCTCAGCCCTCTTCTTACAGTTCCTTCATTTTCTGCTGCCTTCATGTAGCAAATGTGAATATCATATTTTGCACATAAGATTAATCAGCTTCTTTCTGTTTCTTTGGCAGCTTGGCCTCTGAATATGGTCCCAGACAGGGACCGGTGTATAGAGCAAGAGAGGATATGCAGCTGCTAAAAACTGTACTGCAGGACTCCATCAACCTTTTAGAACAGGTAGGATGGTCTGCTACAACTGCACGACGTAAATAAAAACTGACTGTAGCTCTGATTTGCTTGGTGCAAAATGGTGCCGTTCATCACGGTCATTTGACACATCTGAACTTGTAGTGTGTCTGCGTTTGGGATATAAATCTTTCACACAACAATTTGCTGTGCCAGATTTGTTTTATGGTGGCTGTATCTTTTTTTTCCCCAGGAAGTTACTGGTCTTGGCTGGGACCAGTTACTTCCTGGAATCTCCTCTGATTTCCTGCAAACTGCTCAGAGTTCAAATGTAATGGAAAAAAATGAAAGTGTTATAAGTTTTCTCATAAAACTATTCACCAGAAAGCAAATAAGCATGTTTCCCAGATGTTAAAACTACTTTTTAAAAGACAGCTAGATCCATAGATAGATAGATGTTGAGATAAACTGCAGATATTCTTAAAAATTAGTCTGGACGCATAAACATAAGGAGATGGAAGCCGTGTGTTGAATAATGAGTTTGATAAATGAAAGCAGACATGCTTCTATTTTTCTATTTTGCAGCCAGCAGGAGCCCATCACATAAATTCATAGCTGTCGTCTAACACTTTTTTTAAATAGCTAAAGCAGGTGTTCTAGCTGCTGAGTCAGTTCTTCTTCTCCTCACAGCTCCGCAGCTCTCTGGTGGTGCTGCAGCAGAACTTTGCTTTGGCCAATCACACAGCAGCACCGCAGTGATGCTCCACACCTGGCGACCACAGACTTCCACGTTCCCCCCGGCCCTGTGGAGGAAACAGCAGCATTGAACAGGCTCTGAGGACATTTCTGGTATCCAGCGATGTTGCCGTGCAGACATCCCCAGACCCCTGACATGTTGTGTGTTGCCCGGGGTCACACGTCCCAAAGCCTGTGGCAGGGCATCAGGTGTCAGGATGTTTTTAAAGCTGTGGACAGACTGCTGCGAGGACAAAGTAAAATCTGCGTCAGCCGCACACGGAGCAGCAGGTTTAGATTTCTGCAGGGTGCTATTGTCAGCTCCTTTAGCTGGCTTCTTTTTCACTGTTTTCTTAAAGAGTGGCATTAGATTTCTTTCTTGATGTGCCTTCCTATATTCAGATGAGCCTCCTGCCATCACCAGATGAGCTACTGTGTATATAGTTTTATTTTTTGTTTTATTAAAGTGAATCAATATTATTTAAACTTTTTTCCTTTATTTACATGTTTGCACACATAATTTTTGCACAAGTGCCTTGTAGATTAGGTTCTGTTTTAGATAAAAAATTGTAGAATCAGTAAGTCACATTTTAAAGTTTGTCCTCGTAATCATGATAAATCATCTTTTTGTATGTGTAAACTGCAGTAATGGCTGCAGCATTCAATGTACATTAAATTGCAAATAGAAAAATAACCTCCGGATTTTATAATGCTGTCTATGAGCCAAGTCTGTTTTTTGTTTTTGTTTTTGTTTTTTTTTCAAATTGACATTTGATTCATTACCTTCTACTTCCTGGACTGAATTAAAGAGCTGCCCTCCCAGTCAAAACAATGGTGATATGCCTCATTCATCCCCATCACCTGCACATCTGTAATCAGTTTTATCTAACTACCTTTTTCCGCTTCCTTTTCTGCACTGAACCAAGTTTAAAAAAGAAGGATGATTTGGTCTAATTTTAAGTACTTACTCACTCTGATGTTATTTCAATAAAGGTGTCGGGTTAGTGAGACTATCTCCGATTATCTTAGTACTGTGCACACAATACGAGATGTTCTGTGATTTCCAAATTGACACAAACACTTTTTTTTTTTAGCAGTTGTTGGTGACACACCACTGTGATTGTCTTGAGCTTTGTTTAATGTTTACAGTGTTTCCACCACAACTGAATTTGTTGAGCTGTTCCTACTTTACACCACTTCTGCAAATGTTGTGGTTGACCGTTTAAATTTGGTTGCCATTTTATATGCATATATATTTTTTGCCATATTGCAATGCACTGTTTTACGATTGTTTTCGCAATGAATTAGTCTTTCAATTCTTTTTTTGATTATTGTCTGAAGAATGTCAGATATTTTATAAATGTTAATAAAATATTTGTCTCTAAATGAATAAAAATTGTCCATCATGGTTAACCAGAACAGTCTGACTGGACAAAAAGTACCAGAATTTATTGTTGTAGATTCTGCTGGTGGGAACAGTGCACCGTATACTGTACACTGCTGCTCGAAAGCGGAAAACTAATTGGGAGTAAAGCCAAATGTGTCTTTGTTGCTTTGTCACTGGTGAAATATAAGACTGCTGAGACTGTCTTTAATTATTGACCTGGTCTGTCCCCATTTACTCCTAGAGGAAATATGAGATTTCTTCTATGGTATCCTTATTATCTATGATAGTGGAAAATATAGTGTATAGTGTAAGATTAGTTTGTATTGATATTACACTGTCTTAGGTTGTATACTATATATCCCTATGGGAACTACAGATTTAGTATAATATCCAGTGCTGTAAAGTAACAGTACAATGACTCAAGGCACTTGAAATTTTTACTTAACAACAGCTTACTTTAAAAATTAAGATTATTCATACAAAAACATATGATTACCTTTTAAATTTGGAAATTATGATGCATTTGTTCCTTCAAGTCATATTAGTCTGTGAGTCATAATTCTCAAAATGTGAAAAGAATCCACCAATGCAGCTACATTTTTCAATGCAAATCAGATTGCTTTTGCAATCAAGTCATTCATATTTCATTATTCTAATGCAGTCAGATGCAATTCATATATTTTTGTTTCAAGATAAAATCAGTCTTTGGACAGATTCATTTGAATTAAAATGAATGATTTGTAAGAAAATTTAGCTTTTAGGTCGCACTTATAGCTAGAATAGGCCTTAATTGTTGATTGATTTAATATCTTTTATATTTTTCACAGTTGCAGACTGAACTGCCCAGCTGTGTATACAGAGGTTATAATTAGCTGAAATGAGCATGAGGTCTGGTGTGTACATGTGGCTGCTGTCCTGTAGGTGTGGGCGGGGCCAGACTACCTCGTTTGACGTCAGGAGGGAAACTGTCTGCTCAGTTTGGAGACACAAGACACAGACTCAACAACCAGACCCGAACACAGACTGAACCCGGAGACAAGGTCCCTGTAGACCTGAAACCGGACTGGTTTAGTGTTATCGAGGCGACTTCCGCGACGTTAAATAGTGCGGAGAGATACCGGATACGGCAGGATAAAGACTTCCGGCGGGGTTGAATCGTTCCCGTCGATATTTACTCGAAAGCATCGGCATGTAGAAGCTCAGTGTTCAGGTATGATCAACCTGTGTTTTATCCTTTATTTAAGCTTTGTTTGAGGCAGTGTTGCTGGCAGATATGATAAATGAAAATCTGACCACCAGTCGGTGTTCGTCTGACTGTCAGGAGACAAACAACAACCCACGGAAATGAACATTAACTCCAGAAAAACACAAGTATATGAGAGACAGATTTAAATTCTAATGTAAGAAACCTCATTCAAATACATGGCTGAGCTGTATTCTGCCCTAAAGAGCCATAAACTAATAAGACGTACAAGCATGTTTTCTTTCCAAATGCTCTCATTTCATTTGTTTACTCACTGCTTAAAGAACAGGAAGTGTCCTCTGTTATTATTAAATAAAGTTATCAGCTTTCAGAAAACATTTCATATCTACTTGTTGGTGCATTTATGTGTCTAAACAAGTGATCCTAGAGGAAATTAAAACTAAAGATAAAGCAAAATGAACTTTTTTTGCCATCAACGTTTTGAAGTTTTTCAAGATTTTAGTATATTTTTGTAATCCAACTAGAAAGAATAGTTCCACATTTTGGGGGATATACTTCTTGTCATTCTTACTGAGAGTTTAATGAGAAGATTAATACCACTTTCATGCCTCTCTGTTAAAAATGAAATGGTTAGCTTAGCTTAGCACTAAGTCTGGATACATGGGGGTCTATTTCTTGGGTGGGTGCAGTGACTTCCTGGTAACCTCACAGTGACATCACAACTCCAGGAAGTCACTGTGTCCAGCCAAGAAATAGTCCAACACATAAAAACGGTTATTATAAAACCCTGTAAAAACCACAACTACTTTTGACACAAGGGTTTTATACGGAGTTACCAAAGGAGATGCATATTATATGTCATAAAATCAGAATTCCTTTATTGTCATTATACAGGATGTACAACGAGATTGGAGATAAAGACAAGGAGCAAATCCTCCTTATTTATAATAGTTGAAAGTAGCTGTAGCAGTTGCCAAATAATTTCTTCCAGCTAATCCATTAATCAACTAATGATTTGACTACTAAGGTATAGTTTATATCCACATCTTTAATGCCACCTAAAAAAGCTCATGTGCTCAAACAGCTACAGCCATCCTGCATTATATTTTACAGGCTATTTAATGTCCTGCAGCCACTGCAAGTCAAAAGTACTGAATAGCATAGAAAATCTCTCAGTGCTACATCAGGACATAAAACTGCTGAGCAACACAGTCACGCTCTGAATCCTTGCAGCAGTATTAGTTTTTTTAGTCAGGGAGCAGATGTGGCAGTTGGTACCATCTCACACCCACACACCCATTAATCAGCACATGTAACCCAATCTGTTTTCTCTTTAGGCCCTTTACAGACTTTGCTCCTCGGCTGCCTGGAAGGACTCACCAGTTAGATACTGGGTGACCTTTCCTGACCCTGATGTCCCATGTTAGTTTGATCAGTGGCTGCCCAATAACACATCATGTCATGTTTTGATTTGTTGCTAATCAGAGCCTCATTCAGGCCAACAGAGCCAGATCATCCTGAGAGAGGTTTAACTGAGCTGAAGGCTTTATCCCATTTACAGGGGTGTCGTCAGTGTTGCTGTCTGTGATCGAGAGGGCGCTCAAGACCTGCGATTGTTATAAATGCCGCCACTGCCTCACCTCAGCCCAAATCCATCTGTGCAGTCTGAACGGGCCAGCAGGCTGCAGTGGTGGGAACGTTTACTGGCTGTAAATCATTAAAGGATGACAGATGTGTGACAGATGTGAGGGCAGGAGGTGGACTGGGTAGGGTCAAACGAGCAGGGTCTGCTTTGCAGTGCGATGTGGCGACAATCTGTTTGGAACCACTCCGTCATCTAAAACACATGCAGATAGCTGGTAAGCTGTTGTATGCAAAGGATGTTTCAGCAAAATGGGCTTTTAGAAGTATTTACAGTCTTTCACTTCCTAACTCCTATCTTGCACTTTTCTCGTCTCTGAGCTTCATCTCCTCTGTAAGCTAAAGTTAATCATGCTGTGCTTTAATCATCTGATAGGCTGTCAGGCTGTCCGTCATGAAGAAGCGAGCCAAAAAGGTGAAGCAGGAGGAGGAGATCTTGTGCTGCTGTGAGTATGTGAACAGGCTTGGAGAGCGCAGCCATGTGGCAGCCTGCTGCTGTGACTGCGAGGACCTGGATGACGTCTGCGACAGGTGAGGGACATTAAACCGAATAACCGGGGCGGGGCTGCAACTCCTGATTATTTTAAATGACAGTTGATCTGCTGATATTTGAATTGATCAATTTGTAGTCTATAAATAAATAAAATAAAAAAATAAATTATGAATAAAAAAAATAAATGCCCATTAGGAGTTCATTTAGAGGCACCTTCAAATCAACTGTCCAAAAAATACAGATATTCAATTTACAGTTCACAGTCCCAGAGGGTGAATCCTGCCTTGATTCTCACTTTTCCTCTTTCACCAACAGCAGGTCACATGTTAGCATTTTAGCTCAAAGTACTGCTGTGCCAAAGTACAGGCTCGCAGAGCTGCCAGCACGGCTGCAAACTCTTAGTCTTGTTTGATAAATTGCTTTGATTAACTGATAAATTACTATTGTTGTTAATTAATTTCCTGTGAATCACCTCCTGACTAATCATTTCAACATTAACACACACACCTGCCTTTATGCCCACACAAACTAAATCTGAACCCATTAGTCGATTAATTGGTCAGTGAATATGCATTATTCTGATTAGTCTTTGTGTCACATCATTACAAAATAAGTCCGATATACAAGTTTGGTGATGTATTTGATGAGAGTGAGATAAAGCTTGTAACTGTGGTATTTGTCACTGCGTTTTATATTGTATAGAGTGAATTAGCTGATTAACTGAATCTATAGTTTTGACACTGACAGATTAATTGTAATGGTGCTACAATCGGCACTGTGATATTAAAGGAAACTAAGTTTTTGGTTGGCCCATTGTCACCTTATGAAGAAGTTGTTGATAACCTGATGTAAAAATATTTAGCTTTTTTTCAAACTTTTGTCAGGTTTCTGAAGAGGGAGCCTCAGAAACCAGAATCCTTATCCAAGCTGTCTGAAGTTTTAACAGACCGGATTCGTGTGCCCTGGTTCTGGGGTGGAGCCCGAAAAGTGGACCTGTCAATCATCCCTCCTCTAATCCTCCTTCCTGTCCTTCTGCACCTCGCTGCTCTCCACTTTGTCCTCGGCATGGTGGTTCTGACAGCTCTGCCCGGCCTGGTGCTGTGGTACTACTATTTCACCCACCGTAAGAAAGGACGGACGCTCTTCTTCCTCAGCCTGGCCCTCTTCTCCTTGGGCTACATGTACTACTTGTTCATCACGGAGGTGCTTCCCAGCGGGGATGTGGGCCTGCTCCAGGTAGCAGTGGTAACTGTAGGGGTCATACTCACCCTGGCTGCCCTTCTCCACACCAAGAGAGAACCTGGCCTTGTGCAGCCAAACCAAGAGTCCGTCCACAGCACGGTGACGTATTACAGCCCTCTGCCAGACAGAGACACTGCCTTCAACGGGGGGAGGCAGGATGTGACGATGACAGTCTCCAACCGAGCGGGATCATCGGAGAACACGGGGGTGGAGCTGAAGGAAAGCAGCCGGAGGAACTGGTGTCCGATGTGCAGGGTGGTGCGGCCCCCAAGGGCAGGACATTGTCGGATCTGTGGTGTCTGCGTGCTGCGTCTCGACCACCACTGTGTCTGGTGGGTCCCATTAAAATGCCTCTCACTCGGTCTGTCATCACTGTTTCTTCCACTTTATCACACATCTCAAACACTGACGTTGTCTTGTTGGTCATCTGCTTGTCTTCTCTACAGAAACTTTACAATAAATCTAAAAAACCCCATCATTTCAATTTCAAAACAATGAACTTAAGTGACTGTCTTTCTTTCCAGGATATGAGTGTTTGTCCCATTCATACCTGCTGTGTCTTTATTGACCATAATGTGTCATGTGAACATCACACATTCATATTAATTACAGCTCCTCCAGAGTTCCTTGCTGCCATCCACTCCTAAACTTCTATGTGTGGTCCTGCATGTGTGTAGTGTAATCCTGGGGTCTCAGTACAATGTTTTGTCTGCCTGTGTGTGTACTTGTGTGTTTGTGCGTCCCCCTCTGTCGGTGCCCCGGTAGGATAAACAGCTGTGTGGGGCAGACCAATCACCGCAGCTTCCTGATCACACTCGTCCTCTTCCTGTTGACGTCCCTGTACGGGATCAGCCTGGTGCTGCAGAGTGTGTGTCCCAAACAACACCTCTTCACTGCCCTGTTCTACTGCCCGGGGGTCTATAACCAGTACAGGTAAGATATACTGTGTGTCTGTGGTGTAAAATTGGTATCAGTGTGTTGATTTCACCCAGGCCAGGAAATCAGATGTTTTCAAATCCTACACATAGAACCTAAGAAAAATTTATATCAGGTCTGAATAAAAGCAAGTAGAGTCTGACTTATAAATCTACACTTATATTTATTAAATTGATCACAGATATATCAATATCATTGAACAGGTCAGCCAACAAGTTACAAGAAATTGCAGTACAGAAATGGCAATAATCATGAAACTGTTACACATCAGCCAATATACTGTTTTGTTATCACAGTTTTTTTTCTCTTTAATTAAGAGTTTGACATTTTGGGAAATATGCACTTTCTTCTTTTCTGATAAACATGAAGACTGTAAATAGTGAAACATATTCATCTATAAATCCATAACGTCATTTTCGCCCTTTGGTAAAACAAGATATTATTAGTTAAGTGAGTGGCATTGATCTTCTCATGTGAGATGTGGTGAGAAAGCGACAACTATATTCCAAAATGTCAAGCTATTACTAAGTATTAATATTGAACTTGGCCTTCTCCTGTATCAGTCATTTTTTCAACAAGCTTCCTTTCATTGGATAATAATGTCCAACAATCACCATAAACTTAAAATGGCTGTTGTTTGGTTGCTTGTTGTAATGAGTATCTGTATTCAGAATGCATTTATTAGAAATGTAACTATAATCTTGGATATTCTACCAAGCCTTTCTACCAGCACAAACATCTGCTGCACTGCACAGAGACACTCAATAATGAACACTAAATGTCCAAAGTTAACAACTTTGCATATGTGTTCATCCACAGTTCAGATGGAACCCATGGAGACAGAAAATGGCAGATGGCCTTTTAACAGCAATAATGAGAACTGCCTGCATTTAACTAAACACTGTGCAGCATTTTGCCATTTTTGTTTTGATCATAAAGCAAAGACTTCACGAGTTTGTATGAGGCTGATGCATATTGGACACAAGGCTTCTTCCAGTGTAGTGTTGAATCAGTTTCACAGAGCACCCTAGAGTGTCTCCTATTGAACTGTCGGAGAAAGACTCACAGTTTCTGCTCAGAACAATGAGAGACTGGATGTAAGATGGTGTAAATGATCTTCTCTGGCACTGCTGTTGGCGCCGCACACTTAAAAAAGGCCTTTAGAACCACTTCTGAACCTCAGACTACTGAACATGCAACTTGTCTGAATCGCCATTATGTGCTGAATATGTGAAAATAGTAGTTCTTTTAGCTGTGCTCTAACATCTTTTAAACTGGTTGAACAGTATTTTATAACTGTGTATGCAGTTATATATAAAAATAGACAGAAATGGTTTCAGAGTACTTTTTCAGTCCCATTTACACTGAATTATTAGTGGTTTTAATCAAGTGATGGGAATATTTTACACCTCTAGTGCCAAAAAAGGCCTAATTACAGTCTTACTTATGATTTATGAACAGTAATAACCTTGCATGCATTTATATGTTAGGAACAGTACGTTCTGTCTGTGCTCTGCTTTATCGTTTCACCATCTTTTCTCACTGTCTGTGTTCCAGCACTGCGCTTTGCTTCACCTGTGCGTGGTACAGCAGCATTGTGACCGGTGGGCTCTTACACTTGCTGGTGGTGCAGGTGATCAACATCAGCTACAATGTGACTGAGCGAGAGGCACGCGTCGCCCTGCGAGAGAAAACCGCCCGCAGTGCCTGCTTGGGACTGGTGGTGGACACCGGCGTCTACTCTCGAGGTTTTCGTGGCAACTGGGCAGAGTTCATGACCATGGGGGACAAACTGAATCCTCCCTCTCCTGCTCCAGCAGACCTTGTGTAAGAGACTGTTACACAACTCAGATTTCAAAAAAATTTGTTTTAAGCTTATGGCTGCTGTGCTGTGCATGTCCACCGGATGGCAGCATGGTTCCTTTCACTGATTTTTTTTATTTCCAACTTTGCTGGTGGTCTTCAACTTTGCAGCAAACCTTGGAGCTGCCAGGACTGGTATCACTGGGTTACTGCTGCTTTTGACTTGCCCTGACTTTGACACATAGCAATAACAACAACAAATACATTCACTGCCATTAATGTCACTGACCGCTCAATCTCCTCTATGCAGCTTTATCTACTCACTGATCTGTAATCTCCTTTCACTGCTGCCTCATTCCCCCTCTCATCAGTCGCTCGACCAAACAAATATGACTGTTTCCACTGACTGTCTTCCCTGGACTTGAACATTGTCTTTATGTCTCCTCTACATTCTAGTGCCTTGCTGGGAGACAGTAAAGAGCTGGGTCCTTAGTCTGTTCTCTAAGACTGAGAGAGACTCTGCTGATCGAACAGAGTTTGGTAACTTGTTCCACCACCGGGGAGCCACAGAAGAGAAGAGTCTAGATATCGACCTAGGGCCCTGTTGTGGTGCTTGTATAGCGTAGTGAGCGGGAGGGCACATACTCCCAAATGAGGGAGTTCAGGTCAGTGCTGCACAAAGCACTTGGCTGAACATCATTTCAAGGATGATTTCTTTGCACAATCCACCTCCTTTGTCCTCCACAAACACTTATCTGATCTGCAGTGTTGCTGTTGTAAAAATGTGTCGTGGATATTTATCACAGATAAATCTCAGCACCAGCCACATATTCAGGCTGACTGAGGTTCTACAGTGTGTCATCGCATTCAACATAATGCATGATTGGATAGTGACGAACATATGAGTAATTACTTTTCAAACTGACTGCTGAATTTCCACAGCTGTGGAAATATGAAAAAAGCGAATAAATCAATAGTCAATGTCAGCTTTAGACGTTGTCAGTGATTTCCACGACTGCTGCTTTTTATTGGTCCACAAAGAGATTGAAAACTTTTTTTTGGTATCCTTAAAATGGGTCCAATTGTGTTTGTATTAAATGCATTCATTTATTTATATTAAATAAATGTGAGAATTGTGCTTTTGTGTTTGGTTGTGTCCTCTCCAGAGTGACTGACGTGTGTATGTGTGGTCTGTATGGATATGCAGTCTGTCTCCTGCAGTGACAGTTTCTCCCAGAGGCTTTACAGTGGATAGGAGCAGAAATCAGGCAGAACCTCAGTCACTTTGCGCCCCAGCTTCTCCCGCCGCTCCTCTTTCTGTCTTTCCTTGCGCAGCAGACATGGAAGCTGCCCCCAGGCCAGGAAACATCGCCGCAGCACCCGTCTGAAGTGCAGGCAGATGGAGGGACAGACGGCAACAGAGCAAGTGAGCAATAAGAAAGTGAATTATAGAAACCTGTGGGCTGACAACACCTAATGAGTTTTCACATGACGTTACTGGGGGCTCATTGACGATGGCAGCTGGGCAGCCGGTGGGAATTCACCTGTAGGCTGCGGTCACTTAACTGACTTCTCCTGAGAGGCTGAAGTTTATAAAGACTAATATTTTATGGCAATGGTGGTGACATCATTAAGTTAGACCAATGTTAAGAAAATTAAGCATAATCAGAACCAGAAGTGCGTTGCAGATGCGAATTTGAAAAGTTATCAAAGCGTCGTGGTACATTTACAGCAGATACTGTATGAGGCAGTTGCAGTGGAAAAGACAAAAGTTCTCATATTTCGTATTGCAAACAACTGCTTCTGCTCAAAGATACATGCTCCAGTGTTTAACCTATCATCATGAATTCATCCTTATTGCAAGTGAATATTGAGTTTGAACTCTCTTTAAAGACTAGGCCATAAAATGTCTATACAGTTAAAATTAACGTGGTGTTTTATAGAAATTCAAGGCATTGCGTTTTTTTGCCAGACTGTAACTAAACTGCTCTGATATTACATTTCAGTAATTAAAGTTTTACAAGCTGTTAAATTTAATTTGACACTGGGGGGGAACACATCCAGCATCCATACAGGGAACATATGGTAAAGTCACAGGTAGCAGACCTGTTATTGTGCTCCAGAGCCAGATCCTGACGCTCCCAATCCACCAGCCTCTCCTGGGTCACATGGTCCAGCAGTCCCAGCAGAAACCTCCTCAGAGTGCGAGCGCGATAGAAACGCTCCGCTCTCTCCTCCTGAATCATCCGCCAGTCCTTTAGCTGAGAGAGACAACACTCACTAGGAGATAAGGACATTTTAAAAGTGTATCGCTGACCTGCAGTTAAAAGAAGTGATTTATGTTGCTTTGAAAACTTAGACTTCTTTCAAAGCTGGGAAATGCTACTTTATGGCATTCAAGCCATGTTTTAGAAGTAAAATCCACAACAAAGAGAGGTAGAACTCTTTTACCTCAAAGACTGGGAACCTTAAATGTAATTGGGTGCAGGTAGAAGAGATTAGGAAAAGGTGCTGCTTTAAGTAACAGTGTTTGTGTGTGCTTGTGTATACACACTCTTTTCCAACAGCTTAAGCTCCTGCGAAGCAAAAAGTGCTGGTACAGTTGGTCGGCAGAAGCTTCTTTCTCAGACAGGGACTCTCTTGCTGATTGCTGCCAGCTTAGTGTGCACCGCCTCAGGAGGAAGAGATTGTGGTGACTCTCGGCCAGCTGGCGGGGATTGAAAAGAAAAGCGGCGATGCACGCTGATGAGTGCATCCAAACTCAGTCGTATGTTCCAGGTTGAAACAACAGAGTGGTGTCAAGTGATGAAGCGCCTGCCATCGACTGAATCTCACATTTAACAAAGAGGATTTATATCTCGCTCTGAAACATGTATGCACAAGAGTTTTTGTGTTTTGTGTTAATGTGTGCAAAGGCAGGGACATATGGAAGATTAAATGACGACACTGTCAAAGGAATGGCTCTATATAGTCATGTCACATGCTTTTGTTTGGATGTTTTCCATCTGCCTTGTTTGAATGTGTGTGTCCAAGAGTAGAATTGTGTTGTTGGGTGGTGGATGTATGTGTTTTTCTTATGTTTACCTTTGGCTGTGGGTGTTTAATTTTGCGTGAGTATTTTTACCAGAACAGTTTGTTCGTGACTCACAATTATCAGTCTATTAAATGTGTTAGATTGGGTTGCCTGTGGATACACAGCGTGTGGCTCGTGGTACTTTACAATATTAATAATTAACTTCATATAGCACAACAAAGTGTTTCACAAGCAGTTAAAAAAAATGGTACCAATGAACAGATATCATTCAAATTGAAGGTTGTTGGAGGTTATTTAAAATACGATTAATCAAAAAGGCTCGTGAACTGATCTTCATACCTTTTAAAATCAGGCAATTGCAATGCACTGGTCAAGACTAAGGGCAAAAAATGTGTATAATCTTCTCTGTATTGCTATTTTATAAAAAATATAAAACATATAATATATATTTCAGACATGTCAGATTCATAATTTTTCTTCAG
This sequence comes from Centropyge bicolor, assembly GCA_037975185.1. Taxonomy (NCBI): domain Eukaryota; kingdom Metazoa; phylum Chordata; class Actinopteri; family Pomacanthidae; genus Centropyge; species Centropyge bicolor. Next base: position 6,386,703 of record JBBMOC010000014.1, read on the forward strand.
ATGGAGGAGAAATAACTAAACACGCTTCTTTGTACCAGAGAAAATTGGAAAGCATTATGTCCACCAAGGTCCAGTCCCTTGTAAAGAATTGAATTCTGAAAATCCTTTAACAGACACACACCTTTAAACCAGATAGCAGATGCACATGCAGGACTGGATGTACTCTTTTTAATGTTCAAGCAAGTCCATAACCAGGGAGGCTTTTTATTATTCTAATCCGTGGCGTGTACCAGGACCTGGATTTACCCTTGAAGGTCAAAATTCTTCGCTCTTGCCTATTATGATTCTGTTGTAGGAGCATGTGTGATAATGGAAAGCCTAAAGCGCAGCACAATTTCCTGTTCAAATAGGATTTTTAGTATACTCTTCAAAGTAAGGCCAGAATCAAGACCACCCCCTGAGTTCTTAAAATGTAGAGCTGGAGGACTGAACTGAGCTGAAACAATCTGTGTGTTGCCGGCAGCTGAAATGGACACGACAGGTGATTTACCTGCATGTTGGCTTGTCTGAGCTGAATGAGGCTCTTCCATGGCCCCAGGCCTCGCCGCAGCAGCAGGTTTCTGTGGTAGTGTCGACGGGCCAGCTTCAGGAGCTCCTGTCGCCTTTTCAGCTCCCTCTGTTTTTCCTCCTCCCTCTTCCACACACACACACACACACAGAAAGTGACATTATTTTAATATTCTGCAGTGTATCACCTGAGAGGAGTCCTGCTACATGTCGCTCAGTGTTACTCACAGGAGAGATTCTTGTATTCTGACTCATGTCTCTGTGAATATCCATGAAATATAACAAACATCTCACCTCTCTTTCCTGCCTCTTCTCCTCCTTCTTCTTCTCTGCTGCCTTGCGTTTCTCCTCCTCCTCCTCCCTCTGCCTCTGCTCCTCGGCGGCTTTCATCTCAGCCTGGAAAATTGCGCTTTTTTTTACTGTTTTGGACAATTAAAGCTTCCTATTTTGGTGGTCCACAAAACAACTCCTGGATCTCTTACCAGTTTTTTCTCCTCCTTCTTTCTCTTGAGTTCCTCGATTTCCTTCCTCCTCTCTGCGCGTTGACGTGCGCGTGCCTCCATGGCTTTAGAGAGAGGAAGAGGTTGAGCACAGGGTATTCTTCTGTGAGTCTCAGGGGTGTATACGTGGATGTTTATGCATGTTTCATATTGTGAACATGTGACTGGAGGTAGCTACTGTTGTCAGACTATAGACCTGTTGGCTTTTATATGTACAGAAATTAGGTCTCCATGTGTGTGACTTAGGGTTATACAATTTTCTTGACAAAAGAGCTACAGTGTTCTGTTGCCATATGTTCGGAATAAGATATGAACCTGCTATTTTTGTTTATATGTAAATTTGTGTATGTTGTCCTCTGCTGTTACGCTTGCTGAACTTGCACACTGACCCGTGATGATTGGATGGGGGCTCGTCTGCCGTGTGACTGCTTTCCTCTGAGGTGCACAGAGATTGTCAGATTCTCCAGTAACTCTCGGCGCCCTGCAACAGAAACAATCACAGCCAGAAGCACAGAGACACCGTCACAACTCTGCACATTCACATCTTCCTGATCCTTATCTGCTAAATTTTACTCAGACAGGTATAGACCGAGGGCAAACTGAACCAGCATGCCTGATGCAATGTCATATTCATGAAAACAGTTGCAAATTAACTTCAAGGTTGTATAGAATTATTGGAAAGCTATTTCATCTGCAATCACATTTTTCTATAATTTTATGAGCCATGAATATTCACAATATTAACTTTTGCACACCCTCCTGTTTCTCTGTTCTCTCTAACCTTCGAAATCCTTCTACGTATCTGCTCCTACGAGATTTGTATTTAATTCAGAAAGCTATTAACAGATAATGACTTTTACCCCAGTTCACCTCGGTGTAGCTCCTGACAACAATAAGTGTCTGCACTATATGAAACATTAGTTCAAAAGGTTATTATTTCCCTTAAAAATCTTTTCAACCCATGATGAACCACAAGGTGTCCACAGACAATGACCTGCCAGCTTCTTCTGCCATTAGTCTGCATTGTACAAAGAGAGGTGAGCAAACCTAAGTGATTAGTCATCATCTAAAGAAAGGTTTAAAGCTAATTGGCACAGCCTTACTTACAATGTATTGTAAGGGGTTGCAGTGAGAAGGCTCAATGTGAGCCCGGCGACAGACAGTATGTACAATATATAAAGACATAGTGTAGTGTAACTAATCACCATTAAAGCCCCCATAGTCCGCCTATATTCCTACATTAATTTCTAACCTTTTCATATTATTTGGTCTTTTCTATACTATATTTACCATCTGAGCCTGTAATAAAAACCCAAACCCACTGAACTTTGAAATGGTCTAATTTAGTATTTTCTGTTTTCTATTTAGTGTTTAATGTGTTTTTAGTGTTTAGCGTTTTGACTAACATACACTAAATAGTGATAAGTCACTCTTTATTTAAAAAAGCATATATATAAGTTGTAAGTAGTGGCTTTAGTAATAATAATACTAATAACTTCATTAACATGAAGAACTGCAGAATCATTGGTTTACTATTCTTCATTAATGATTTATGAACATTTATTATTTTTAGTTTCTGTCTTTGTGGCTTATTAGAAAATGAAACTCTTTTTACAAACCGGAAGGTTTTTATTTTGTCAATTCAAACATGTTGCTTGAATATGATGCACACAGCTGGAGCTGGGTGCTTTACATTTTGGTGAAGTGCAGTGGGCCTACCTTTGCGATGTGGCGTCAAAGTTGTGGCTCTTCGGTCTTGCACCTCCCAGCTTTGTTAGCTGGGTGAGCTGTGCAGTTTTCTTCATTTCCAGCTCCAGGCCCTTTATGCTCTGCTCCTCCTTCAGCTGTGCAATTTGCTCTTGCTGCTCTTTCAACAGCTTCCTCTGCTGCGTGATGATCTGCTGCTGGACAGCGTGTCTGTTCTCAAACCTGCTGCCCGGCGACGCTGCACTCTTCGGACAGGTGAAGCCGCCACCCTCGCCTCTCTGCCGTGCTTCGTGGAGCTCAGTGGCAGTCGGTGCTGTGTGATGTCGGGTGACCTGCCATGGCTGAGTGGGCTGTGTCACAGTACCCATGGGGGGCTTTTTCTGATGTACCGCAGAGGCATTGGGGGCTAAAGAGCCTGATCTATGGTCATCTTTCTACAGAGAAGAAAACACTTATGAAGATTATTTAATAATAAAATCAAATCCTCCCTTAGGTCAAGGTCTACAAAAAGCTTAAGGGGCATAACAGCTCCTTAATTTTTACTGTGCTCCAGGAGTCTTGCTCTGTAAGCAGCAGGGGCCCGACGAGTATGGCCTCTTTACTGAGCCCTCCACCATGAACTCCTGCAACTTCATCTCTTGTTCCATTTCTTCTGTCCCTTGAGCTCTGTTCCACTATCCTACACCTCTTATTTCTCTCCAGCATTCTTTCCATCCGCCCTATACCTTCCCGTCCTCTATAGGTACACCTCTCCTTCTTTGCTCTCACGATCTCCAGAGTTGTGAATATTTCAGCAGGAAAAATTCTTCTACTTCGTTGACGTACTGAGAAGGGTCGTCCCACGCACAGAGATGGTTTGGAAAGCAAAAGTTTTATTCAGTTTAGTTCCAAATTTATTTACTCAGTAATGCAGCCTTTAGCAATACCTGCTGATGTTTCAGTCATGATGTCGCTTAAAAATGTGTTCTGTCAGGTTGTTTTCAGTGGATTGTTATGATATGAGGATTTGTGAGTGTAGCTCTCACCTTCTCTGTGGTATCTGGTTGGTCAGATGCCTCAGCTGGAGACATTACTGGCTGATAAATTGGGATTTCTGTAGACTTGAGTTTGCCTGTTGATGCTGCGTTGATTAAGGCAGCCATCTTGCGCCGGGTCTCCTGCTGCTGTGCCAAAAGTTCTCGTTGCTCCTTCTCTGTCCGACACCATATCTGCCACTCGTTCAGACATCGCTGTAGTAATCGCCTTCGGTCACTCTCCACAGCCATCTGGCATTGTCTGGAGGAGGTAACAGATCATATTTTTAACTGCCAATTACTGCGTGGTCAGAATAGCAGCATATAAGTAGCAATTTACTTTATGTAATTTGTGGCAAAAGTTAACATGACATATTAACATAATTTCTTTTTGGATCTCACCTGTTTTCAGCTCGTAGCTCCTGCTCTGTTCTCTCCACCTCTCGCTGTTTTTCTTCTGCCCACACCACCGCCCGCCATGCTCGCCATACTCTCAGCTTCCTCCTCCAATCACAGAGGGCCATGGCCTTACCCAAACGTAGCCTTTGGCCCAACACCACTGAATACCATCCAGAGAAATGCCTCTGCAGACACTAAAACATGCACACAAATGCATGCAAACACATAGGCCCACAAGTTTTAGAATCGATACTTTTACTGCACCAACCTGCAAGTACACAGTACAGCTACCAACCTTGAGATTTTGCATGTGTATAGTGGTCTGAATTCTCTGTGCTTTATATAGTTGCTCTGTGTCCTGCTGCTGTTTTGTGGAAAGCAGAGGAGCTGTCTGAAGGCTTCTGGCTGCCCTCTGACCTTCCACTCTCTCCCTTTCCCTGCGGAATAAACAAAACATACATTACTTCTACCAGAGCAACATAAACAATTGCAGTCATCCCCACAAGTTGCAGGAAATAAATCAATTAAATAAAGAAAATTTTTTTTTTGAATTAATGGAAATTATAATGGATCTATATTGACCACCACCACACTAATTCCTACATGAAATAGGAATTAGTGTGTGTAACCCTAACACACAAGCTAAAAATTTTATGTAATACACATTCAGGTTTTTCCATAATTGTTCACCAAATTTCCTGGAATTGATCCAAGAATGTAAAACTCTTTATATGACTAGATAATAAAAAAATAATCATCAATAAGATGAAGATGACAAAACTAATGTCCTGAAAAAAAAAAACCAAGCCATGTTAGCAGCATATGGCTCTATGGATGACAGTGTTCGATCTCCCACCTCTCCCCTGACGTTAACATTAAGATCAAGCCATTGCTGTGCCGCACCCACACAGAGTTGCTGGCATGGCTGCAGACTTTCAGTGTTATTTTTCAATCAAATTTGAGAATATTTTTCTTAGTATAACCTATTCATGTCAGGTTGTGTTGCAGCGAATATATGTCTGCATTTACAGCCCCTTTAAATACCTCCCACACAATCCATTTTATCTAAGTACTTACTCCACCTCTCTCATTATTTCTCTGAGTAATAATTTAAGAATTTCCTGTTCAGTCTTGTTAGATTTAGAGTTCATCATTATTACTATTCTTCGTGGGCAACATTATGAATCTGAAGGTTTCATCTTCTCAACATCTCAACATTTGATTGCTTTTATTAAAGGATGTTCATGATCAAAGTTCCCTTAGGACACAGTTGTGATAAAGAAAAGCCTTGGCTACTGCACACATTGTGAGAGATTACACAACAGCCTCACTGTGATGGCTTATGTATCCTCCACAGGGATACTTCCACAATAGGTGTTCGGATCAGGGAGCTGGCTCATCACAGGCTTATTTCTCTATAGGTCAACATTAATCCATTCAGTCCACCATAGAAAGGATGAGCAGGTGAGATCACATTAGATGCAATCAGACCTCAGGGTCATTTCAGACATATAGATGATTGTTGTGACCACTTCACCAGAGGCGAGTGGTTGAACTATACCTCTGTCGAACCAGCTGTTCCAGGCCTCTCCTCTCCTCCATCTGACGTCGCAGTCTCACCATCTCCTGCTGCACCATCTCCTCCTGCCTCCGTGCCTCCTTCTTCTTCCTCGTCTCCTCCCTTTGCTCCGTCCTCTTTGCCTCTTCCCTGGCGCCCCGCTGAGCCTCCCTCTCTCTCTGTTGCCTCTGCCTCTCAGCCTCCCGCCGGGCCCTGTTCTCCCGCACCTTCAGTGGCAATCAGTAGCAATTAGTGTAATTGAGAATGCAACTTGAGCGGCCATCCTTCCAGATGATTCACTCACTGTGACAGTTTCCCTAACCACAGCATTCATAACTCTTATACAAGCTGAAGAATCTGAGACTCACTTTGATCACATACCTGCAGGTGTCGTGCTTCCATTGTGACAATCGGGTTCCTGAACTTCCTCTTTGTCTGTCCAACATCCAGCGCCAGTTCCTCCATCTCCCCACAGTCCAACACCTCTCGCTCCATCAGGTCTTGCAGGAAGCTGTTAACAGCGCTCTGCTCATCCTCCTCAGCCAGGCAGTTGTACAGATCTAAGTATTTGAAAGAGAGGTATTATATCACAACTGAGGAGATTTTTTTAAAAGACTGATTGGATATGTTTTATTCCTTTAACTCAAACTCAATTGTACTTTAAATTACTGCTGAGCATACAATAAGTTTTTAGATTGATGTCCTTCCCTTTAGGCAGCTGCTGGTTTCGATTCATTTCACCATGCTGTGAAAATCAATGTGCTGAAACTCAACACTTGCTTGAAATGGATAATCTATCATAAAAAGCATTTAGGTAACCATGACAATTATATATTATGTTTCCAACTCTATTGGAGTACAGTTAAAAAAATTAATTTGTTCTGAAAACTCATGACGTGGTAAGTCACTTAAAAACCGTTGCATTCACAAGTGAAGTTGGAGGAATATTAAAAATGAAACACCCAAAGACAGGACATTTAGTAGCCTTTTGCTTTCAAGCAATGAAATTTGGAAAATTTAAACTGGTTTTGTTTAAATAATAAATAATTTAAAGGTCAGTTGGACAAGCAACAGTTTTTCCTCTTTGCTTTATACCATCAAAGTTGGTGTAGTTCACTGCGGCAGGCTGAGCATGAGCCAACGCAACAGGGCTTTTCCTCTGAGATGAACACATCAGGTCATCTTCTTCCTCCATTTCCAGCTCCAGCCGCAACTTACTGCTCAGCCAATCACCAAGAAGAATCTGAGCTGCAACCAGATACCACACAAGTATCATTGTTCAGCCTGCCGCTGCACAGACACTCTATTATATATGTAACACTTCTCTAGAGACAACTCTTATTATTTTTTTTCATGGGCTGACCTACCTTCACTGTAAGCGTCATCATGATCTCTTAGCTGGTCAGAGCTTTGCAATTTTACGGCCAGGCTGGTGGTTCCTGGATGAGGTTTCTTGTGGGAGAAGACTTCTGATACAGCAAACTCTGAGGCCATCTCCACTCGCTGAGGACAGGGAAATGAAAGAGATGTAGAGCTGATTTGATTAATTGATTAGACTGTAAATGACAGAAAACACTGAAAATGCCCTTCAGTTTAAGGTCATAAAAATAGACAGCTGCAGCAAACACACAAGTTCTTCTCACCCTCCTCCACTGGTCGATATCATCCTTCTTCACATGCATCTGTTTAAGAAAGAAAAACAGTTTCAAGTGTAAGCTGATGCTGTTTGCAAAACAGACCACAGGGGCCTCAAAAATGCTGGAGTCATGGTCACCTTTGGCTGCTTGAAAATGCCCAGCAGAGCTCACAGACACCTTGAGCTGTGGGCACATTGTGCAAATTGAGGGGCTGAGCCAGCGCCTGATGTCTGCGGATTATTTCACAGGAAAGCTTAGCCTTAAATCAGCAGATTACTTCAAAATCATTTCCCAGACGTCCAAAAGTCGGTGCTTTACTTGCAGCGATTCAGCTATCTCTGTCTCAGGCTGCTGGCATATGTCTGAGAAAGGCCATCTATCTGTATGACATTTCCAAATGGTCCCCTGACATGAGCCATGCCTTCATATAGAGTATTAACACTGATGCGCTACTCCTTCATTCAGAAATCCAATAGGGGACCTTTTTACAATTATGTTTTACCTCTCCAGGGGATTTGATAATCCTGAGGTCTGAAAAGTGAAAAATGACTTCAAAATATTGAATGTTTTCCCTATAGATAAGAGAGTGTTGAGGTGAGCACCTTGGATTTATTATCTAGAACAGGCAGTCAAGGTTTACTTCCTTTCCTCCCCAAAAATGAATTATTATACAGCACATATTTCTCAATTGAACATTAATCTGAAAACTACATTTACCTTGTCTGCAGATGTTTTACTCCTGCCGAGTCCCCTCCACCTGAACAGGTGAGGATTGTGACCTGGGATCATCTCTTTAGTTAGAGACCTCCTGCTGCTATAATGTAATAATAACTATCATTACCTAGTCCTCCTCTACCAGCAACATATGCTGTCAGAAAGGCGAACTATTTCAAATTTATATCAGTAAAAAGTCGAAACAAAGAGCCTTCACAAAACTCAAGACCTGTACACACAACTGCCATCAAGTTGGATCACATGGGGTTCCGGGTAATGTAGTAAATCAACTATTTTTTTCTAAGCTAATTGTCTCGTCAACGAAGTATTTAAGACTACAAGTCCCACTAGGCTTTGTTTGGCGTCTCTCTGGTAACCATAGCAACATTGTTCACTAAACGAGCTAAAATTGTGTTTAGAATGTACTAAAACTTCAAAATTAAATTAATTAAGAGAGCACTACTCGTTCAAAGTGTTTGTTAAAGGACAAAACAACAACTTGGTGTTTGGATAAAAAAGGAGGCGCGTGTGCAGTTTTTCAAGTGCTGCCGCGGCGGGTGATGACGACATATTTCCGCGACTTGTAGTTCCTGTCAGACAGTGAGTTTTGTAGGTAAGCGAGTTAAACGTGTGCTTAAATTATACTCTCATATAATTCAAATCAGCACAGCTGTAACTGCGTAGGTCTTCTCGGCGCAAATCATTTAAGAGTATTAAACATCTAAAATCGATGAATGCTGACCTAGAGTGACACGTGACTGATGAGGCTAGTTAGCTACGTGGCTAAATCACATGCTCTTTTGCTAACGTTAGCTAACAGGGATCACTGCCATTCATTCTCGTTGTGTTAGCTCAGTCTGTTTTAAAGCACGTCGACTGTGGCTGCTCGTATGGCTGGCAGCAGGATGAAGCTGGAGCTGTCCCGTGTGATTCAGGGAACAGGTCGGCTGGGTGTCCTGAAGGGGCTCGGCAGGACCGGGCAGCACTCCCTGGAAGTCCCTGGGTGTCTGCTGTACACACACTTTGGCACAGTGCCCCACCTCACCCAGGACACACTGCACACCCTGAGCAACCTCCCCTCTGTCACTCAGGTCACCCTGTCCAATATGTAAGCTAAACTCATCACACACACACACACACCAACTTTTAAATCTCTGAACTCTAACCCAACCTCCATCACCTTTCTCCTCTAGAGCAGAGCACCAGGAAGTGTTGGAGGAGTTCAAAGATGGATTCAGAAAGTTTGCAGGTACTTTAGTTCAATCACATTTTTTCTTCCTCCTCTCTCATCTCTTAGTACCACTTACAACACTGTCAGAGAGCAATCAGGAGAAAACAGGAAGGAAGAGATAAGTGGGGACATTGTAGGAGCTTTAATAAGGCTAAATAATGATGACACACAATGTATTTGATTGAAAGAAGATTAATTGCTGATTAATCGTTTCAGTAATTTCTTAAGCAAAAATGTTAAAAAACATCTGGTTGTTCTTCAGCTTCCTTAGTGTGAGGATGTCATTTATCACATGGATGGATTATGGTTGGAAAAATAAGATCTGGGAATCTGGGCTCTGAGAAACTGTGATAAGTATTTTTCAAAGTTTTTCTTTTGTATTTGTATAATATTGTGAGAATCTCAGATACTCAATATATTTTCAATACATTGGATCGATGTGTGGATGTTGTGGTGTATTTTTGTCAGCAGCTTTTTATGTGTTTGAGACAGAGAAAATAGTTTTGGATTTGGCTCTGTGTTAGCAGATGCATCAGGTTCTGATACTGGAAAAATCCTTCACAGCAGTATGTAAATATCCACATGCATTAAATAGTCAGATTTCAAATTGTTGTGTCTCTAAACATCCACATTTCCTCCCCTTTAATCCTTTAATGGAGTGGTCAGTGTTTCTGCTGAGACGTGGCATTTGAACTGTGCTGTGTTTACACTCTGTCATCTGCCTTCTAAAACACATTTGTCTTTCATAATGTCAAAACATCAAGCAAAATCTGATTTGAATCCCTCGTCTCAATGTCAAAGTTTAGGCAGCTGTAGAGGAGGAAGAGGACTGTTTATTGAACTATTTTGAATTAACCTTGTTGGTGTTGTGCTCCACTGTGATTGCTCTTATACCTTCTGCATCATGTTTTAAATAACAACCACATTAGAGGAACCTCTGCCAGGCTGTGCTGGTGTGACTCGTTGATTGGTGTAAATGTCACACATGCACAAATTCACTCTAAAGAGCTTAGGATATATGAACATTATTACCGCCGGCTAAATTGGAAAGATGGAGCAAATTGCTTCTAAATATACAGTATGTTGAGTTCAGTATTGAAAAGCTGATTAGCTCCATGAGCCTGACTAAAAAGTAGTGCTGCTCTGAGTAATATTTATATAAATGCCCCAGAAAAATGACCTCATTCAGCTTTGCTGTACAACAGTAGTTGTGGTACAAAGCATTACCTGCCCTCAAGCAACCAAGTTTGAAATTACAAATGTAATCACTGTAGCGCCACTTGTTGTAAACAGTCAGGGGATTACTGCAGTGCCGTCTCTCAATTCCCAGAAGGGAATAGCAGTGATTGAATAATTAGAAGTAATAACAGCTGCCATTAAGCCTTTTTGTTTTCTCACCTTTTGATCGTCTGCTGCAGCTGGGTTTGCTGATAAGACCATACCTCGTTCCACTCGTCGTCACATTAACATGCAGTAATGAAGCGTCTCACTCCGTCACCTTGCTTCGTGTTCGGCCTTCACTCACTGTAACCCTTCGTCTTGTTTTATTCTCTGCGAGTATTGTGCATTGATTTTTGTTTGGTGCTTCGTGCAGGTCTTCATGATACTGTGTTGTACTGCTCACTTCACGACCCTGCGACCCCCTGCCCCACGGGTTATACCACTAACAAGGTGAGATGAATCTTCTGCTTTATGGAATAGTTCCACATGTTGGGAAATACGCTCATTCCCTAAAGCACACTTTGTCCTTTTAACAATTTATTTTGTTAAGCAGTGAACTTTAGAGATGCTGGTAGGTTGATTTTGTTAACTTCAACCCTAACCCTAACCTTGAGATAGAGTCAAGGTAGCTGCTTGCCCCTGTTTCCAGTCTTTATGCTAAGCTATGCTAACCAGCTGCTGTGATATTGATAGGTATCTTCTAAACCAACTCTTGGAGGAAAACAATTATGCATAATTCCAAAAATGCCAATCTATTCCTTGAAAGAGAGAATTATTCTAGTCAAATTCTAGCGTCACCAGATATACCATTTCATCTCAAGCATCTTTTGAATTTCCCCCTTGGGTTGTCATTAGACGGTGTCAGTGTGGGGCAGCGGTGGGAGGATAGAGCTGACAGTGGCTAAGTTCATGGCTCTCCAGAGGGCCGTGCAGCCAGACTGGTACCAGAGCATGGCAGACGGAGAGACGTGGCAGAACAACACCTCTCGCAAAAGGGTCCGAAAGTCGGTGGATCGAACTCTCGCCCACTTGGATGAGTGTCTGCTGGTGCACCAAAAAACACAGGTACTCACACAATCAGCGTTCTCCTCTTTTACATTTGTGAATCAGTCATGCACGGCACAAGTACGCGGGACAAGGATTGATGTTTCGTATATTTGTTGTCACAGAGGGGGCCGCTGTGCAGCTGTGATACGGCTGAAGACACATTGAGATTAGGAGGAATACATTATCAGTGGGTACAAACATCAGTAGGTGTGTACGGGCTCAGCATCAAGCATGTCTAATGAAATCAAGTTTTTTTTCATTTTTTTCAAGCAGTGAAACGCTATCTCATTTCATGATAGAGAGAACAGAATGAAGCTGCTTTTCATCAGTTATACATATGACAACAAAGCTTATGCTTCAGAGGAGATATTTTTGACGCTATTGCTGTAGTCTTAGTAGATCTGTGGCTTAATTAATAGGACATAATTTATTGATTTTTTTTTTTTGGTTGCATTAATCCTAAAGTGTCAGAGATTTGGTCTGTCTTTTTAACATTGTTTTATATTGTGTGTGAATTTCACTGCCTCTTACTTTACATGTATGTCTTTGCTAAATTCTTCATACATGTGGTCTTCTGAGTATTTTATTGTCTGGCTGCAAACCAAGTTTCCCTCTGCACTATAAAAGTTAAATGCAGAATGATGTTGAGCAAAGAGCCAAATAGATCTGACAGCATGCTGCAGGTAATCCTTGACATCAACATTGTACTGTGTGAGCTGCTTGATTGCTATCTAGCGCCACTCCCCAACGCCCTACTGCGTCTTTCCTCTTTGTGATATGCAGTCAACTTCATGTCAAGTCATCAGAATCCAGATGGGTTCTGGCAAGAAAAAATCCATTTGATTTGCATTGCACTTGAGGAAAATTTCATTTTGTTCCTGCAACCTTGATCACACACCGTGTGGTTTAAAAAAAAAAAAAGAAAAAAAAAAAAAGAACTCCGTTCTCTTCTTTTCTGTCAGGTCTCAGAATGATTTTTTTCCCCTTCACTTTCCTCCTCTTCATTCTATCTAATTCTTTCTGTCAGCTGTTTATTCACACTGTCTCTCATTTCCAGGAGTTGGAGGGAGTGGAGGTGTTCGGGGTGGTGGAGGGAGGAGACATCCTGGAAGAGAGGGTGCGCTCAGCCAGGGAGACAGCCAAGAGGCCTGTGGCAGGGTTCTGTCTAGACGGCCTCCAGACGGGCTCCATGGCTCAGACCCTGAGGACCCAGCTCATCACTGCTGTGACCAAAGAGCTGCCTGAGGACAAACCCAGGTCAGCACTGCTAACTGCTACTAGTCATACACTCTTCTCCTGTGTTTAATTGAATAGTGGTCGCTGAAGACATTAAAGGTGCTAAATATATAATAACTAACTAAAGAATTTTAGTTATTATAATTCTAATTATTTTCTTGATTAATTACTTGGTCTAATACATCAGAAAATGGTGAAATGTGACATCTTCAAATGTCTCATTTTGTGCAGCCAAATTTCAACACATAAATATATTCAATTTACAATATTAAAGACAGAAAAGCAGACTATCATGTTGGAGAGTTTTTTGCTGGAGGAGTGACTTGAATGATTAGAACAATCGTCGCTGATCAATTTTCTGTTAATTACAGAATCAATTATTGACTTAATTCCTTCATTTGTAATTAAGTTCATAATCTTAATTGGAACAAGCAACCTCTCCGTATTTGTGAAGCTGTAACAAGCAGAGGCTCAGTATTCTGACTAATTGCCAAAAGGATTTTTTACATTATGAATTCAATAGATTAATTCTGCGCTATTCATTTGATTTCTTTTCATTTTCAGTAAATTACCAAACCAGTGCAGTGGTGTAGTTTAAAGTGCAGTGACTGATACCATCTGTGTGCCAAACAATATGATTCAGAGACTAAATGCACCCAGTTGGTGGGTTCTACTCAATCAGTTAATTATCGTGCTTGACTGATTACAAGTGAAAACCCAACAGCTCTGCTGCGCTCCCTCAACCAATCCACACTCTGTCAGCAGCCATTATCTCAGCTCGACCTTAAAGCGTAGTACCAGTGTCAGTAATTTAGCACTGTCAAAATTATGGTCAAATTTACTCACATTTTGTCACTTTTAAAATACAAAATATATAATGTCATACTTGAGTTGAAATTAGCAACTCTCCTTGCTAACAGACACAAATAAAAATATTTTCTAGTAAGTGACCTTCATTTAAGTTTAAAGGATTTTTGTAGTGGAGTGCGTTTTTTTCTCTGTGATAGTGTCAGAAGAATTTTTGAAAAATCTGACATGCTGTGCATTCAAAGTTGGTTGATTTTTTCCCCCCAGTTTACATCATTAATTAAATTAGAGCTGAAAGGATTAGTTGATTAATCAGCATAAATTAATCTGCAACTATTTTGATTACCAGTTCATCATTTGTATTTTTTCAAGAAAAACTCTCATCATTCTTTGGTTCCAGCTTCTTTAATTTGTGCTTTGTTTTATGTCATTATAAACTGAAAATCTTTGTGTTTTAGACTGCAGGACTTTTGTCTGTCATTTTATATAAACAAAACAATCTAATTATTTGACTTACAGACTAATGTAATGAAAATGATTGTTAGTTGCAGTTTAAAAAGATGATTATATTAAGATGTAACTCAACTCAGACATATGGGCATATTGATAAAACAGAAACTTTGACCAAAAGATTATCAAGCTTGTTTTTAGTCCCATGGAAGAAATATTGTATAATAGTAAACAGCTTCTTTTGAAGGTAGTAAAAAAGAGCCCTAATGTCTCCAACCAGACTTACTGCATTGACAGAGTAAAGTCCCCTTTTAAACTTTCTCTCGAAGTTGCTGGTTCTCCAAATTACATAAGCCTGTAGCCTTTCAGAGGCTTTTCACTGGAGACTGTCCATCATGAGTTCTGCTCTCCTGGAGGTGGTGGAGGAGCTCTGGCAATGCATCAGATTTTGGAAGAGAGGACCTGTGAGGAGCAGCAGACTGTCTCTCAGAGCTCCATGTGAGCTTCACAATCCTGAATACCATGGGACAGCGTCCCTACTGGTAGTTCTGACTGTTAGCAGAAGCTGCTTCCTACTGGAAAGTGGAGTGGAGTCATTATCCAATGCTAAATTGGGCTTGACCTTGACACCTGCAGGCAGAGAAGAGTCAGAGGGAGCCAGTTAACTGAAAGCACAAACACACAAGGGTGCACATGTTGTTGGATGGTAGAGAAATGCTGGCGGTGCCTCTTCCAGCAGTAATGTGTTGTAGACGTGTGTGTGTGTGTTACATTAATGTTTATGATTTATTTAATTTTTAATTCAGTTCTCTGCTGTCTGCTGTTCTTCTGTGTGTTTGTGCGTGACTCTCAGACTGCTGCAGGGTGTAGGACGACCTGACGAGGTGCTGGCGTCCGTGGAGGCTGGCGTGGACCTGTTCGAGAGTCTCTTCCCCTTCCAGGTGACGGAGCGAGGCTGTGCTCTGTGCTTCGACTTTGACATCTCCCCGGACCCGGAGCGCGCAGGTAGAGCGCCCCCTGCAGGTGTGGTGAATAGCTGTGCTGAAGAATAGTTTTGTTACAACTTTACAACATTTAGAGGGTGAATCAATATTAGACAAACCAAAGCAAACTTTTCACATTCATACTGCAGTATAAACACAGAAAAAGCAAAAACAGTTACCAGCATCCAACCTACTGCTGTTTTTATTTAATTGGCTTCAAATGAGGCTTCACACAGTTTCTCCTGACTGTCCCTCAGTGTTACAACATCAGTCCAATATTGAGTCTGTGGGAGGAGCCATTTTACATGAGAAACATGCTAACACCACATTAAACAGGTTAATCTATAAAATAAACAGTAAAGCAACATTAAAAAGGGGCAGAACAACAAGTTATCATCAAGCATCATATGGCCTCTTTAAAATCAATAGTTATCGATTTATATATGTGCTGCCTCAGCACCAAACTCCATTAACTCCATTATAAAGCAGCCTATTTTACTCTTAATGAATCGACTTAATCTTTCTCTGTACTCTGGTCTCATTTTGATATTGTAACATGCATTGAATATATCGGGAAATGTAGCTCAATGTTGTTTCAGTTCAGCGGCTTTAACATTGCCATTTAAGTAGCATGGATCGCCCCTTCACTTTACACCGCTGAAGGATTCCTGTTTCAAATGCGTCGTTTCATACTCTGCGCTGCTCGTATTCTTTTCTGAGAGAAGGGCTTTCTTCTTCTTAGACAGTAACTTATTTAAGTGTCTGTGTTTTTAGAGGTGTCACGTTTAAATCAAAGCACACAAAGGTTTAATTCTGAATTTAAAGGGGGAAAATTTGGGGGAAGGGTTAAAATGAGACATTTTGAAATTTGGCATCACTTCATCATGTTTTTTTAATAATCGTGCTCTTGTCAAACCAAAATGACCTTTTAGTTAAAGCAACCTTGCCCAAAGCCATAAAAGGACTTTTTTAGATGCAGGTGTGATGAAGGAAATTACCCCAAAAAGATGGAAAACACCGACTCTTCTCTTCAATAGCAAGTGCAATATATGCCTGGAGCAAACTGACATGTCACAGTGTAATTTGGGAGTTTGGGTAGGGGGTCTGTCTCACTACATGCATTTGGATGAGAGTGAAGTGTGATTGTGGTGGGAAATATCATTCCTCTTACCATAATAGTTTACCTAGCATCATTTCTGTGCGTAAAAAAGATGTGGAGAAAGCAATGAGAAGAGATATCCTGTCATGAGCAGTTACAGTATTAATGCATCTATATCTGAATAGGAAGTGAAGAAGAGGCAGCACTGTGACGTTATTAATGGTACAGAGTCACAGCGAACTGATAAAATCTCTGAAGTGGTGATTAAAGATGCTCAATAATCAGCCTTAGCAGGGGTTATATTCATTTCTATGGAAGGAGACTATGATGTTGAGTTGAAAATGCTTACAGATGCTGTTCTACAAATGTAAAGGGCAAGGACAATTTTCTTTCATCACACCATCTTCAACCAGACTTTAATGACTTTGTGTAAAGACCTTGCAGAGTGTCTTTAATAACTACACATTCCTTCATCTTCTTTTAGTTTGGTGAGCAATGAGACAAAGTCTGACTGCTCTTTAAGCCACATAATGAATAGGAAATAAGTGTGTGTCTCTATGGGGGCATGTTTTATGCTACCCTGTAGATGAGGGATTTATTTTGCATTAAAAATCAGATGTGGATCTAATGGCCATTTATATTATGTATGTATGTGCTTGTTTGTTTGTGTAGCAGCTGGTGTGTATTTTCTAGCTCTAGGCCAGTTGAAATAATTGGGTAGGAAGAAATTCAGCAAGTGAAACGAAATCAATGATGTATCTCATAGCAAATCCAGTAAGGTAACAATTAATTTCAGGCCGGTCGTTCTGATTGTTGTCCCGAGTGAAAAGCTAAAGAAGTGTTGTGACAAGAGCTGTGGGAAATGCACCAACTCAACTCGCTGAGGACTTTGTGCTTCATTAAAAAGTTGTGTTCGTATCACAGACAGAACGAAGTTTGGTATCAGGCAGCATCTGGTGTCAGACAGTGCTAATCGATTCTGCACAGGGAGCATAATGGAGTTCAGTGGAGGTGAGAACAGTGATGGCATCAAACCTGAAGAGAAATTCTAATTCCTCCTCTCAGCCAGTTACAGGGACTCATGGGGACGCCTTCCCAGTTAAGGTCCTTTTTCACACAGCAGACCATATGCTAATTCACCCCCTTCCTTCCTTCCTTCATTCTCACCCTGTCAAAGTTTTCCATTTTCTGTCTATATCTTCAGAACTTTCTGTTTTCATCATCCAATCTTTCTTTCTGCCCTTACTGCACTTCGTCCACCTGTTCTGCTCTATGAAGCCAAAAAGGCAGGAACTACACATTTGGTTAAAGAGTAACTTCACCCCCAGGTCTGAACTGAACTGCACCCACTGCATAATGTTGAAAAGGCTAAAAAGTGAGCAAGAGGCTGAGGGGGTGCATGGATATGTGAGGCAGGACTTGCTCAGTGATGTTGTCTGGCCAGAGAAAATTGGAGACATAGCTCCTTTTTAAGTCTAATAAACCTCTCTTTAATGCTGCAATCATATAAACACAAGCAAAATAGCTGTCATAAACATAACTTTCACTGCTTCCCCAACCCAGTGTGCTTTGTTCTACTGTTTTCTACTGGGCTGCGGCTGCTCTCACTCTGCTCTCACTCTGCTCTTCTTCTCTACTCTGCTCTTCTTCTCTACTCTCTTCCTCTGCTTAGGGTTTCTGTACTGTGATTAGAGAGTGTTAACACAGTTTTAAATTTCATGATGTCAATTAGTCCCAAATGGTTGACTCTCTTGTCAGCATTAGTCTTGCAAGCTTTGAGCCCTTTTCAACCCATGAAATGCAGATTTTTACAAATTTGTGAGGACGGGACAGTTTACAGCTTAAAAACACATTTCAGTGTACAGTACCTCTTCATGTTGCTCCTTCCTGCACATTATATATAATATAAGACATATATTTGGTGAATGATTGATTAATTAAACTGGAGAGTTGTGTGTTTTCATGCAGTCTTTAGATGTCCAAATGTCAAGTGCACTATGATTTAATAATCAGTCTAAAATGAAGGTTTACAACTATCTGTAGCCTTCAGACATGAAACCCTGTTTTTTCTTCTAGTCCTTGCTCTTTGCATTCGTAGGGCAGAATTGCTCTTCAGAGCAAGTTAATTCTCACTCCTTTACATTGTGGTCAAACCTCACTTTGTGCCTTTTTATTCTCACGATTATCAACCCTTCCTTAAGCTACACACAGACTTATAATGTCTTTTTTTATGCTTTGTTTACAAATCTCCTGCTCTCTGCTTCACCCGTTTCAGTCTGTGCTAAACCCCCTATTGTTGCCCCTTTAATCTCTTTCTTTAATCATATGCATTGCTATGGACCTTCTCTTTCCCTCCACCTCGTCTTTATCTTCTTCTCTTGTGTCTGTAACCAACCAGATACTTTGGGGGGAACAGTATCAGCCGTCTTGATAAAAGACAGCTCCTGGTCAGCTCTGCTTAATTTTCTCCATTCTCATTAAATTAAATGAAGTCGCCTTGCAGTGAACACCCATCTGTGTGAGACGGACGTTGGTAGTAGAACATTGCCAGCAAGTAATTGTATTATAATGGCAGAGAGAATATAGGACACAGCAGTGTTTAAAAGGGGTCAAGCTACAGAATGTGTTCCCGTTTCATTTTTGCCGTCGGGCTAATGGAGCACTGTGGTTCTGTATATAGGGGGCATGGTTCCGTATATAGGGATGTATTTCCTGCTAAATGAGATGAGATCATGGTGTGAATGTGTGTGTGTGCGTGTATATTTTGACAGTGCTGGAGCTGGACGAAGAGAGGGAGGCAGCGGAGGAGAAGCAGCTGAATGGAGAATTTAATCAGGATGATCAAACGCAGATGACATCCTTTGAGATCAATCTTAAAGACAAGAGGTTTGTGGCAGCCATATGATAAAGCCCCAAAGGGCTTCATAACCAGGAGTGCTTGCACAATCTTTGCTTTCATGTGTCTGTCAAATACTTTATATTTAGGTTGCAAGTTCATGAAGTCCACTTTAACTTTTTGTGAACTTCTATCCAGGTACCAGGACGACTTCAGACCCCTGGTGGAGGGGTGTGGCTGCTACTGCTGTAAGAACCACCAGAGGGCGTACCTGCACCACCTGCTGGTGACCAATGAACTGCTGGCTGGAGTCCTGCTCATGATCCACAACACGGCCCACTACCACAGCTTCTTTGGCGCCCTGAGAGAAGCTCTGGCCAATGATAAAATGGACCTCCTCAAGAGACGGGTTCTCAGACAGAGAGGCGGACAGACGGAAAGAAAGGACTAAGATGGATAAATTGGAGAGATAGGAGTGGGATTGATCTTTCCTTTCCCCCAGAAGAATCACTGGACCGTCTTGGCCAGAGGCAAGCAAAGCTCAGCAAAGATCTTACTCTTTGCAGTTTGGTCAGAGGATGAACTGTGATGCTGCAGAGACCTTGAGACTGAGTCAGTCGTTATGTTGCATAAGTCACGTCTCTCAAGCACGTTTAAAAGGGGGAGATGAAAGGAGAACAGGGCAGAAAAAAGACGTCCCTTGGGTTTGTGTCCTGGTTCCACAGCAGAACTACGGCTCCATTAAGCTTGTGTATTGATCAGAGCTGGTAGCAAGGGGAAGGAGTCAGGGTTTTGGTGGCTCAAAAGGCAACAGAGGTGGACAGGCGGTCAGGAGGAATCTGCATAAAGAAAGAAATGTGAGGATGGATGGCGGTGGACTATTGACTCTGACCGAATCCCTGTGTGCCTCCTGTTGTGGTCTGATTGCACGTTGACTAATATCCTCTGGACTCAGTGAAACAGCAGCATAAAGCAGAGGGAGAACCAAACTGGGTGACCACTTATCAGAGGGGAAAAACACTGAAAATAGATCCTGCTTTTCTCCTGTCATACATTAAAAAGTCGTGATTTCCTCAAGGCTTTGTTGTGCTCTTTGTCATTTCATACCTTACCGGTCCGTCTTCATCAAACATTTGTCATTTGTTTATGTGCTCCATGAATATTTTAATAAGATGAGCTTCTCTCACACGTGAAGATTGACTTCATGTCGCTTTCAAACCCACTGACTAACCAGCATGTATGATGAGACAGTGTTTGCATTAAACACGTCGCTCTCGACGCACAGATGTGGCGGTTGTTGTCTCTCCTGGGTTTTGGGGAGGTTAACTCAAGGTTTGAGCTGACAGTTCCACCATGCCTGCTGCTGAGGAAGGATAAAGATCAGATAAAGAGATGGGTCTCTACTGGCTCCCATGCAGCCTTTTTGAAGGTGATGAGATATAATTGACTGCCAGACCGTGCAGATGCCTGTGGGGGACAGGGGACAGGCCGAGAGAGACGGGAATGTGACAGATTTATGGAACAGCAATGAGGATTTCTGTCGTACTTGTGGGTTTCCTTTGCCACACTGAGCGTTATAAAGAAGTAGGTTGGAGGATTTGCTGTCGTCAATTGGTAGGCGCTGTGCATAAAATGGGCTGGGAACGATGGAAGTCTATGAATGCCTGTGGGGATAATGGACAAAGCTAAAACAAGCAGAGACCTCTAGACTATGTTTATTTTAAGGTGTAATGGGATGGCAGTGGACGGAAGTCAGTGTGGAGAAGGTTGTAAGGTCAACCCCCCTGATTAGCTGGTGAAAATAGAATAGTTAGTTAATGGATTGTCCTGCTTTTCCAACTGCTGCTGATATTTCATTCAGAAACGGTTTCATTGAAGATGTTAAGCAACAAACAAAAAAATCCTTGTGTGATGTGGAAATTAGTATAAAAGCATGCTCAGTAAATCTGCCCTTGCTAAATACGGACTGGTTTTAAAAACAAGTTTTAGGCCCGGAAGCTATTGCCATTGACTGTAAAGCGAACCTACCCCTAATAAGTCTAGACTACTGGACTCTGGCTGATTATTCATTTTGACATATATTTATCAAGCTTGTGACCTTCAACTGTAAGATAAAGCGGAACATAAGTGATTGCAATAATAATGAGATACGCATAGCACAATGAGATAGAATATAAATAAGCACATAGCTGCTGTGGGGGTGTTCAAACGCACCCCTGATGACAGTTTATTGTTAGTGTGTTTTAAGTAGAAAAATAAAGCAGTGAGAATGTGAACATTATGTGAATTTAGAGCATATTGCATTCAAAGGAGTTCTTCTGGTTTACATTACATTTTTCACAGAATACAATATTAGAACTGCTATAATCAAAGCCAAAAGCATGTGTTCACACAGTGTTGAACCTCTCTCCATCCTTGCTTGTGAATGACTGAGTCTTTCCAGGATGAACCTTTCATACCCAATCATGATACTATCACCTGTTACCAATGAACCTGTTTACCTGTGGAATGATCCAAACAGGTGTTTTTGGATCAGTCCACAACTTTCACAGTCTTTTGTTGCTCCTGTCTTAATTCAGCTGGCTGGTGTTTCAATAGGAGGAGTTGCTTAAGTGACGTCTGTATTTAGATCTGTGGGATACACATCAGTAAGTACCGGAGAAATTGTGGTCGACAGCAATATTAGTGCAATATGTAAAGAAAAACAGAAGAGCAACTCCGGTGACTGAGAATGTCTCTGCAGGACGTGATGAGACTGTGGGCAATAACAGTCTGCAGACAATTACGTAGAGGGATATTATAGTAGGGCTGCAGCACATAAAGCCCTCATTACAAAGATGAATATGCACTTATACCACCATAGGCGCCACATAGAGATATGGAAATAAGTGATATGGTCAGATGAGTCACCCTTCAGCATGTGGCGTGTGTGGAATACACTAAGAGACCAGTACAGACCTGAACGCTTGACCCCTACAGTGAGGGGGGTCTGTTATGGTGTGGGGGTATTTTACTGGAATGGTTTGGACCCACTTGTCCTCTTAAAAGGAAATGTCACTGTAAGTCAATACTAAGTTGTTCTGAGTGATCACCTTTGTCCTTTTATGAAACATGTATATCCTGATGGGAGTGGTCTCTTCCAGGATGATAGTGCCCCCATCAATAGGGCACAGGAGGGGTCACTGAATGCTTTGATGAGTATGTAAATTATATGATGTAGCGTCACCAGATCTCAACCCAAGTGAACACCTATGGGAGATTTTTGTAACATCTATTTTTAAGTTTATGTCTAATACTTTATTCTTGAGTAGGTCTCTATCTTAATTCACATCAATAATGGCTTCTTAATATTGTTTTTATATTTTATATTATTATGTTATTATTATTGTTAATACTTCTACTAATAATAATAATCATTTCACAGGTGTCTGGTCGTCCTTTTCACCTCTCTTATCACTTTCAAACACATTTAAAGATCACAACAAATGTGTCTTCTCTAAACTCTTGAATCTACTTCTCCTCCTTGGTTCAAGAGAAATTCACTATTGTCTAATTTAACTTAAAACAAAATGAATTCTTAAGAAAATAAACACACATAAATCAACCGAATAGCCTCACTTTTGTGAATCAGAAAATGCTGATAAGAATAAAAATTGGGATACTTTTCTACTGGGTGCTCTCTACCACTATCATCAAAACACCAAATGAGGGGCTATCTTCTGGAAGAAAGGTGTTTCATCCCTCCAGTAGAGTTCAAGACATTTGGAAAATTGAAGCTAAGGTGCACTGGAGCTCTTCTGGTGGGAAATGGTGGCCGAACACAACCACACTAAACCACTTTTTTTTTCTTTTGCCACCTGGATGTAATGCAGCTATTATTGCAAGGCTATGTATAGATCATAACTTTATTGTGGGGAATAAGCTCCATAAGATACTTTGATTGCTGGCTAAGCTATAGCAAATCTTATTGTATATGATAAGACATGTTCATAATACCAATTAAATTCAGGTCCAAGCCTTTGTCTGATTCTGTGTGGAGTTAATTTCCATCTCTGAGTTGACTATTTCTGAGAGAGTGGAGCTGATGGTTATGCCCATGCTCATTCTCTGTGTGCCTCTTTCTCTGCTGAGTGACTTTGGGCACAATTTCCATGTAAAAGGGCTCTGAATGACACAGTCAGCAGGTGGCCCTCATTGCTCATTTCAACCAATTATACAGATGGGAGTGCTATTCAGACTGGATCGCTACAACTTTCTCTTCTGTCCCTCCACTCTCCTGGACGAGTCTGCATCTTGAGCTGAGCTTCACATTTATCTCACTCTTCACATGGCGACCACATTGTCATCTGCTGTTGTTTGCAGCACAACATGAAAAAAAAAAAAAGGAAGAGCTCAGCTGCTCTCCCGAAACAACATCCTCATAAAGCCAGTGGTGTGAGGTGCAGCGAGTGTTATCATGGAGGAAATGATGGCCTGGGTTTTTTATCAGTGAGGGATTGTGTTGTCAGAGCGCAGCATCCAGAGTCTTTACGGGAGTGAAAAAGTGCCAGTATTTGTCACTTTGAGAAGCAAGTGTCTGTGATGCGTTAAAAGCTCAAACCGGTGATTTGACAAGGTGTCACAGTAACCACAGCCACGGATCGATTATTTAACAGGCTTACTAGACACACTGTGGGGACCGACTGGCCTCGTGGGAAGCTTCTGTGTGTGATTGTACACAATTTCACATGAAAATCAAATGAGCACAAAGTGACTACACACAGTCAAATTGAGAAATTACAAAGAGGTAACAAAATACTGCAATAGGACACAAAATGTATAGAAAGAGACAAAGAACAATTGCAAAGAGACACAAAATGACTACAAAGAGATGCAAAGTGTCAAGTAAGAGACACTTGACAACCACAAAAACAGTCTCTTTGTAGTCACTTGGTGTCTTTTTCAGTCTGTCTTCCTGCTATGTAGGATGTGTGTGTGATTGTGTGTGTGTGGTGGTGGCCTTACCTATACTCAGGCACAATTTTTATTTTTCTTCCTTTATCATATTCTCCTTCATTTATACTGACGATCATGACACCATAGACCCACAATGCAGCAAGTCCCTCTGAAGCTCCTGACCCTCTCATCTGTCCTCATGGTACCTCTTGACCACCAGCAGGGGAGCAGCCGCAATTCTCACCACACTGCCGGCTGTAAATTATCGCTCCCTAAACGTCTTATTATTACAGCCCTGATGTATTTCATGATTCATTTATACACATAAATCATCAGCTGACAATGTTCTAAATCAGTGGGGACCTGCTGCCTCCTTCGAACGCTCCAAATGAATATTTTATCAGGGCAGTGACTCTGCGCATCATAATGTATAAGTGTAGGTTAATACATTAATGCTGCAGACTTAGTGGTCAACATACCTCTTGACCTTCTGCCCTGGTGTTATGTGTGAATTTAATGGGATGTGATATAAAGTCAGTAAAGGCGGACTAGTTTTTCTTTTGTGAATGTGTGCAGAATACATCAGTTCTCTGGATCTGTCCACGTCTATAACTGGTTTATGCCCAGCTTGTAATCACACAGACAGTATCATAATGTGTTTATAATGATAACCGCCTGTGTTTGTTTATTTGTGAACACACCAGATAGGCTTTTGAGATGAGATGTGAGTTTATATTATGGCTCCTGAATTTAATTGGACTGAAAGAGGAAACGTTTCGACTCTATTGGTTATTGGATTTATTGATGTTGACATTGATTCACAGGGTCAACAAATGAAAACAAAAACAAGAAAGAGATAGGATTTTCAATAAGACACTTTGGTAATTTGTTAAAGAAATTGAATTGTTACATGAACAGAACAAAATATTTAAATATATTTTTTATTGGAAGAGTGCTATAATTGGGAACCATATTCCAATTTTGGCAGGCCTGTGCTCCAACTACTGATATTTAAACGATCAATTAATGGACTGATTATTTTCACGACACATTATTTAGTACATAACAAGACCACAGCAGTGCTAGAGACTCTGTGAGAAAAGTTAAGGGATCACCACAGTTAATAAAATCCATCCTGAGGGGCACATGAACGGCTTTATCCTATTCCCAGACAGTCCATCCAATACTTATATATATACAACTATATATAAAGTTGGACACTGACATCCATCACAGTACATGAGTAGCACAGATGAAAATAAAAAAGGGAAGATATTTAATACACTATCATAAAAAACTAAATCTTCATAACCAGTGAAAATTTGATTATTCCACTAATATGTTCAGCTTCACTGATTACATTGACTCTTCTTGTTGACTCACAAATCCCCCATTTCCCCTGCGCACACACAAATTCAATAAGATATACTGCCAGACTAAGGAAAAAGAGCTGCAGGTTTCACTTGAGTGGAGAAGCTGCCCCAAGATCATATTTTATAGGAATTTTTTTTTTCCCTTCGAGTCAGCAAAAAAATGCTCCACACCAAGAAAAATGGTTGGAATTTTTAGGCAATATTAAAAACCGCTTTTCTGACATGCATTCGTCTCACCGATCGATAGCAGAACAATACACCCAGAGGACACAAGGCTAACAAGCATTTTTCATTTTTGTCACCTCTAAATTATGGGAGTGATGATCCTTCTGTACAGTGATTCACATCCTAAATGCTTCATCACTGTGTCATGCAGCTGTTACTGTCCAGGAAATCCTGACACGACATCATTCCTGAGTCTTTTTCTGGATAAAAGGCAGTTTGGAAAATTTTAAGTTCATTAAGGGTTTAATTCAAAGGACACCAAATGTTACAGAAGGTCAGATGAGCTCTTGTTTCTGTGTTTCACTAAAGGAGGCTTTTCATTTCTATGTTGCTCCGCTGCCCTAGAGGTCACAGGAAGTTGAACGAAAGGTCAGCTGTGTTCACGTTTGTAGGACAGCAGACGTATGAAAAGGTCACAAAGGATTTGACCTTTACTGATGAGCACCACCGGTTGGTGCTGGAAAACGGGCCCTGAACGCCTCATTCAGGGTAATTTGAGGTCTGGGCTGCTGAGATGGAGGGAGGGAGAGCAACGTTAAGGAAAAGCACATTAAGTAGCACATTAACACACATTTTCTGTTGAAGAGCAGAAAAATTCTCTTTTTACAGTAGAGGGAATTTGCCTGAAGCGATTTTCTGTACTTGAAGTGTTTACAGCCAAACAGCCCTCCAAAGATTTGTAGATAAGCAGTGTTTGATAACCCTCTTACACAATGAGTGGAGATTGAGGAATTCATCTTCACAATAGACGCACGTGAAATATAACCTTGAGGGAGTTGTTTATGTGATGTCCTTAAGGATCCTGCTGGGTGATGTGTGATGCATCTTCAAACCAGTTATATTTGATTGCCACTGTTGTTTATAGCTTATGTGTCGCTTGTTGGGAGGAGAATAACGACGCTGCGGTAGAGGAAGCTTTAATGATGGCGGATTTATGTGATCGCCTGTGCCATCAGTCAAACCGCTCACATTGATTTCCAACTGCTAATGATCTATTCATATACATGGAACCTAGCGTAGCTCAGGTTTATCGTTAATTTTAAAGTCATTATTTATGAATTCAAAAAGCAATATGGTCTCATTTGTTTATTGCAAATTCTGAGTGGGTGGATGAGGAGAAATGAGGCTACTAGAAATGACACGTTTAAAGAGTGCAGCCTTCATCAGAAACACATTGAAGTACAGTATGCCATGTGTGTCTTACTTATTTACTTTTGTAAACAAATATCCACATGATTTGTTGCTTTACCTTTTTTTTTGTATTCACACATACATCAACACCGGCAGGAGGAGGAACATCAGCATCACCGCCAATCAGGCCCAAATCAATAGAATTTGATTGTAATGACAGCTTAGAGGGTTTCGTTCGCAGGAGCGTGACTCAATATCTTGATGGGCCTGCATGCAGAGACTTGATTAAATAGTGAGCACATTCTCAGAGGGGTTCGGTTGTCCCTTGTTGTGATGAAACGAGGCATCGGCGTCGCCTCCACGGCACGAACGGCGAGGATTGCCCGGTGCTGCAAAAGCTCCTTTGTGGCATTTTTTTTTAATGGTGCAAACATTAAGATACAGTATAGTAGTATTTTTATTTCCTCTGAAAAGCTGTGAACCATCTCATTTTCTCTCTTTTGCAGGAGTGGCTGGCTATTCATAAAGCATAGGATGGGTATAAAAAGAAGCGCGTGTGGGGGTGAGGGGATGATAGAGAAATGACAGTCGACAGCAGCCTTTGAGGGAGCAGGCGACCAGTATAGAAAGTGAATTTTTAAGTGGGAGAAACGAAGACCGCGGAGAGAAATCCATGCTCTTAAAGATGAGGTTTTCTTTCTGTTTGAGATGGCACTCAGCCGAGACCTATGAGTTTATCTGGATTTGAAGGAATACCAAAAGCAGATTTGCTTGTCGAGCTTTAAGCCACATCACACGTCCATTGCTCTGCAGGGACTCGCTGCAGGAATGGAGATGTTTTGAGTGGAATTTTCCTTTAAACATCTCCGTCTGAATACAATAAAGAAAACGTAAAAGTACTATGCACTGAGTAATGTTTTCTTTATGAAGGATTTTCCACAAATAAAACTGAAAAATACTTGAAAGCACATCTGCACCCTCACTGAGAATTCCAGTCTGTGAATATGCAAATGTGCAGCTTCCTCAGGCCTCATGCTCCACCCACCACCACCGCTGGTCAGATTATTCTCTTCTGAAGTGGATAACGAGCAGTCATTGCCACTTCAAGTCATTCAAAAGAAGTTGAGCTCATTCTCATTTGTGCTTTATATTTGTAGGCTCAGAAACGACTTTTTTGTGAAAGAAGGAATAATTAGACTGATATGAAGAACCATCACTGTGTCTGTGGGATTCAAAGGGCTTCACAGCGTGTTTTAAATTGAATCCGACATCAAGAAAAATACTGGTGCCACAGTCACTTCCACCTGAATTCCAGCCAACATCTGGCCACTTTGTTCATACGAATACTGTAAACACACACTGATTTAATCGGCAACATCTCCTAGAGGTAAGCCAACAATAAGAAAGTCACCTGGGAAATATGTTCAGTGGTGAAAGATTTCTTTTGAGGGTTTGCTTAATAGAATAAACACTTATATACTGACTTCCACTTGCAGTTGTTGCCTGAGGATAAGCAGCCTGCAGGCTGGCATCAGGCTTCAGAATCAACCTGATAGCAAATAATCTTCTCTGTCTCAGTATGTTATCCTTGGATTTTTAATGAAAGGAAACTCTCAGCTGTGGGTCGTCAATCTGTCATGTTAATTTCAAAAGATTAACCACTTGACACAAACAGTCTTCAACTCCTCACATGAATCCATATTTGAATTATGATTGGTTGCATTAAGTTGTGATGTCACAAATCATTTTTATCATCAATTATTTTTAGATTTCAGTAGAGGAAAAAAAAACTTTCTAGTGGCAAACTCAGTATAAACATCAATCTGTATGCAGTTAAATGATGACATTAAGTAGCACTAACGAAACACATTTTAAGTGGATGTGTCTTGTGAAGTGAATGTGCCATTTCTCAATGTGTTCTATGGGTTTTTTAGCTTGAAAACCAGGACGGTGATGTGTGCTGTGATATACACACTGACATTCATTGAGTTTGAAGGCAATTTCCTTGTCTTGATTAAATCAAGAGATGGACATCCTGGTGGCTCAGTTGTGGATCCTATGCATTAAGCCTATAGGACCACAGTGTCAAAAGTCATCCCCCCTCTCCCCCTAATCCTCCTCCACTCTCTGTGCTGCACACAGTCTGAGAGCAGGATCCTTCGCCTCACTGCTCCAGGCTGAAGTGACTGTGTGCTTTTGTGAATGATGGAGCCCAAACTCTCATCTACACCCTGGCATCGGTCCAGTGTTTCGACATGGTTGATGAAAAGGCTGTCGGGCAGCCACGCGTGGACACAAATCTGTGCAGTTGTCCACCTCTTCACACCACAAGTCCAGCGCACGCCTCAGTTGCTCACAGTCATTTGGGACATTTAGCTGAGAGATTACTCCAGCAGGGTGATCAGTAGGGCAGATGAGAGCATACAAATGTAAATTTGCATCTGTTTTTCCAAGTACATCCATCTATACAGCCCAAGTCATTTGAAATGCATAAGATGGGGCCGTGGTATACCCATGTCCAATCAGCAGTATTCCACCTGCTTCAGCTATCATTACACCTCTGAGGAGATGCTTGTGACATGTGGCATAGGTAATTTACTGTGTACATGCAGGTGTATGGTGGTGATTCAAGAAACATTTCCATTGCTGTTTGATAAATTGTTTACTTCCAACATTATTGATGTTTCTGGATAAATGATGGTTTGTCTTTGGCTATGCGGCTATAGCTCAGGAGGTAGAGCGGTTGTCCACCAATCAGAAGGTTGGTGGTTCGATCCCTGATCCCTATGTGTCGAAGTGTCCTTGGGCAAGATACTGAATCTCCAAATCACCCCCAATTGTTGTTCCATCGGTGTGTGAATGTATGTCGCTAAGTGAAATTGTAGAATTGTAGAAAGTCTGCCTGACCCACATTCATATCATAGTTATGTTCATAATGCTTTACAGAAATGTTATACACAAAAAAAGCTTTTTACTGACTGAAATTATTTAGCTCCATATACATTAATCCACTTGTAAAATAAAATCAGTTTGGATTACTGACAAAGAAATTCTGACAATTTTATAAGCAAAACATAAAAGATGCCCAAAAGTGCATAAAGAAATCTCTCATCACAAAGTGAAAAAAAATCAAGAAAAGGTTCTAATAGCAGCTCAAAGTACAGAAGCTGAAACAGGAGCAGAATATTATTATTTCAGCCTGTTGGTCCCTGAGGCCGTATGCCTCTTGGATACCGGTGGCCTTAGCCTTCGTTGCTGTCACAACATCTTATGTCTCTTCAGCACAAATGCACAAGGGAGCCTGGATTTGCATTTTCTGTTCGGGAGTAGCTGCATTGGTGCATTTTCAATCAAACCCACCAAATGAAACATCCTGAGATGATGACACAATCCTAATCAAAGTCTGATCAAACCAGGCGTGCTGTTCTGATATAACGCATGAAATCTTACATGTCAGCACTCCATGGTGTCTTCTGAGATCTGGACTGTAGGTGTTTGGTTTCTCAATAGTTTTGCAGTTTCTTTGTATTGTTATTATTATTGCATTCTTTTATTTTTTCAGCCATGTTTGTGATGTGATTCTACAACTGACTTTGATGATGTCTGACTTTTCATCTAGTGCCAGTGAAATAGTGAGTAATTATAATAGTAACTGATATGTGTTAAAAAAATAGACCTAAATAATAAACACACACACACAGAGACACACTTATATAAAACCCCTTAAAAACAAACAAACATAAAAAAAATGGGTCAAAATGATTGTCCCAATTTTGTAAAGTGAAAAATTAAATTTGATTTTATTTTTGCATTACACCTGGGACTGATATCATTGAACAGCACCTGAATATGACTTAAATCTAACAGAGGTCTAAGTTCATGAGCTGCACTGATAGATATCTGGTTCTCAATCATCTTAAATAGGACAAATTTGGTATTCTGGAAATGACTCTTTCCGGCTGAGCTGCAGCTTCACTGAGCTCAGATACATTACATAAGCACAGAAGCAGAAAAATTGTGCCTTTTATATATATATATATATATATATAAAAGAATTTCCCATGAAGAAAGAGATTTTATGGGAGCAAGTGTAGTGAAAAAATGAAGTCGATATTTTTTCAAGGGTTTCCTGTGGACTATAACACAGCTTTGCCTCTTCATCTCCCACTTCACATCTCCGTTCAAAACCACATATTGAACCATATTTCACGCTTTTTGTCAGCAGGTGACGCTGATTGTCACCTGTCATCAGGTGTCACTTGGAGCTACCACAGCTCTTAGCCGTATGTCAGCTTGGTCTTAGGCTTTTGTGCAGCTCTCTAACCTACACAAATAAATCTAAGAATAAAACTACAACCAGTCTAACATGTTTTTATGAAACAGTCGTGAAGTTCACCTATGGAAGCGTAGAACTGGCGGTGGGTCACTGATGACATCTTTGTGGGCGCTTTAGGACCATTTTGGTTATTTTAAGAGAGGCTGTTGTGTCTGTGATGATTCACGGCCATGTGTTCTCTGTGACTTTGCATTGTTGTGGTTGCTGCTGATGTTGGAGCCAGCTGGGTCGGCTTGTTGTTTGTGGAGATGGGGAGGTCAGATGCAGAGTTAGCTGCGGGGCCAAAAGAACAGCTGGGCGAAACGGGAAACCGCCTGCAGCTGAAGAAAGGCCAGGCGCCCCTCTGTCTGACTTACTGTGTGTGTGTGTGTGTGCGCCGCGGCTCATGCATGAATATTTGTCTTCATTTGTACATGGTTAGACACAGTTTTAGCCTAATTTGCATGTAACCTCTGCTCTGTTCTTTGTGAATTGCCAGTGACGTCGGCCTGGCTTTGGGAATGAGATGGCAGCCGCTGGTTAGTGGAAACCTCCTCCGCTACAAATCAGGTACTCATTAAGTCTCCAGCAGAAGCACTGTCTTTCCTGATTCTGCTGGCGGATCAACGACAAAAGGGGAGAGGATGGTGTGGAGGGAAAAAAAAGATAAAAAAGAGAGGTGTTGTTCAGTGGAGAAACAATTTGCTTTCTGTGACCGAGGGAGATTGTTAGCCTTTAGTGATTGATTGAGATCGCTCTTGCACATTTTTAGACGGCCTCTTTGTAATTGTACGAGCGCGCGAACACGCTTCTCTCAATCGGGCCGTGGATTGGACGAGCATCGTGGAATGAAAGTCATGTATTTGTGCTCATCGATTAAACATTGTTCCCTAGGGTCTTTCAATCTGCAGATTTAATTAACAAGTTTCACAGGACTAACAGGCAGCAGGGGCCTGCAGCTGGGAGAGTGAGAGTGGATTATAGCAGAGAGGGAAAGCCGAATATGAAGGAAAGGCAACTGGTATGAGAACTGGACGAGGTCTTGGGAGACGGAAAAGAAAGGACGCTGAGTTAAAGAAGTTGATGGATTAAAGTGGGAAAAAGAATGATCATTAGCACACAATGGTGGTACACTTATTAAATGTTAATCATCATGGGAAATACATTATACATTATTCACATTGTTGCCGAGAGTTAGATGAGAAGATCAATACCACGTTATCTGTATGTTATATATGAAGCTACAGCCAGGAGCTCATTAGCTTACCATACAGACTGGAAACAGCTGGATTTGTCCAACCACAACTTACCATTTTTACACTTCAGTTTACACTTTTCCTTTTTTCCATGAGTTATTTTATAAAATCAATATTGCAGACACAGATGCCAAATTGCTTCCCACTTATAAGCGAAAACTCAACTTGAAATAATGTAACATCACAGCTCTGAAAAATCATTTCAACAAATCACAAACACGCCGTTATTGCAGCCGCTGTTTGTGTCTGTCCTCTTGGGTTCTTTAAGAATGTTTAGAGCTTATTTAGAAGATAATTATAAGAATTAGTACACGACTATCTAATTAATTCATACAGTGATTTTGTTTTTCTTTGAGAGAAACGTCGTCGTTTACAAATTCTAATTCGGCGGATTGAATTTATAAAATGTATATTTATGTTTATTTATGAACCAACTCGGAGAGAAAATAAAGCAGCAGTTAAATGGGTCACATGTTTAATTAAAGGGTTCCGATGGGAAAGTAACATCAAGAGATTTTTGAATTTGTATGTTTGTAGGAGGCTGAATTTAATGAAAATGACTTCCAAAACCACCCATTTATAAGAACAAAAACTTCCCTTAAATTAATGTTAAAGTCTGAATGTTTAAATAAGGGCAAGCAGACTGTCTCTAGAAACTGGAGATGAAGAGGTGGTTTTACATATTTTTGTATTCTGTGTTTTTGTCTGCTACCCTCTAATTTGCTTTAGAGGGCTTTACAATTTCAACATTGGACACCAGCCACATACTCCATTTACAGCTGTGTGAAACATAAACAAAACAGAATGTAATAATTTTCTAATCCTTTCTGACATACACTCAATTGAAAACGGTGCAACATATTTATTGTTTGACCTCATCGGCTTCATTGATTTTTGTAAATATCTGCTTATTCTGAATTTGTTGGCAGCAACATGTTTCAAACAAGCTAGGACAGGAGCAACAAAAGTCTGTGAAAGTTGTGGGGTTGTGTAATAATTCAACGTGTTTTTCAAAACTAACTCTTCCGGTCTTGAGTTCCAACCATGTGGCGAGTACAGGCGAAGTACAGAGTAATCAATATGGCCTTCGCAATAACAGCCACCTGTGCATCATCACCAAACAATCAATACACAAGAGCCTGACACACACGGACAAAGCACGCATGTGACTGCACTAATGAGCTGTAGGTGGAACAATTAGTGTCGACACAAGGAAGAAAATAAGGTGGAACCAGCTGAATGTGGCTCTCAGACTGTGTAGCCAGAGTCACATGTGCAGAGTATCTCATCCAGCAGAGAGAGCAAACAGGGAGCAGGGGGAAATTGAAACTGAGAGCAAGCAGTGTAGATAGCAGGAGAGCTCCACCAGGAAACAGAGATGGAGTGTGTGTCTGTGTGCTGATTAAGGCAACCGTGTGAGGGTGTGATAAAAAACAAGAAGCAAACACAGAGTCTGGAAAGTTTCCCCAATAAGCATGAATGAGGAAAGAGGAATCCCAACTCTGGTGATTCTTTGTCCAAGCATCTGCAGCCTGCCTAAAATGGACAAAGAGCCTGAGGACAAAGTGTGTAATTAATAGCAATTATGGCAGCACAGGTCTAAATGCATGTAATTATACAATATTTAATGCTGCGTGTATTTTGACCCCTATAGGATGAAAATATAATCAAGCCTATATGTGACCGTCCCTCCTGTCTGTGGCCTCACATGCAAACACACCCAAGCACCCCACACACAAATACACATTTTGCACATAAACCACTCGCGCAGCAAGTCGCTCCCCGTCATCCCTGCCAAGGTGGTAGCGAGGTCTCGCTTTAATTGCTCAACAGATTGACAGAATAAGGGGAGCCCAGGTGCTGAGGGTCCAGAGTGAGAAAGGTGTGACTGTGCATAGAAAGCATTACTTATGCATACCAACTCCTGATACATTATTGAATGTGTGCCTGTATTTAAAGAGCGCAGCTTATCTGCAACTACTTAGCGCAATTTGCAAGATACAGTACGTCCTGACGATTGGGTAAAATAATCGTTTCATCGGCATAATTTCCACCAGAATTAAGTTTATCAGGGGAAAAGCAGGAGCTTGTGTATTGAGGGAATTTGACTCGTTCTGCTGTCTCCCAGCTAGAGAGCGGATTGTTCCTCCGATGAATCCCGACAGGTGGAGCAGGATTGTTCAGCCTCTATCTTTGTCTCCCACTTCCCCCCTGCTCATTAAGTCCAAAAGCTGCTCTTCAATACCTGGCTTACAGATAATAATCACATTGCTGTATTGTGATGGTAATTCTCAAGGGCGCAGCATTTGCCCTTTAATCTCTTCCACAGGAGAGGATCTAAAGAACCATCCAGACGAGGCGCTCACCCTGAAGAGGTGGACTGCACCGGCTACTCTGCCAACCTTTGAGTGCGATTGGGTGTGCACTAGTTCTGTGCGCTGACAATTGAACGGGTGCCTGCATGCAATTGTGCAGGCTGGGTGTGAGGGTCTCTCGAGGGCGTATCAGGTGATCCATCAGTGCAAGGTTCCTACTGCCCACACATCATGTGCAATGAACTGTGGATGGAAGTCTTCATGCTGCATCTCGACTTTTGTTCAGCACACAAATCTCAGAACCTCAGAAGGTGGTGCATTTCAACCGTCTTCATTTTCAAGGTGTTTTGCTGAAGTAAGTCACTTTGAAAAGTCCTTTGAAACGTCCCATTTTACCGTCTTATTTACCAACGCTCTGCATCACTAACCATCCTCGACTAATTATATCTAATCACACCGAACAATTACCTCAAATCCTCAGTGCTACTTAGGTATGTTAGTCACGAAACACATGCAGAACAATCTCCTCTTGAGGCCTCCATTCCTCCTCTTGTTAACACTTTATCACAGCAGTGAGATAAGTACAGCGGGGGGATACCTGAAGGAGATGGGAGGGAGCGGGGGCAGGGCCACACCTTTCATTCGTTAGAGTGTTCAGGCATCACACATGCAGGAGTGTGTAGAGATTTGCATCCTATCTGAATGAACACAGTGCGGCGTGGGAGATAAAAAACACAAAGTCCGGTCACGTTTTCCAAGGAGGGTTAATCTAGGGCACCTGGACATGTTGAAGACACTTGAAAACGATTCGCCTCTCATCCACGTTGGATAACTATGACCTGAGTGAATCTTCACGGATGGTCATGTTTTGCTTTAACACTCAAACTATGGGAAATGAACTGGCCAGTCAATGCAGAATCACCCTGAAAGAAACCTGTGTAAAGACACTTCCTGCAGTTTATCATAGATAAAGTTTTAAATTATATACACATACATAACAGTATGTATGACAGCTGTTGATAGAATGATTGTATATTGAGATTTATTTTTGGTATCTGGTCATTATTTCTAAGCCTTGGTATTGACATGTTGATTTTACAATACAGTTTTTTCTTGTTTTTTTTTAGTTACAGGAAGCATCCTGCAACATCTGACATTGAAATCAAACCTAAACATTGTATTTGCAAACCGGATGACGAAAATGTGACAGAAAGTATATAAAAGTTGGCTGGACATAGTTTCTGGTTTTGAATCTTTGGATCTTTACGAGATGTTGGTAAAACATCCCTCTCTTCTCCTCAGGTTATCTTTCATGAAGTTGCAACATCAACAGTTTAAAGCACCAGAGTGGTATAAGTATAATGATTATGAGAGATCAGCTGTCGTCCTTTCCCCCAGAATTCAGCCTGTTTAAAACCTAAACAAACAAATCTTCATAAAACAAACGGATTATGTCTGAGTGAAATCTTCCAATGCTTGAAACTGTCAACTTTAATGCGATTATATACATGTGTCACATTATGTATTCAAGTGTCATTTGTATGAATGTGTGGGATGTGATCCATCACTTGCTTTGAGCTCTGTAATTGGTTGACATGTTTAAAGGGCTTTTACTTCCATCTTGGCCACATTATGCATTCATTAGTAATTGGTATTTACCTGTCACCAGGAGAACCTTTACACACACACACACACACACACATACAGACACATACACAGCGACTTGTTTTTGTCATTTACAGCAGGAGAACATTGCATTGACTTACATTCATTCAATGGAGACTTATCCTAACCTAGACCATAACCACTGCAAGTCTTAAGTTTTAAGTCTCTGTCTATTAAATATTAGGAAAGTTCAGCATAAAGACTGGAAACAGGCAAAAAAAACAAACAAAAAAACCCAGCAAAAATTCATACTCGAACTCAAAAAGACACAGAATTGTTCTACCTGGAATTATTAGTATACTATTATTAGAAAGCTGAGACCCATGCAGCAGTCACAAATGTCAGACCTGAAATCACCTGTGACCTGATTGGCACCAATTTCACAGCTGAATGCTATTGACAAGTTGCTGTTAATTTACAAGTTGTCAAAGCAAAAATGTGTGTCTCAACTAATGTAATGTTAGTATCCAGTTGCTATTTCAGCTATGACAGAGTGGTAGAACCAGTTTTGCAGTTTTGTTGGATCCAGCACAATAAAGATAACTTTGACTGTTTGCCCTTTGAAACATTTGCAATGCTAATTCAAAATTAATCTGTGCTCTCTGAGATGAGTCTGATCTCTCTGACCCTACACACACAGCACTTCCATCATCAACAACGTCTGGTCATGGCCGGATCCACTTGGGTATTACACATAATGTTAAACAGACCTGGGATCAGCAGTAACAGAGTGGGACCTGACCCGCTCTGACTGACGGTAGAAAATCTAAACCTGAACAGGTCCCAGGTCGGGTCTCAGGTCCTAGGGTTCAGGTAAACCCATGAAGCCCTTCAGCTCAGATACATAGTAGGAAGTGAATCAGAAAAAAACTTGACTGACATCAGCTTCTGAGTTTTAATGACCGAAACTACAAAAGAGTTAACAGAGTGCTGGCAATGTGGCTGATCACCATGCATGACATAACAAAAGCTTATTGGCACAATGAGACATACACAACACACAAAAAGTCAGAATAACAGGAGGATTTCCGTTTTTCCTGATCTGCTAACATCATGTGAAGGCATCATAATTAACCTGTTATATCTCTCTCTGTCATATTTTTTACACTTTGGTTTTTGCACAGATTATGCAAATACTTTTGGGATGCTGGTATATGGATTTAAATTATTATTATTATTATTTTTTTTAGCATCAGACAGAGCCAGACCAGCTGTTTCCCCCCTTTTCCAGTCATGCTGAGCTCAGCTATCCAGCTGCTGGCTTCATATTTACTGCACAGATACTTGAGCGGTCAGACTATTGATCTCATGTCAGTCTGGGATAGAAAGCAAATAAGCATATTTTCCAAAATGTCAAACTATTAACCTTGTGCTGACTTTTTGCCCACAAATGGAAGTTAGTGAGCCCCGTAATGTGTATGGACATATTTTTGAAATCGAGTCTCACCACATATGGAACTACATGTCTTATATCTTGTGCAGTCAAATTACCAGACCTCAGATTAGTTCCCTCCTAACACATGACCCCTGAACCTCAAAATGGCATCAAATTAACAGTAAGTGTGTGTAAACGACAGGGAGCGACAGAGAGGGGAGGATGATTATCGTGCTGCTTTGACATGCTGGTGGGAGGAAAAAAGGGGGGGGGGATGGGGGGGCAAGGGTGGAAGAAGAGAGGGACAAGCTGAATGTCAGTCAAGGCATGTAGCCACCCCTGTCTGTAATCAACATCTTTATCCATCATCATTAGCTGCTGCTAAACACTGCAAGTGCCCATCGCATCTGTTCTTCTACCCACAGAAAAATGCACAAGGCCTCTCATATCCTTGAAGACAAAAGGGAAGAAGCGGGAGGACACTTGTGCAGGAACTGGAGTGGTATCACTTTCAGCCATCAACGTATTTTTACCCTGCGTGTTTTGCCTCCTCGGTCATGTGCATGTCAAGCAGCAGAGAAATTAGAAACTAGAAGATGGAAGTGTTAAAATACACAGGAGTCCGACCGTGTCTGAGTAATTAAACAAAGAGTAGCCATCACTCACGCAAGCCTCCTCTTCCTTCTGATAAGCATGCAAAACGCTCTCCCGTCCTCAGTGTGTCATCCCCAACTGGCAGGGTGAGCAGTGCGGCCAAACCCTCCCTCCGCCATTCACTCATGGATGGAGCTCCTTCATTTTCCAACCTCCCCGCTCACTTCGATCTGATTACACATGTTCCATCACGCGCTCCTCAGAAATGCGAACAGACACAAAGGAGGAAAAGCACCTGTTTGTGCTTGCACAGCCATGCACTCATCAGACTCACGCATGTCATGCAGCAACTAATGCAATTCCCAAAGCTCCTGTATGCATCCAACCAGGCATACAGTATGTGTGTAGAGCTGCACAGCATACACACTGACAGTAAGTACAGTTTATACATACAAAGATGAGCGGGACGAAGTGGAGGGCAAATGGAGTTAAAATTAGTTTGCACAGTGTTTTATCCTGATAAAAATACTCAGGGGTATAGAGGGGTCACGTCTTTTTCTATTTTCGGGCTTGACTGACACATTTTCTTCATTAGTATTACCCATTTTCCATTTCCTGCTTGTCAAAAAAATTACTACTATTTTTTTTTTTTTTTTTTTACAAAAACATGAATCTGGCTAACATGAAAGTGCCCTTATTTGTCTGTCACTCACACATTAATCAGATTCCTTCAGCTTTAGTTCTGCTCCATATTTATTCATTCATTCACACGACCCCCTGCAATGTTACCAATCACCCCCTGCGGTGGCCCATCCAGCTGTTTGAGATCCACTGAGCTTGAAATTTAAATGAAATGGAATTGATATATGTTCGTGGTCCTCTGAAGATGAAATATATGGAAATTGAATTTGTTAGTTGCCATCAAATTTAAAACATTGAAAAATTCACTCGAATCATACTCGATATGAGCAAAATGATTTTTAATTAAGTGGGCTTTGAAAGACTGAAAAGACATTGAAACATAGTCTACCTGATCTTTGACCTTAAACCTAATAATAGAGTTATCATAGAATAATAACTTCTTAGCTTTATTCAAGCAATGAAACATAAAAAAAAATGTATGTTTCAAGCAGGGTTATTATTCTTCAGTGTGACTCCTTTGGGTTTAGCCTTGCACGAAATCTGAAGGAAAATTCTTTACATTAGATGACATGGAGCTTTGCCAGGAGGGTATAAGTTCACACTGAAGATGTTAGAGCTGCAGAGCCCAGCAGCGATGTGTCAGCGTTCAAACAAACCAGCAGCACTGCAGCAATAAGGACTTTGAACATTATCAGCACCCAGGACTGAACTCTATGATGGCGAGTGTGTGCTGCATCTTTGTGCCTGACATGAAAAGACACGTCAATTCCTGCAACTTTGATAAGCACTTTATTCTGCTGGTCTGTAATTCCTAATAATTTCCTATATCATCATGGAAAACCCTGTGCTTTATTACTAATTAAAGGGGTAAACAGCCCAAACTTATTATTCATTTATCATTGGAAAACTGCACAAATTTCCCATTCATGCAAATTCAGCTGACCTGCTGTGCACTGACTGACTGTGTATTTTCTCTATAATTATTATCAAATTATATAGCTTTTTACAGGAAACATCTTGGACATTATTTCCATATTATACTGCAAATATGGAACCATTAAACAACGTTACTGCTACTTTCTCTTAGGGTCCAGTTGATTCCAGCAATCTGCCTCATTCAGTCGTGAAAAATCTTGCAACAAGTCGACTTGTTTTGGAAAATGGTTGAAATGTCACTACACTGTCAGGATAAACATCTTCTACAGAGTTTCAGATACTTAATAAACTCATGGAGTGCAGACCATCGCCCTCAGGTTAAAATGTCAACCTAGCACACAAGATGTCTTTTAATCCAAAAAGCAGATTGGCATGAAATTGGGTGAGCACATACATATGTACCTGCTCCCAAAGGGACAAACTCTTTTGTTTTTAATGACCCCATAACCTTTCCTCTGGCAGCATCTAAGGACAAACGTGACATGTTTTTAGCCTCATGGCTGATAATAATGCGCAGCAACATCATCAGTTTGTTTCATTCACTGAGCGGCTTCATATCATTGAATGTAATGAACACGGCAGCCTCTGGGGGTCTGTAGAGCCCCTTCAAGCCTTTGGGGCTTTAGGCGTATATGCACTTCATTTACAGTAAGACCTGGATGTAATTATTGTCTCTGAATGACTGGATTTAGTCTAGAGGCACATGTGCAAAATGCATCTTTAATTAAATAAATTCATATTCAAATTCATTTAAAGAACAGGGGAGCAAACATCTCCTCTGATTACCATGAAATCTCAGTTTGTTTACGTCCCAATTACACCTCTATAAATATACTTTATTAACGTCTCTGCATCATATTAAACATTTATTTCAGTCTCGTAGATTTTTTTTAGAGAAGGAAAACATAAATTAATGCAATGGATTATTGATGTTTACATTATGATGATCATGACCTGGAGGTTCCTCTCACATCACAGCAGACAGCAATAAAACAGGGAAATAAGTTAGTAACGAATGTAAATCATAGCTCCATATACCAGGATTATAATTCATTTTATGTCAATGAAAGGGTGATATCGAGCTCAGCCAAGCATTAAACAAAACTGCAACAACACATAAGGGGTCATGGGAGAATGAGACAGTGATCCTGGTCTTTCATTAATAAGGGTGAACTCACATTTCTCTCACAGCCATACTATTACGCATTAAAAAACGCTGATGTATAGTATGTGATTTCTTTGGGTGATTTTTTTGCATGTTTCAAATTGACTTTAAAACTACTCAGAAGCAGTGAACGTTTCATTCTGAGCATGAAATTGTTGTTTTTCACCTTTTTTTGGAAAGTCAATCAGTCAACCCCACACCGAAAAAAACGCTGATGTATAGTATGTGATTTTTTTTGGGTGATTTTTTTGCATGTTTCAAATTGACTTTAAAACTACTCAGAAGCAGTGAACGTTTCATTCTGAGAATGAAATTGTTCCATTTAGTTTGTGGCCGATAAATAGGTGACAGATGTGTCGTGGTAACATCCATATCATATCCTGATGACACTGAATTCAGGCCTAATACAGACGTGCACACAAACACACACCTGGTGCGTCAGTATCATAAGTAGTCTCAATGGAAACAAGGCTGAGTCAACGCAATGGCACAAAGTGTCAGGGGAGCAGCTGTTTATGCCTCTCAGAGAAATGGGAGTGCTTGAGATGTAGGTTGAGAAAGACTGACCCCCCCCCCTCTTACTTTTCCCTCCTGCAGCTATCCTCAATCCATCTACAGATTTTTTCCTCCTGCAGTCATCTTTGATCCTTGTTCTTTCAGTTCATGTCTTTCCTTTTTGGCTTTATTCCATCCTGCTCAGCTCTCCCATCGTCCCTTATCTCCTTCTGTGATTTTCTTTCCAGACTCATCCTCCTTGTGTGCCACTGTTGTTCCTCTTTTTATGTCTCTAAATCTCCCTCCTTCCAATATCCTCTTCACTTCCTCCCCACTGATGCTTTTATTCACCATATCTGTTGGTGTTTCCCATCGTCAGCAACATTAGAACATACACATGCATACATGAGCTGTGTTATACCATATGTGCATATATAGATGATTGCAAGCCCGGAAAACATTTCATCTTTTTTTTTTATTATTTACAACACATTGCAGTAAATGCTCTGCCCATAACAGACCTGCCCACCACATGGTTTACAATCCTGCTTAATTGGTTGAGATCACAAAGGTTCTGCCATCATCAGCACATCAGAACAGCCAGCAGGCAGCTCTAAATCTCAGGGAGCTTTGCCAATAAACAGACAGTCCCTTTAAAAAAAAAACACTGAAAATGTTTCCACTGTGCATTTCATCATAATCTCACATTTTTAATTCTAATGACTCCACACTGAGCACAATGCCTCCACATCAACATATATGACAATCTTCAACATGATGTGAGTCTTGGCAGGGACCAATACGACCCCTCCAGCACCATTCAAGTGGACGCCCTTGAAATTTGATTTGTGCATGCACTGGTGAGTAACTGATGGTGGTGATAAGGGCGAGTGGGGGAGGTGAGTAACATCAGTTAATCCACACAGTGCTGTGGCAGCGGGCCTCAGGACCGAGTGGCCTGAAGCTGTGCCATCGATTCAGCAGCCTTAAAGCAACTACAAGGAACTTTCATTCTGTCATGACTTTGGCGGCCCCTATGGACAAAGGTGGTAGTACTTCACAGAACAAAGACTGTTTCTCCTATAAGCACCATCGCCTTGTGTCGATCTTCATCTGGCTAATATTGGTTTTGGAGGTGAGTGAATTTTTTTAACTCAGTTGTTTGCAGGATGCATAATGATGAGGTTTTCATTTATTTATGGCTAACCTAAGGTTAATATCTCCAATATGATGAAATTATCAACATTCCCCAGTGACATTATACCTCTCCACTTTGTACAAACATCTTTCGATTGCCTGGTGCATGTTGTCCGTCATTGCTTTGCTTGACAAATGCAGCTACGTTCAACTAACAATCACTTGGTTTTAGCTGCCAACGTAAATTCATATATTGCTGTAAAACCACGTCTTGCAATGTATTTTATGAAAAAAAATAGACCTACCTATCTTGGAGGACAGAGGGTCCATCCAGGATTGGTTTTGAATCAATTCAAAATCTCTCCATCTGTTGAATGACTGATCAAAGTTGTGTGTTTTCTGTCGTGGTCTATCACTTTTTTTTCTGTTTTCTTTTTTTCTTTGTGGATCCTGCCCCAGTATAAGTCATAATCACACAACATGATGTCAAAAATAAAATTCTCTATAGGAAAATCTCCTCCTGCTTCCTTTTAACTGGCTAATGCAAATCCTTGCTTTGAAAAAATAAACATTTGGTCTTTGTGCTGCAAATCATTTCATCTGATCAACTAGAAATAGTCCTAACTGGTGGTCTCACTTAGCCTATGTAGGTCACATAAAGGCATTAGTATTAAATTGAGACTGTGTCATAACCAGTCAAAAACTCCTTGTAGCTGCTTTAAAGCTCCTTCGTGGCTTCAAACAGCTTCCAAGCTTAGATCATTTAGAAAGTCCTGCACTGAGGAACTGTGCCAATGAGCAGTACACATACT
Source organism: Centropyge bicolor (assembly GCA_037975185.1). Classification (NCBI taxonomy): domain Eukaryota; kingdom Metazoa; phylum Chordata; class Actinopteri; family Pomacanthidae; genus Centropyge; species Centropyge bicolor. Next base: position 6,430,019 of record JBBMOC010000014.1, read on the forward strand.
GTACAAGACATAGCCACAAGTCCAACACCTCATGCTATCAATAAGACTGTATGCATGTGGAAATGTGAGTCTTATTTCAGGAATAATACTGTTCAGATGGAGTCCCAGCCCTGTTGAGAAACAAACCTCGGAGTCCTTTATGAAGTAAAAATCCTCTTGTGTTTGCATTTATTGCACACCACAGCATCTTTCTCTTACTTCACCTTGCTGCTACTGTATAAATCCTGCAGGACACAAAGCAGGTTTGCCTCCCTTGACCATGACCAGTGTACAGCTGTGGCCTCTGTTTAGTAAATGCGCCACGGCCGAGTTGTCGCATGAGCGCGCAGCCATTTCCATTTTAATTTCCTGGCGCGGTGTCTCCCTCAGCAGCTGAGGATCTTGATGAAGGCCCGTCTGAACTCGATGTTGAAGGTGGTGTAGATAACGGGGTTGAGGGCGCTGTTGACATACCCCAGCCAGGTGAAAGCACTGTAAAGCCCAGGAGGCACGTAGCATGTCCTGCAGTGTGTGTTCAGAATGTGAGTCACAAAGAAAGGCAGCCAGCAGATGAGAAACACCCCTGGAGCAGACCAGAGAGCCGAGAGGTGTGGAGGAAGGACGAAACCAAAAACACAAGAGCAAAACAGTAAGGAATGGATTAAACAGTTGGTCTGCCATAACATGAGCTTCAAACATACTTTCTAAAACTGGCTAATAATGTATGATAGTTAATGTAGTCATTGAATAACAACATTAATTTCAATGTGGGGTTACATTAAGAGCCACTTAGTTGCTCTTTATTTGGTTTATGTAGCTTTATACACAAGGAACTTGTCATCCAATATATCCTAAAATCATAAATCCTAAAAGCCTTTATATTGTAAAAATGACATATTATTTTTAATATACAAACAATAAAACATAAATCTAACTTGCATCTTTCCTGTCATGTACTGTTTCTTTTAGTAACCATCCAAACTGCTTATGTTTGAACAAATAACACTAATTAATTATTTTGTACTGTAATACTAAGGCTAATTTGCTCTACCCTGTAATCAAGCTACTTCTTAATGTCATCTTCTAATGTTATCGTCAACAGGTGAGGATGCTGACTTTGCCAACTTTTGACTTCAGCTTGGAGTTAGATGTGATTGCCACTAACCCAAAACCAAATTTCATTCCACCCCTATCACCCACACACACACCAAAACACCCCAAAAGAACTGACTTATAGAATCTGGGGATATGATGGCTGGTTTAACCATTTCTATACCAGAAAGACTTTTCATCTCTGTTGCTGTAGCTGTGTTTTGTCGTGAACATTGTTTGAACAGCGTCAGACTGAAGGTGAAAGCACGTGTCAAACTCATAAATTTAGTATTAACTAATGAGGTGACAATGGTTAACTACAGCCCATAAAATCTGCAGTTGGTGCAACAGCTGTCTGCTTCAAAAAAACTGGAATATTTTCTTGTGTGGTAAATCTGCTGTTATCTTTAAAACTGCCTGTGTATTGTGCTGGAATAAACTGCTTGACAGGCAAAACCACAATGTGAGCAAAAGGTCAATTGAAACCCTTCTGGTTCCAAGTTAACCTGCGGTGCAAGACTTGACGCTTCTAATATTCTCAGCAGCAGCAAACAGGACATATTGTATTATGTTTAAACAACTATAAAAGCTGCTGCAGAGTTGAAACACTCATTAAACTCAAGCACTATAATTGGGGTCATAACATCTCGGCAGAGTGGTCATTTGGCTGAAAAGCAGGTGGGATGTGAGCTGTGTGTGTGCGCCACACTTTTCACCGACACCACTCTAATGTAATCAGACACCTCTGATTACATTTTTGTCAGCGAGATCTATGCTGTGCCAGAGCCAACCTGAGCAGGCTTAGAGCAACCTGGCTGATAATTGGAGCGTGTGGAAGCTGTGTCAGGAGCTCCAGCGTGCGTCTGGACACACGCTGTGAACCTGAAGTCAGACAAATTTCAGCTTGATTTATTGTGGCTCTGCAAAATATGCAGCAAATGCATGAGGACTAAGCAAATGTGCTGGCGCCATGACGACCAGGTGAGAGCGCCGTACAGGTCCATAAGAAAGTTAAAGGAGTTGAAGCGGAAGAAGCGACTGAGTCGTTGCATCTGTAAAACTGCATGTTGTAAAGGTTAGCATGACATTTCCTCAGCTTAACCCACTTAAGACACTTAAGCCTCCACTCACCGAGCACAATGGCCAGCATCTGAGTGGCTTTTTTCTCCCGTGCGTGCATGCTCCTGAAGCGTGGATTGTTGGTGTGAGAATGAGACAACGGCCGCAGCGACGTGTGCGTTCGTCCATTGGACAGATCCTTCACCTCGCAGCTCATCCTGATGGGAGGCTGTTCGTGTTGGCTGCTCCCCTTCGCCTCCTCCTCCCCTTGCTCCTGCTCCAGATCCAGCTCGGTGCGGCCGCAGGAGGCGTGGCTGATGCTGCAGCAGTTGTGCATGTCCACCGGGGGCAGCATAGAGTTCTCCACAGGCCCCGTCTTTGGCCGTTTACGCCACAGGCATCCTGACAGCAGACCGGGTTTGGAGGGACCTGACGGCTCTACGCTCTGCTGTCAAGACAAATGATACACCACCATCAACAAATTGTACAGTGAAAGAGATGTTGTTCAATCAGCACACGTAATTCATCGCATGCAATCATATAAAAACATAAAATTGGCATGTTGTTAAAGCTGCACTAACAACTATCTAAATATAAACAAAGGTTCAAATTTCCTATATGAAAAATGTGGTTATAGGGATGAAACAGTGTCAACATCATCAGTGTTTCCAGCTCTTTTGTTTTCTGGCCTGCAACTTTAATTTTTCATTTACACTCACCAAAACTGACAGGCAGCATTTTCAGTGAATGATGAAGCTCTGATAAACCTACAGTGCTGTGTTCTATCTACCAAGCATCAAAATGCAGACAACATTAATGGATTTCTGAGTATAATGGAGCCATTAACTCTCTAAAGAACTAGATATTTTCCTGAAGATAAGAAAAGAGTTCAGATGAGTGAATATTGAACTTCAGGTCTGGTGTAGAGAAGCATAGGTCTAGATGTTGAACCATTCATAGTCAATTATTTTCTGACTTGTTTGCCACAACTTGATAAGGTGATTTGTGTCAATGTTATATTTATATTATGAAAGAGAAATTAATTTTTGCAGCTTTACTGGTTGAATTTTAAGTAATCACAGTCCATTGCTCCCTGCTACCTTGAAACATTACCTTTATCTTATCCCGCTTTAACCTCACATGGAGAATAACAGAAGCGGAGTGGTACTTCAGTGAGCTGACAAAGTTGTGAGAAGAAGTCAGAAAGTTGGAGGTAATACATCTTAGAAGTGTTGTTTAGACATGCTTAAATTGGTGGTAAAGTTCTTCTTCCTGCACAGCCGCTCCAAGTTTTTAAATCACAGATGCACAGTTAGTATTCAACCCACATCGATGTGACTACAGTGTCTGTATATTGCCTGTAAAAGCAATATTTCATTTTTATAGCCTGTTTATTGACCTTTTCTACCTGCAAATACTTCCATTTTCTAAAACATCAACAAAATCAACAAATGTAGCTTCAATGAGTCATTTCTCCTTGGAGCAATAAGAAGAGTCACTTCTAAGTATTGTGCAATGTGTTTTTCTACTGTGGCCAGAAACATGAATTTTTATAGTCTTCTCTTGCTCACACACTCATCTCATCACATTTTCCTCGGGGGGCGAAAATTACAGATTGTTATTCCCTCCGCCTTTGAACAGTCTGTGGATTATGCAGGTGCTGCAGTGCGTCACCCACAGACCTTGCTCAGCTGACTAGTGACCAGGTGACACAAGGCGACGAGCCACGCTTCAGAATCACGATTTTCAGCTCCTTCTCAGACCCCTGAGCTGCGGCCACACAGCGGAACAAAACAGCGTGCATGAACATACACACGGACAGACACATGAAAAAGCTAAAAACAGAACAGCCTCGCGTGCCACCGTGTCACAATACGCCAACACAGTCAATATGAGAGTTAGTCAGGCATTGGGCCACGCTGCGTTCAGCAAAACTAGAGCAGTGTGAGAAATCAATTCAAGAAAATCTCACACTCGTGTTCGATGTCTACTTTAAAATAACACCTACCACTTTAATCCTTATAGGTGACAGGTCTTGCTTCGCCTTGGGAGTCTCCTCTTGTAGACAGGTCTCCTAAGGGAGCAAAGGGAAGTTCAGCATAGAAAATATTTGAGCGATACTCAACATTTCCCCCTTTTTAACGTAACACCTCCATCACATCAATCTACAGCTGCAGAATGTTTTTGGCATTGGCTTCACTTCATTGATTCATCTCCGTTCACCTCAGAGGATGTATTTATTAAACTTCAAACAAATCGTCACAGAGAAAATAAATCAAGAGACTTAGGATTCACGTCGGTTATATTTTCAGTCGCTTTCAGGACTGAGCCAAACTCTGCGCGACTCAATTAAAGCTCAGAAATAAAGATAGCCGCATTTGAAAGAAGAAAAAAAAAAACACTGATAGCCTCCTTCGTCATATCAAATGTTCTTTCAGTTGAGTGACTCAGAGTCCTATTATGTTATATCAAAACACTTTTCCATTATAACTCTCTCAGGCTGAACTCCTCCAGGGCTTGGATCTTACACCGGGTGTCTCCACTCATGGATGAGATCCCAAACTGAGACTCAACCACAACCAATTATCTGTAACCTGCTGTTTAAATAGGGGACTTGTGACTGCAAATTTGTGTGCAATGGAGGGGAAAAAAATGGAGTGGAACGAATCCACACACATTACACAGGAAGGACCTGGATGTGCCAATGCCGGTCAAGTTAGTGGCTTTAATTATCTAATAATGTCCTTTTATAACCAGTGTTTTAAAAATAGAGTAGATACAGATGCACAGAAAATGACCTGGTGTCTCCTTGCCCGAGGCTAAAAGGATAAAGGCATCATTTGTGTGACAGATCTAACTGGGGCAAATGATAGAGTGATGGATGTGATCAAAGAACTGACAGCTGGTTGAAAACTAAATTCAGATTGAAATGAGATATCTGGCATTTTAAAAACAGTCATGTTCCCAAATCAAAAATTGAAAAGACATGAAGTGCTAAAAAAAAATGATATCACATATGAATATGAATTTATTGTTTGTGGTCTTTTGTGCTTTTTTCCTAAAAACCGATATAGTGTTATGTAAATGAGGTCAAAGCTGCTCCTAAAAAGCCATTTTAATTAAGAACAGCTGCAGTCTTACAGCGATGGCCGTGTCAGCTACCTCTGAACCCAGCGACACGTTTATATTTCATCTTTGACCTGTGATCATCTGAAAGGCCTTTTTGCTCTCACCCCACATTTACAGAACAGCTTCACACAAAATCACACTGATTTCTTCTTCTATCAGGGCAAACTAATATTCCAGAGATTATTCTGACATCTCCTCCGAACACTTTTGCGACTTATAAAAATTCATGCATATGGGGAAAAACTGTTTTTACTGGGATGGATTTACGCAGCGTTTCTGACAGCAGCAGGGTATTTTTATACTGTAATGGAACCAGTTAATGCAGCTTCGGAGGAGGTTTTGCTAGTGAGGTATGTGCACATAAAAGGAAAAGAAATGGTGAATGCGTCCAGCAGAAAAAGTGCAATATAAAGGTGAAATGTAATTTGCAAGTTGTTATGAGTATGCATAATGTCTGTGAATGTGAATGAGGGAGACAGACTGTGTCTACATGAGGAATATAAGGTTGGTGGGTAATGGCCTTATTCTCATTCACCAGACGACTGAATAAACTTTCCGGTATAAGTTATAACTAATGGCTGTACTAATGGTTAATAAATCTTTTACTAATGCTTTGCAGATCAGTTGTAAACTGTTTATATATGATATATTTTATGTTGCCAGGTTGTGATAAACCATTGATCGATTGAGTAATCAATAGTCTAGTCAATAATATGTCAATAAGGACAGGTCAAGAGTTTCTAATAAACCAACAAATCTGAAGTGATAAATGTTAGCAAGTCATTAATAAACCATTTAAAACATCAGGCCACCCATTGTAAATGTTAGTAAAGGTCATTAATACATGTTACTTATAAATACACTTTGGTTCAGACGTCTTGCAGCTCTATCCAACAATGTAAAAAGACAAAGCAAACATCAACCCAAACGTTCATATATTAGCTGCTTAAACATGATTTTCAAAGCATTTGGTATTAACCATAAATAAAACATTAGTTCCAACTTTTAAATCCTTCATGAAATCCATAATTCAGTACAAACACTATCAAAGGAAACAGAAGTAAGATAACTGTCTCACCACAGACGGTGGGGTTGACCCCGGCTGCACTTTTCCGCTGGCCTGGCCGAAGGTGATCCTCTTCCGCCTCATCCTGAGGAAGACGTAGATGCGGATGTAGACCAGCAGGGTGACGATAAACGGCAGGTAGAAGGACACCACAGAGGAGTAGATAACAAAGTCGGGGTTGGAGATGGAGCACACCATGGGGTCATCTGAGTCAAAGAAAACATCATTATGCAAAACAGCCTCAAAATCACAGGATAATGAGAGAGAGAGTCGGTGTAATTTACAGCCGACATCTGACCCTGGTACACGCTCTACATTTTGAAAACGACCTCGATGGCTTGTCCACTTTCATATTCTGCGTACAAACTGATTTGCACGCGACATGACTGCGAGATGGAAGAATGATCGATTTGACAATAATTGCGCCATGAATTCATGACAGGAGAACATTTGACACGATAATAATAGACTAATTATTCAATCAGAATTCAAGAATCGAATATCTATCAAGTGAGCTAATGGCTCTGTAAATTGAAGTTTACAAAAAAATGACGCAGGCCCTGACCACAGCTGTGACATGCATATTGCATGTCAGTGGCATGAACAAACTGAAGTGATTGGCCTCTCCCTGGATGTTCCCCTGGATCAATACCACATACCTCAATAAACAGAGAGACGGAAACAAGGACAGACAGATACCATCTATTTTTAGCTGCACTCCAAACCACCGTCAGTTCCTACATTCATATTATGTAGCCATTTTGCTTGGCACCTATACAATATTTGTCTTGTCAAGCTGCTCTTTTTCAATGCATTTCTTTGGAAGGATGAAGAAGCATCCTGGATCTAATGTGAACCCATTGGTCCCTCTTGCCAAAGCTAATGCGTGGTTGCATACTGACAAAACAGTGGGACTCCTGCAATCACAAGCCATTGTTATGCATCGATTGTAAGTGGACTCGACCAAATGCCTGTGTCTCTGTGAGTAGCTTTACATTGTGTCTGACTAATGCTCTTCATTGTTAGCGTGCAGTCATGCGTCTATGCTGCTGGCTATTGAAATTAAAATAGCTACTGGTGATGATGTGTCCAGCATTTCTCGGTCCGTTTTGTTGTTTGGTTTCTTTGATTCTTCTTGTTCCCACAACGCACTGGCCAAATGCAGAAGATGGGATTCTGTCGGCACAGCAAATCTCCAGCTATGCCCAACATGAATAATCCCTCAGAATCATCAAAGAGACACTTGTAAAAGATGAAAACCTCTTTCCACCTACAGTGACCTAGTTTATCCGGAACTGAATGCGTGCAATATTCAAGAATTAAAAATTTACATTGCATTCATAACCTTGTAGCATCAAAGCATTTTAAAGGCTCAATATTGTACAAATATGTTAATTGGTTGCGTTACATACCGATGTCTTTAAAACTCAACATACTCCAGTTTGTACCAGAGTCTCATGTCTCATCATCCCTGGTTATTTTTTCAGACTTGACAAAACTGGAGATTCATGCATTACATGTCCTGCCGCTGACCCTAAACATCAAGTGGACTGAATTTTGACCCTGAAATCCACAATAACATGGTGCCGTCATGCCTCGCACTCTATCCTGCATCCTGCACATCCTTGACTCTCAGTTACAATGCTTCTATACAGGAAGTCAAAATGTTGTTGGCCTGACCTGTGGTGTTGAAACCAAACAGCAGGGGACAGGAGACGGCGAAGGCCAGGACCCACACGGTGGCTATCATCACAAAAACTCTCTTCCTGGAACGATGCGTAGTGTTGTACAGGACAGGCATCACCACTGCTGTGTACCTACACACACACACACACACACATTAGAGTCTGTCAAGCCTTGAAAATGTGTGTGCGCAGGGGATTGGTGGTGACATTTGAATGAAGAAAAAAGTGCTGATATAGTATAGTAAATGGGAATAATTAGAGGGAGAAAAAGAGCCTCGTTGAGCACTGGTCTATGGGGATGCCAAGAAATGCACTGCTGAGAGGCCGTGGATAATATAAAGACCAACAATGGAGCAGCTAACCGGGCACTTCTATTTAGAAACAATTTGGGTATTCAGCAGTAAACCTAGTGGAGCTTTGATTTAAGAGTTAATCAGCACACTATATGCCAAGAGTGTATAATGAGCCCGGGAAAACTGGGTTCAGCGTCGGCTTAGAAGAAGCAGCAATTATGCTGGACCCCGACCCAAAATGGATGTGATGTTATGTTGTTTAGAGCCAGATAACTGCCATGATTGTTTATCCTCATCAGACTAATTACACTGGTTCCTCTCTGGGCAAAATGCAGGGCGAAACCCGGAGCACAGACGTTGACTAAAAATACTCTTCCCTCCCTGCTTTACTCTGTCTTTACCCTCCTGCCATGTTGCTGTCTGCTTAAATATAAGCAGGGAGGAAAAAGCGGAGTGGTGAAAAATAACGTACATGATTTATTGATCAAGTGCTGCTTTTAGTTGAGGATGAAAAGGAGGCTCCTCCGCTCTCTGAGTGGCCCCTGAAAATATGACCCGCGCTGTAAACACTTTCACAAAGACGCTTCACCTTGAAGTTTGATGCAAAAAAAAAAAAAAAAAATGGTTGTATTTTTCCTGTATCCTGGTTTGACTCTTCCTGTAACGGGCGACAAATCTTCCCTGATATCACGGCAACAACCGCTTATAAATAAACAATGCTTTGACAAAGGTAACGCGGGTGTGTTATACACTATCAATGACACAGATGGCCCCCGGTCCCTCTCATTAATTTAGCACCTCACAAAGCGTGATACTGCAGCGGCGTTGTCGACTTGTCTGATAATCAATCACAGAGAACCGAAGGGCTCCAAAGAACTCCATCCCTCACAAGCAGGTTATGTACTCTACACAAACACAACAGTGGAGGAGAAACATATATGCAAACATGCAGGCTTGCAAGAGTAAATAAATTTTTCATTGTACATGATCATGGCTTGTTTTACCTGTTAAGGGCCTTGGGGCAAAGGTTTCTGCATTGTGTCTTTACCATGTTGCCTTCAAGTTCACATTAAGACCCAATTCTGGCTGCAGGGTTTTGTTTTGTGTATTAATCAATTTGAGGAAATTTAAACCAGCAAAAACACAACAGTTGCTTTTTTACACCGTCATGAAACACCATTCATTTTCATTCAGAGCTCCTGTCCAATATTAAGATTCTTTTTGCTCTGTTTTTGGTCTGCACCAACTCCTGAGGGAAACATTTGGCTCCATTATGTTGACCAGCAAGTCTCTGTAAACTATGTCTGTTTGTTGCTGGGTGCTGAGTAGGTCATGGGGTTTTTGATGTTTTCCACAAAAACTGCACTATGAAAGCAGTGACAGTGAACCAAACAGTATGAATCAGACAAGTAAACTGAAACTCGCTCTAAAGCTCTGTAAAGCCGGGGAGAGCTGCAAATCAGGTGATAATTCTCTGTAGACTCGTCACTATGAGAAACTCGTTTTACATATTGTCACATTGTTTTCACACTATCATCTGATGACTGGGAATAATTAAACCTACATTTTGACACTCTACAAGACAGAGTTTCATAATTAGCTCATAATGCAGGACCAACTTATTTTTTCTTGTACTTTGCAAATTTGCAATGAATCAAATTACTAAAAAAAAAAACAAACAAACCAAAAAACAGATGCACAGTGAATGGGCTGGGCAGCTGTTCTTTCCATGTTGGTAATCCAGCTTTGTACATGGCGACACTAGCATCTTATGAAAGCACCCAATGGAAAATCTTACTAGGCGCAGAAGACCCCCTCTTCCATACATGCTACACAAATACATCCCCCTGACATCTCCAGTCCGTCTGTAGTAGTTTATTCATTCTATATATTTGAACTCTTGATGCCTGCGGGTTGTAAGTTCAAAGCCTCTAGAGAAGAATGAAATATTAACCGTCACACATGAAGTATAATGTAAATAAATAATGTAAACACTAGATGCACATTTGCAGCTCAAACCGACGGCACAGCACAGTTTCTCCTGCATTAATGCAGACAAATGCGCAGCAATTAGATGTAAACACACCCGAGAACCTGGAACGTCAAATCAAAAATGCATTGTAAACAAAATCTACTCTTTTCTCTCGTCTCTCATTCTGTCACTCACACAGATATACACACATCAATCAGGCTATGAACAAGATGGAATCTGTGTCTCTCTACAGGAAGTTTTTAAATTTCTGAGTTGAGGTGAACAAAAGAATGAAACCTTGAAATATGGAAATTGCACATGGATGACATTTATACTGAAGATGTCATGGCAACATCTGTAGTCACACACAAAAACTGGAACAAGAAGGTAAACTCACACACACACACACAGTGCACACTCACCTGTCAATGCTGATAGCGCACAGGTTGAGGATACTGGCGGTGCACATCATCACATCTAGCGTGACAAAGATGTTACAGTAGAGCCGGCTGAAAAGCCAGGCACCGCCGACCACCTGCACAGGAGAGACAGGCATATTAACAATGCACACGTTTCCCTTCCCCTTCTTCACCGAGAGGTGTGAAGAACTTATTGAGCGCACACATGAACGCACACGCTCGAACATGTGACAGGAGGAAAAATGTGCACATGGACACAGTTTGGTTAGATGAAGGTTATAGAAATACATGGGCTGCTAAAAATGCCACCACTCACCCTGTTTTGTTGAACTGAAGCATTTATGCTAATGGGGACAATCATGAGGTGAAATGAATGCATGAATTAGAAAATATGTTTAAGTCAGCAGGCGGTCTTCAGACAACACAAGCTGCAAGGTGCTCTGAAATGAGTAAGTGTTAATGTTGTTAACAGGAAAGCTGAATCGAGGGAACATGTCAAACACAGTGTTTAATTGTCCTCGAGGGAGTTTCCAACTTTCAGAAAGGACATTAACCCCAAGCCAGAAACAATAACACTCCGAACCATACCCCCACCCCGGGACCGACACTTCACTTCGACTCCATAATGCCTGGTAATAACTGTCTGACAAAGATAAATGGGATCCAACTACCATCGCCTGAATCTCTTAAGGCTGAGATGGGAACATACGCCTACCTACGCAGAGAGGCGGCAGGCACACGCGGGAATACGCACGAGCACACACACATGTACAAAGACGCAAATAGACAGCAATGTCTCTGCAGAAAGAGACAAGCACATTTGTTTTCTCCTACATACTAATGTGGAAACATTCACGACTAATGTTCATTTCCAAACTTAAGCTGAACTTTCCACAGCCTCGACGCAGATCCCAGTCTGAACCTGACCTCAGCCCATATCCATATACAGGACAGTAGTTCCATTTTTAAAGGAGCGCTCCACCAATTTTGCACATAAAAATCTGTTTACTTGTCATGGTTAGTGAAACCCAGTCTGTGGAAACAGCTGCATGATGTCTTCTGTGGCTCAGGAGGAGCTTTGTCAAGTCTGAGGAAATAAACCAGCTTGAGCCGTGGTCACGTCATCAGCGTTATTTCATTTCACCCCACACAAACTGGGAGCATTCAGTCTGAAAGATGTGGATGTTTAGCAGGCAGGGAGGGTGTAATCAAAGATAATATTCAACTGCATTTCTGTAGGATCCAGCATGTTTGGACCCATAGTAGCATCGTGTCCCAAATTCCATACTATTTCTGAGCAGGTTTTGAGAATATGATGTTTTCACATATACTCAAAAACGTCAGTATCAAATCAAATCAAACACTGGATTAACAAGTCTTCTGAGGATTTATGCCTTTGATCCACAATGCATTGCACAAAGGGAAGGAAGGAGCTGCTCAGATCTGACAAAAAATGAAACTAATTGTGTTGGTGAGAGAAAGACTTTAGACAGAAAAAACACAAAAAGCTAAAGCATGTTGATTATTTTATGTGCTAACTGCAAAAAATAGTATCTTATGACACCTGTATAGTATTTACTGTATACAATTATATTCTAGTATGGAAGTGGGACACTGCGTCTGAATAATGATCAGGATGCTGCTGCTGCATCAAGTGTGATCATTTTCCTTCTTGCAAACCTCCACCTTTATAGAAGCTGAACACAAACATACTGCAGGGCCTCTTTCCTATTAATCCTAAACCACATTTCTGACCCAAAAGCAGGTATTGAAAGAAGTGAGGGCCAAGAAAGAAAGTCTCTTTGCAAGGACATTTTGGTCTTCTCAAGTTTAGAAATAACACTAATAGTACATACACAGCATGTACTCAGTTTGTACTCAGTCACCCCCGCACACAATAAGGCCGATGCAAACATGTGGGGATGTATTGAATTGTGTGTGTGCACGGTGTGGGAATATGATGATGACTCAGCGGGGCTCTGCGGACACGTCGCATTGACTGTGTTTGAACATATGTATGCGAGATGTATTTTCACAGCAGTGAATTGTGCTAAGCGTCTCAGTAAAAAGACACAGCAGGGACAGCAGTTGTTAGGACACTGGGACAAGAGATAGAGGGACTGTTAAAGGGTGCATTTTCCATAAATAAAAATAACAGGATTTAGGGGGAGAATTATGAGGAAACAGGTGCAGATAGGAAGGAATGAAATGTTGACCAGAGAATAAATCACGTAATCTTATATTTTCCATCAGATCTCACTTTATCCCACATAATAAAACACCACTGATGAAACATGGACTTGAAAGAGGAGTCAACTCCGCACTACTGTTTGCGTAGTCAGGTCATACATTTTCTCAGGGAGAGCGACATCATTCAGGATGAACTGCAGAAAGCGAGCGCTCTGTCACTGCTGCCGATACAACTGCTTCCTTCAAGTACAAGTCGTACATCAGCTGCACCATCCGAGGAGAAGGTGGCTTGCTCAAGGGCACATGATTAGTACCTTCTGAGGTGATACTCAGTCACTTTTCCTGCCAAGACATGCCTGCAGAAGCAAACCAGCAGCCCCCTGATCACAACAAGTTAATCCCCCTGTCCTTCAGATCAGAGCTGGCAGGGTAATGGCGCTCGCAGTGCCGAGCTGGGAACTGAAGCTCTTTGCCCCTGACTCTAAAATAACATGCTTTTTCCAGCCTTATCCAAGATATTAATGACTTTTACGTTCGTGCTAAATTAATGAACATTGTACATTTGTGTCATACTATCTTTTAATGGCCCCTTCCTCATGGGATTATAGGTCTCCCCTTTGAATGTGGAATGAAAAGTGAAGCACATGCTTTTACAGCGTGACTGCACGCATGGAGGTTAAACTCATGACTGGATCCCGTCGGGGTTCCTGACTACCTTAATTTACCTTTCATAGGATACAATCATCTTTAATTTGTCTGCTTCTGCTCACTGAGTGTGTTGGCTTTCTGCTTGACCTGCTGTAGAATCTCCTGCACACTGTGAGAAGTAGTGCTTTCTGCTGACGGTGAACAAACTCTGGGCAGCAGGGTGGCTGCTTGTTAAACATAACTGGACTTCAAGCAGATGATTTTTAGACCTCATGTGGGCAAACACCTGCCCTGGAGCAACACACTCAGTAGCCACATGGTTCAAGGATACTAATCCACACGCAGTGCATTTTCAATGTGCAGTGTATTACTTTGATGAAAGGTGGATGCCTGAGAGTCAGTCAGAACACAGCTAATGGACTGAACTAACCAACAAGCCACACAAGGATGGAGGAAATTAACAATTAGCGGCAAAACCATATTGCATTTGACTAATCTGTGAAGTGCAAATAAAAATGAAAAAGCAAAACTAAATAGCAATTTGACTCAAAGGAGGTTTGATAAAAATGAAATTCACAGGTGTCTTCGTAATTTGGAGCTCAGCCAATTACCCAACGCAAATGAAGTCATTATTTGTTAATATTCAATATGTCCTTCAGCAATTATGTATAATCTGCATGAATAGCGAAGCACTATCTAACTTCGTTTCATCATCATTACTGTCTCCCTATCACCCACACAGTTGTCACTACATAATAAGCTCCAAATGACCCTCATCCTTTTTCTCTCTGACGGTAACCCCCCTCTTTTTCTGTCTTAAAATTCCACTTTGTCTCTCCTGCGACTTCCTGTCCTTTTCCCTCTCCCCTCCGGTGTCACCTCCTCACTCACTGCCAAGCATCTGTATTTCAGTCTCTTTCACCTCTTCTGTCCCTCCTCTGCACTTTCTTACCATTCATTCAGTCATTCCCGACCCAAACAGGTACGTCTGCAGTTGCCACCAGGCTGTGGGGTTGCTCAACTAATTGAAACAAATCATGTGATTAAAATATTCTCATATTTGTGTTTAAGGATGAAAATGAGCATCAATTTAGGATTACAAATTAGTGTGAAGCTGATCTTCTGCAAATTTATCTTGTTAATAACCAATGAGCTGCCTACGACATACTGACTATTGTAAGGCCTTGTTTTGCCAAAGTGATTGCATGAAAACTATTAAGCAAGCAAAAAGAAATGTCAAAACAATTTGTAAAGTAACTAATGTATAACAAATGTCATCCAAAACTAATGGTTAAATAGTTTAGATAATTGCCTAAAATGAAACGATAAACAGTTGAAATAATAAGCCAAAATTAAACATTTGATTAAAAAAAAGGTAAAAGTAAACAGTTGAAATAACTATGTGAAAGCAATGGATAAAAAAAACGTAAATAGTAATGGACAAAATGAAATGGCAATTACTTGAAAAAGTCAAAAAGTAATGGTCAAACCATTGAAGCAGTTAAGATAACTGAAAATATAAATAGTTGAAATTGCTTAATGTCATGGATAAATGGCTTGAGGTCCAGCTTCTGCTTCTTCAAGTGATAAAGGAAAATGCAAACTTGACCAAACCAACTCAACTGTATGAAAAAAAAAATACTGTAAAAAATTGATATGTCATGTGACTTGACATCCACTTTGAAATAAATTGAAATGACATGTACGTCAGACAGAAACAGTTGGGACCCTGCTCTCTATGCTCCTGTATACTGAAACCCTCCTCCTTCCTGACCTCCTCACCTCCAGGTACACAGCCCAGGGCATGACCAGCGACGCCACCAGCAGGTCGGCCACGGCCAGGCTGACCACCAGGTAGTTGGTGGTGGTTTGGAGGGAGCGCTCCCTCAGCACGGCCAGACACACCAGCACGTTTCCAAACACGATGGCCAGGATGAGCAGGGAGTACAGCATGGCGTAGTAGTTCCTCTCATCCTGCCCCGACGCCTCCGAGCTCTCGTTCCTGTCGTCCCACCCGAAACTGTCTGATTCGTTCCAGAGCCGCTCTGCGCTGCTAAACATCGTCATGGAGGTGTCCCGGTGACATGGGAGAGGAGATGTTTGGCAGACCTGGAAAAGAAAAGAGCAAAGTTTGATATTTGATATAAGACATCATCACATTTCTCACATCTCATTAGTCAGATGAAGGTGCAGATATTAACACGACTGTGGAAGGATTATTTCAGCTCTGAGGCCTAATGGGAAACATCTCCTGGATCCTGGCATCAGTGGCCATATGAGCTGATAAATAAACTAGTTGAAATGCATCCCAGCTGCGATGCTCTTTGCTGTTCATCACTGCGGTTTGCTTTGCACTGGCACGAGTGTTTTATTTTTCCTCAATGAAAAATGGAAGCACATATCGATGCTCTCTGGCTCCGATATAGACAATCAACTCCATAAAGACTCAGCAGAAATTCATGCTCTCAACTGCAGACTTCATCAATAGTGTAATTCATTTATAGTTCCAGTCAGCCTCTCGCATGAATCCCCTTCCTTCCTGTAAATGACTTTTCATACAACCAACAGAAACCTCAAAGCAGAGATGGTAACTTTAATGAGGGGCTGGCATTGTGCCTTTGAGCAGTGTCAGGGAGGTTAGCTCATCAGGGAGGAGTAATAAGGCAGCGCTGCCACCCTGAGAGGTCCGGTTGGCTCAGGTCCCGGGCTCTGCTCCTTGCACTCCATCCTTCCTCTCATTTATTCCCAATCCTCCCCATCCGGCCCGAGTCCAAATATCAGCGCCGTGGTGCCGCTCACACCTGTGCCTCAATGTTAAAACAAACCAATCCATCTTATCCAGCCCCTTCCCCCCCTTCCCTTCTGTGACACAAATAGGGAGAACAACACAGAGAAACTAGGACCATTTTTAGATCTGGCTGGAATCCAGGAGGCTTTTAAAGATTTCCTCAGTCTGTAATTCCACTCAGTTCCTCAATGGCTCCAGTATCATATGATGGTCCACAAGAGAACCTGAAGAAGCGAAGAAAAACCAGCCACTGATACCAATCACCTTGAAGTCTCCTAATAGGAATGCAACATTCATTTTATCGCAAAATTAGGTGGCAGAGGTCATGAGGAATAAAAACATATCAACATGCACACACACACACACGCATGAATTTTTAATCTGAGGGCACTGGTTATGTGATACATGGCTGCACAGTGCTCCAGTGGATGGTTTGATTCCACTTGTAGACCAAGTACTAATTGAAACTGATTTCCCTCCTCACTCTTTTGTTTGCCAGACCTCCCTCTCATATTAACGACCACCTGATCCTGCTCCCTGACACTGAGTGAGCAGGATCAGGTGGTCTGACCTCCTGCAAGCGTGTGTGTGAAATGGGCATCACTGGATCCTGAATTGCACACCAGACTTAGATACATTATCAGAAGATGAATACTAAATGAGCTGCTGGGAAAATAATTGGAGGTTGTGCAACCACAGAAGATCTAACTGACAGCTGATTTTTTTTTTTTTTGAAAATGTATTACAGCTGCCAGGGAATCTTAATTTGCAGGAGTCAAACCTTCAATTAAAAAACCCAGTAATAGTGCCTCTTATCAGGCTTCAAAATCTTCCAGAAAGATTGGGGTCAAATATAGTCCACTGACACAAAGAAATAATTACACATAAAAAAAAGGAAAAAAGAAAACAGTTTCCCATATGGTCACATTTGAGAGCACATGCAGAAAGAAACAATTAAGAAACAAAGCAGCAGATAATAATTCAATTTATGGCACAAAACACTGAAGCAGAAACAAGACAACAACATCTCTAAAGGGAGTTTAATGATGCTTTGATAAGCCTCCACCCCGAGCAAACACACGCACATACCTGTTACTGTTTCCCAGTGAAGAATTCACGGAGGAAAAGCATCATCCGTGCAGAGGTAAAAGTTATCCAACCATCGCGTCCAGGTCCGAGGCGAGCGGGAGGCGCGCTCGGTGCCATTACGCACGGGCGACTGTGTCTGTGGGAAGCTCTCACAGAGCTCACAGAGGAGGAACCCGCACTCTCCGACTTCCCTCTCAGCGCTCAGTGTGTCTGTGGCTGCAGGTAACACTCGATATGCTGTTTGACACTTTTGATTTTTTGCAGCCACACCAGCGCGCGCGTCCGTGAGTGGAGACGTCAGGTGTCTCCATTTACGCGTTTGGTGACGCAGTGGCCAATCAGGGTGACCACTTATTACAACAACAAAAAAATCAATTTTGATTTTTTTTTTTTCCTTTAATATTTAGTTTAAATATGATAGAAGTGATCATGTGTGCTTGAATTGTGCCACAGTGCTGCCCCATGGCTCTAGTCCTCTGCATGACCCTGAACTAGTCTGGGTCCTGCTTTGCTGGAAGTGACATTCACATAAAAATAGCCTAATGTTGGCCTCATAAAACAAGACCAGTGAGATCTAAAGAGCTGAAATTAGGCCACTCTGGGTCTAAGCATTAAAAAAAATTGTATGAACAGACACACTCCTGCAGCTCTGGCATCCCATGGGTTCATTTCCACTTTCACACAAAGAAATGGAAAGAAACCAAACAAATCAAACAAGCAGATAAAACACACCTAGAGCTCATGTCTTATATCAGACACTCCCAGCCAATGTGCTTTCTCCAACATGGCATTTTAAGATAAGACTAATTAACCCTGCAGGAGGAGCTGCACACCAAACAAATGAAACCTGGACCAAACCAATGTAAAGTGTACCAAGGGAAGCTGTTGTTCTTTTTCCTCTATGAACCAGGTCCAACTTGCAAAGAGTCCAGTTTTATTTTGGAAACTAGAGAAAATTCAATAGGCCTTTCATTTAACCACTACATTAATCTGGGAGGCAAACGAAGACCACACAGCTCATGTTTCCAGATATCCAGCCTCACATTACAAAGTGCCTTTTAAAAAATAAAAGCAGCAAACAGCAGGAGGTTGATGGCATGTTCAATGTAACCGCAGCAGCTGACAAACAGTCCCAACTGATCATTTTTCACCACCAACCTGCAGTCAGTTTGTTCAAACTAATGCAAAAGTGTCCAAATGTCCTTGGTGCTCATTGGAAATTTGACCCATCCTTCTTCTCCACGGCAGCATGCTGGCACATATCTCCTGTGCAGTGCAGAGCTGAAGAGAATCCTAATACACACTGGGGGCTGGCATGAATCCATACATCTGAAAGCTGACAAAACTGATGGTGTGTGTGGCATGTGTAATACATGCTGAATTCTGACTCTGGACAATAACACATAGTGATTTCTCCCTTCATTCATTCATTCGAAACGGCCAATAAATCCAAGTTTCCCTTGCAGTCCATTTATGTACATTATGCAACTTTCAGGAAATCAATCTTAGTCTCTCCCTCATGAATGGCAGCTACTGGAAAGTGCGTGTTTTTCTGGAAAGTCTACTTCCTCACTGACTTGGTGATTGATGACAGTTTAAGCATGCAAAAAATAAATAGAGGCACTTCCAAATTCCTTTTTCATGGTCACTGAGAGGATTAACTCTCATGTATAGACCCTCTGGGGGCCATCACAACCCTTACACTCCCCAAGGAGATCACAAACAGAGCATTGATTCCTACACATACACACAAACACACACGCACACCTGCTGCACTGATGATGTTTTGCAATATAGCCCTGATAATGGGATGGAGAGGTGGAAGGTGAAGTAGGATCTGCTTTCCTTCTGAATGAGGGATGTATGGACCTTGTCCTGATCGGGTTCTTGGCAGCTGGTCTCAGAGCTGTTACTCACAGGATCTATACCTGTCGAGACCAATACCAGTGTGAAGGTCAGGCCTGATAGGACATTGTAACAATAATGATAAAGAACAGTGGTAGGAAAAATAGAAATAAATGTTTTCAGTGTTGGTTGACATTTTGCTGCCATCTACTGGTCCACAGATTGAACTGCTTTTAACCAACACAGAAGCCCACTAGCTGTGCCTCCAATCTGGACTACATGCAAATTCAAAGCAGGTTTTGAGCCAGTTCGTATGAGTATGTTCACACTGGAAAACTGACAAAATAAAAAAATATAATAATAAAATATACTCAAAACAGTCTGAATGCATATTTTATATTTTTGAATTTTGAGTGTGCACTTGGTAGGAGTCAAGAAAATAGAATAGTGAATGGAGATGAAACAGCTCCAGGGTGACCTCAGAGGACAAAAAATAATAGGAATTCTGGAAAAATGTTATATAATTTTTTTGTTAAAAAAGTGACTAAAACAATGAATTGATTATTAAGATAGTTGCTAATTATTGTTTGACTGATTGATCTTTGCAGAGCATATAGTACCAAATATACTCTATAGGAAATAAAATAGATGGACACTCAAAAAAAAGTCAGTATGTGCACTGAAAATGTTTGATTTTAAGTGAGTTGTTTTTTGATTCACATTGACTACAAAAGACGAACAAAGCCATGTTGAAATGTGGATAGGATTTAATTGACATAGGCACTTTCACATTAATCAGTCATGATCCATACTGTATGCTTTCACACAGAATAGACTGGAGACACAGCATATGTGAATCCTTAATGACCAGGTTGAATCATTTGCTAAAAATATAACCTGGCAATTGTGGTGTTGACCAATAAAGAAAGAGTCAATATGAATGTAATCTGTAACTTATTAACTGTCAACATGATATAAGCCAGTAACTGCTCGAGAACACCAGATGTGTTGTCTTTTATTTATTTTCTGTCGTTTTGAATTAACTGTTTTTTTTTTATCACGATTTGCAACTTAAGTGCAGAATTCAGCCTGGATTCATTTTCCTTCTTGCTCGGCCCACTCGAGGTAGCCACCTTTATAATGTCTCGCTCTGAGAAAAAGAAGCATAAAAAGTTTAGTATTGAGTCACTGCTGTTTGTTTTCCATGAATTGGTCATCCAGTGTTGAACAATATAAGGTAGCATATGAGGACTTTGGAGTCACAGCACCAGGGCTGATTAATAATTAAAATAGCAACACATGAAATTTGCCATTTATTGTAAATCTGGGCAAGGGTCTACATTATGTAACATGACCGAAATTTAATTCTGGAATTTCAGTCAGAGTAAAACAGTGGATTCCCTTTTATTTGTTCTTTAGGTAAATGCTGTCCTCTGTCTCTGACAGCTCATGTGTGATGGGTCAGTTATAATTGGATGATTTGATGGATAGGTTTCTCGCATGTATACAGATGAATCTGCTGTTATTTACCTTCTAAATCCCAGCTGACGGGCGATGTTCAGAGCGTCGGCGCTCCTTTTGCCACTTCTGCATTGAAACACAATGTTGTCGTCATCTTTCCCAGGAGCCCTCACGTCAAATTTCTGCTGAAAGTGCTCTGGAGACAGCTTCAGAGACTCCTCCAGGGTGCCCACTGATATTGATACACACAAACAACATGGAAACAGAAACCCATAGAAAACCACTCTGTCCTCACTTTGTGCATGTGTTAACACTTACACGGGATGTTGACGGCATGTGGAAGGCGTCCAGCCTGGAACTCATCGGGATTTCTCACATCGAACAGCTGAATGTTACGGTTGAAGAGCATGGTCTTCAGCTGCGAGTAGGTCACCACTGAGGCTGAGGTAGACACATTAAAGACAACACATCTTCCCATGAAGTTAAACATTTTTTTTTTTACTGGTGCCTGTAAAAACCAATAAACTCACCATCCCTTGATTTAATAACCTGTGTTAATTTGGCACTGGGCAATGCTGTTGTGTCTTTCTGCCATAAACTAGAGCTTTATAAAAAGACTAGAAATATAAATGGCAGAGTCAACCAAACTCTCTGTTTCAAACCATTACATGAAAAACACTTGATGAACATTCTTTAGTCCATTCAGTTTGACAATACTGGCAGCAGGGGTGGAAGAATTACTCATTCTAAGTGAAAGTTATGCATTCAATATTTTGCTTAACAGCACTATAAGTACCAAAAGTACAAGTAGTTATTATGCAGAACAGCTAATTTCAGACAAATGTAGGTTATTAGATTATAATTACTGATGCATTCAAGTGAACACACATTGATGCAGGTAATTTCATATAGGCACTTTATAGTTAGTACCCACGGGGATCAATATCCCAACCTATAATATTACATCATTATTTATTTGTTGATTATATTTTGTGTAATTAATCTCAGTAATTTCAGTTTGACTTGGACTTGCAGAGAAATAAAAAGAGGACTCCAATCAAGTGGAGTATAAGTACTTCAAAGTTATATTTAGGTATAGTACTTGATTATCTTCCGCCTCTGGCAGCGTAATGCGCAAACATCCTGTTCTCTGAGGCTATAAAGGAGTACAGTAATAAAGTTACATGATATTTTTTAAATGCTAAGTTCTTTAAACGAAAATTTCACAACTGTAAATAAATTTCCTAACACATAAAAAAACTCAGTATAAAGTCACAGAAATTGAGGTGCATGTCAGGATTATTAAAAGCTGATTCCTGTCCAGAGCTGACTTAGTGCCAGAAAATGTTTGTTTTTTACCACATGGTGCGTCTCCTGGACTCGAGGTTGTCAGAGCCCGCAAAACTGACGCAAGGGTCGGACGAGGGCAGCGGCTCACTTCCGCAGCGAGCAGGCAAGAACTTCTGAGGAGGACTTGAGACAACATGATGGAGACGATGCGCAGATGCCAGTGTGGTGAACTCATCCTGCAGGTTGATCACGCGTCTTTAGTCTTCTTCTTCTTCTGCTTCTTCAGACGCGAGCCGCGACTCGTGATGCATTTGCCGCCCTCTTCAGTCTAGAAGAGGTACGACATATTTTAAGAAATGCCGAACTCAGTCAAAAAAGTTGCCAGATTTTTTCTATTATTATAAACCAAGAAAAAAGTACTTAATTTGCCAGAAATGACATATACATTAATAAAAGTTGATTATTTCACTATAAAATTAAATCCAAATGCTTTTATTCTTCCCACTTCAAACACTTTATTTTATGTATACGTTTTTATTTATTTATTTATTTTAGTGCTTTGTAGGTCACTTTTAAATTTAGCATTTTTATTCTTTAGAATCAGTTAATCTAAGATCTACCCATTATGTTGCATGTTGGCATAAAAATTATCACAATATCTTTCAATAAGAAGATACAACATTTAAACATTATCCAGTCCAAACTTCATTTAATAATTTTTTTTAAAAGATAAAAAATCAAACACCTGTTTTCAGCAACAATGAACTCTGTTTTGTGATTGCTTTTTACTTTCATGATCAACTATGCAAATATAAATATCTTTCTGTCACTTTGCCAATAAGATAATAAGCACCTAACCAACCTGTCTCACATGCTATTGAGGGCAAGTCAGGTTAAGAAGTGTCAGACATTGTTTCTCCAGTCTTAAGCCCTTGTAAAGATCTAATATAAAACCACATTCTGTTGCTTGAAAGTGGCTCCTCACAGGCTTTGGCAACAGTTAGGAAAGCATTGTTGTCAGAGACTGCGTGTAGGAGTTAGACAGCCGTTCATTATTTTTGCAAACTCTGACTATTTAAAAAAAAAAGAAGTCTGTTTTCCAATGTAATATCACCGTGGGATTTACTGGAAGAGAGGCTATGTGTCCTTGGAGTCTTGTTTCGTAACTTAAAGCCGGTCTGAATAACCACCACCTCTGTGGATTTGTGCATTTCAGCTGGGATTGGAGTTGAACTACAAACTTCAGCTTCAGGGCTTCAGCTTGTGTAGGTCTGTTTATGCAAAGTCTCATCAAATGTAACTCTTTCCAGCCTTAGATGCTATTGTTTATCTACAGAGGTTTTCAGTCCCACTTTTTTGCTTTAAAATCTGCTGTCTTTACTTGCAGAGTGTTATGACACGGTCAACCTCTAACCTGATGAGTGTCTTACGGGAGTGAAGGTTTCGAAATTAGCTTGTTCTTTGTAAAAATCCTGACACATGTACTTCCCAGTATCAATTACTTGTCTCAGTGTACGCCCCATTCTTTTGGCCTCTTCTAAATCAGTAATACAAAGAATATTTAACATACTACATAACACATAACATTTGATGGCATAACTCAGCCAAGGTGAGGGATTTTATTTAATGCAGCTTTATTATCACTGCTGAACCTTACTCAGTGGTCATTAAAGCGTCTCTTCACTGACCGTTGAAATGTCAACCCCTATTTTCTGTGGCAACGATCCGCAAAGCCTTCACATACAGATCAGCTTTGTTTCGAACTGCCTAAATATTTTCACTTCTCAGTACTATCAGTATCATATCCTTGCCACACCATGAACAATTGTTGAAACATGTCTGCCTTTGGTATCTGGTTCCATGAAAACATGCCACAGACACCTTATTTTCCCATGAGAGTCTTGTAGCTGACTGACTTTGCAGCCATGAACCAGGGACAGTCTAAGCTGACTTTGGTTTCACACCTGCAGTCAGGACAGCTCAAGAAACTACGAGATGAAACCGAGGGGTCGCAAGATAATTTTGTGTATTTTTTTCTGTTTTCAGATCTTTGCTTTTTGCTTATGACAGACTTTCTTATAGACTCCAGTCACAACAATAAATGTACTTTCATGCTTACAAAAATTCTTCCAGTCATATTTATTAAATTAATATTTATTAAAAAACTGGTTGGTTCGCTGGATTCTTTATTGTCTACACAAATATTGTATATCTAGGTCAGATGATTGGATATAATATATGGGGCAATTTTATTCTATTTGACACTGATGGGTCTCCAAACCCAGATTCAGGATGAGGTAATGTGTCACAGCTGAATTTTTTA
Organism: Centropyge bicolor; assembly: GCA_037975185.1. Classification (NCBI taxonomy): domain Eukaryota; kingdom Metazoa; phylum Chordata; class Actinopteri; family Pomacanthidae; genus Centropyge; species Centropyge bicolor. The sequence goes on from JBBMOC010000014.1 coordinate 6,454,347, forward strand.
CTGATCCTGTTTGTCACTATCGTCCAGCAGATGTCCTCAATGGCCTCCTCAATGCACTGGTCAGAGTTGTCATCCCTCCTGAATTTATTTGCTTGTATACTTGAGGCTAAATTAGATTTTGCGCACAGTAGGCAGGCTTGTCCCCAGATCTCCTCCAGAACGGCAAAGCCAAGTTTCACAATGGTAATGTATGTAATGTATGCCCTCTCGTAATGTCAACCCTGTGATTAGTGGGCGAGCCACTCATAACTCCTGAGTGTAACCATAGCTGTCAAATAAATGTGCCTGAATGCAATATCAAGCAGAAGTTCAAAGTGAGACAGTGGGAAGTGTCTCAAAATGGTATTTGAATAGAGTGATTTAATACATGCACATAGTTACTTTCCATCATTGCAAATAAAGTGCATTAAATGCATAGAAACAAATAAACAAACAACAACAAAAACAAAAATAATATCAACAACAACAAATCTCTTTCAATAAAGATCTCTTTCAATATGCAGCATGTGGAAAGATATTTAAGCCATAATTGGTCTCTAAAGAGGGTTTTCTATCCACTGTGCTGTTGTATTTTACTTAACGTATTGTTTATATTACTGTTCTGAGTGCCGTCCCAGGGACAAATAAAGTTTTTTAATTGAATTGAATTAAAGTGACTGTGGTGCAATAAAGCCTGCTGTTTATTTATTGAAGCTTTGAATCCGCTACATGGCAGAAAAAGAGGGGATAAAAGGAAGAAGTAAAGCATATGAAACTGTTTGGTTATTACATGAGTCATCTTTGAGGCTCATCACCCCACATTTTTTGTTTTTGTTGTGTGATTTTCCGGTCGCACTAGTGTGTTTTGGCACAGTCTAGTCACATCCCAGCACAACGAAACACAACCACGCCTCGGACTAAACCATCGTCTTCAAAGCAGGCAATCAAGGAAAAGTAATGAAATCTATTTTAAGAACCTTAAACCTGGATACTTAAAACAAATCACAGTAAAAGTAGAGAAGTATTTCGTTTAGTTGTTTACATCTCAGAGACTTGATTTGTTATTCTAATCGGTTTGTGACGTCGTAAAAAATACCCCCCACCCTAGTGGTATGATCCGTAATGTAGCGTCATATAATTCCCTGACTCAACTTGAACGCCTCACTGAAACCGGCTCAGTTGCTCTCGTTCGCCTTTTTTCTGTTAATTTTTAGCATAAAAAACTCAAAATGTCGGGAATGTGTGGCGGTCCTTCACCACCGGCTGAGGCCACCTTGCAAATCCAGCAGCTCTGTGAAAGTGTGAGTAGGAAAAGCTGACTATTACCTCACCAGTCTGACAGTAAACAGGCCCGGGTTTGTTTTGATGTCGCTCTCGTTTCTCTGTCACTCAGGTAAAAGATCAAGCAGAAAAAGAAGCAGGAAAGGCTTTTGATGTGTTCCAAGCCAAGAGCTACACGAAGCAGGTTGTGGCCGGGACCAACTACTTCATTAAGGTAATTATCTTCAGACATAGAAAAACCATTAGCAGAGGATGGTTTGATCCATCAGTCTCTGGGTTATGGACTTGAAGCACCTAACATACAGCATATAAGCAATGGATCATATAACTGTTTGTATGTGAAAGGGTTTGCTTGTGGGGATCAACCCACAGGGAATGATCGCATTTACATCTATGGAGGTTTAAAGACTTTCAACTGTTGTTTTTGTTTTTCTAGCCAACATGCAACTTTAATGACGCACTTTTGTCACTGCTCTCGAGTCAAAGCATCATTTAGCATCTCTACTGTGACCACATGACTCCTCTGAGACACATGACGGTCTTCATCGTGTATCTTTGTTCATATTAGAAAGAAGGAGGAGAATTTGATCCTCAGTGCAACGCATGCTGTGAAATATGTGCTAATAAACTGAACATGTTTATAAGATGATAACTGAACACACAAATCATGGTTCTGTATGTGCCTACCTTGGTTTTTGGGGTCAGCTCTGGTCTCTCATTTGTGTTTATCACTTGGATGGCTGAGCTTGGCTCACCAGAATAATATAATAATATTATAATTATAATAATATATTCTATCAAAGAATTTGTTCTTAAAGTTCTGAAGTTTAAAATTTAAACTGACAAACTTATCTAATTACATGGTGTTAATGATGTTAGGAGATTGGTATAAAGCAAACATGGAGTGATTTTAGAACTAAACAGATTTTTTTTTTTTTTTTTTGCGTTATAAAGAATCAAAGATTTTTGAACCAAGAGACTAGTTTGATTTGTTGTCACTCCTGACTTAACTTTTGCTTTCTTGCAGGTCTTTGTGGGAGGAAATGATCATGTTCACCTCCGTGTTTTTGAGAAACTTCCATGCCATGGTGGAGAGATTTCACTGAGTGCTATGCAGCAGTCCAAGAGCCACCAGGACCCTATTGAGTACTTCTAATGGGATCCCAAACCAAGCAAAGCACCAGTGCCTACAGGCTGCACTCATTATAAGCATTTTTATTATTACCAAATTATCCTGGCCCATTATATAAAACCATGCTGCCATTCCTAACATGTAACACCATACTATATTTGCACTGTACATCGTGATGTTTAGAGTGTGTCAAAATGGAACTATTTTGTACGATATGAATTAATAAATGAATCTTTTGTTGGGATTCGATTAAGTGTTGCTTTTCTTTATGTGGTATCCAATTTTTAAAGTAGCTGCAGATCAGGACGTTTGTCTTCAGCTGACAGACAGTGGGATGATAAAGACTTGTATCCACAGTAAATGAGCCAAACAGGAGTCTCTTCTTTGTAAGTGGCAGCTGTTGACTTTGCTCCAGGTTCTTGATTGATTTTATGGATTTTAAGATTACATACAATCCCTCCTGGCACTGTTTCAGTCTTATTGGTAGAAAATCTGATGCAGTATTTTACATAGATTTCTGTAATAATGTCACAAACTCACTATTACTTCCGGTAAAGTAATTTATTTCATTGATACCATAAAAATCCAACAACTAGTATCTTTTACACTGATGAGTCATAAAGTCCATGGTTCACCTCTGACACAGTGGGTGTGATCCATACGTGTGTGTTTAGCTTGTGTAACTGTTCAAGCAAAATAGAGGAATGTATATACTGTATGCCACTCAACTGTCTTTGAGGATGGATGTGCTTCATGGCTCAGTGCACATGCGAAAAATACATCTGGTGTTTCAGATGTAGTTTCACTTGTGGGAAGCCTGAAGCGTTACAGTTTATAATGCAACTGACATGTATGAAATCAAAGCACTCTACCTTCTCCACTACAATTTAAAATTAAGTTCTGTGTGTTTGAGCAATGTTCAAATGCACAGCATGAGTGTGTAAAGACTCGCCCATTGGCAGCTCAGTGGGGTTGAAGAGGTTCAAGTATGCAATTCATCTCTGGAAGAAAAGCACACTCCCTGTATGTGCAACCTAAACAGTCATGCTTATGTCATGAAGGTTCAGTTCACAAGGAAACCATTGATGCATTGATTACGTCTTACAAAGATTTCATGAAACATTTTTGTGGAATCTGAATGTATTTTAAGCAATGTGTTTATAAATTTGTTTTTGCTTTAATCAACTGCTTCAATTAGCCCTTGTTCAAGTCTATAATTATTCTGGCACAGAGCACAGGCTGCACACTGTCAACACACAGGTAAAAACATAGTCACATTTATGTTCTGCACTCAGCTGCTCTCACATAAACTAAATTGTCAACCACGCTGACTCACTGTTTTTACAACTTTGTGCCTTTATTTTCTGATGATCCTTATAACAATTAAGATAATCCCTCTTTAGAAATCTTTAAAGTGAAATCAACTCAACCTTCATAATCTGAATAGTCATGTGTCTGTGAAACATCTGATTTAAGCAATCGTCCTGAGTCACACCAAATCCTGCAAACCGCACAGAAATGTCGAAAACACTGACTGTACCACAGACCACACTTCAGGACTTGAAATAACTACATCACACTACAGCTGGGCTGAGCCACATTATTAGGTTGTGTGTCAGCAGCGGTTGTTAATCCCTTTGCATTCCAGTCACATCCCTGTTAGTTCTATCTTGTGACTACTGTTCCTCTTTGTTAAATGTATGCTTCATGATTTTTGTTCCCATTAATAGATGAAATAAGGCGCAGATATTTTGGCCCTGAAATCATTTACAGCTACCCTCGCTCTCTGACGTTAACTTTGATAACTCATACAGTCACTTTTGTTGATTTAAATAAAATGCTGAGTATACTTAGATTAAAATTCGGACAAATTTGAGCTTCTCTTTACGAAGCTGTTTATCACAAAATGCTATTAATATATATAAAAAAAGCTACATAAATGAATTTTGAAACATGCAGTGGATGAAGGTGGCCACCCTGGATCATTTTCCTCATGGAAAGTGTTGAATTCATCCAACGTCTGCTATTTCAAAAACAGCAAAAGTAGCAATAAGTAAAATCTGATAGTTGCCCTAACCCACTGTTGGGTTTTGCTGACAACTTGCATGTCTGTGAAAACCCTCAAATTATGAGTCACAACTGTGCCACATGTTTTAAAGCATGACCCTGAGGCCTAAAAACGTTGCCATAGCTCAGAAACAAGGAAGTTTCTGTTGCATCCTACAAAAAAAGTTCAAGTAGATTTATTTGACAAAAAGAGTCAAAGGTTCAGTTTTAAAAAAAATAATGTTCCACACATGAATGATCTGTGGTTTGGCTGTCAGGTGTTTCTCTTCCCAAAGAATTACACTGCAGTTACTGAATGGCAGTGTTAACAACGTGGAACCCAAATGATACTGACAAATAGTAGACCAATAGTTAGCCTTCATAGTTCACTCTACAAATGTCAACCTGTTGGTGGCGCTGCAGGAAAAGTCACCAATATTCATTAGGGGAGCCATGAATGTCTCTGCAACATTTAATGCCAATCCACCTCACAGTTGTTGAGATATTTCAGTCTGGACCAACTGAAACACAGACATCATCATCCTGAGATGTTTGCATCCAGTATGTTCAAGAAATCAAGTGGATTAAACTGCACCACTTAGATTCACTGTGTGTAGAAAACACGGAGTTCCTCAAAACTCTTGAAAATGATTTAAATCATAGACAACAAGTGTAGCTTGAAAACATTTCATTGTCTTTTTAAAAAACTTTTTTTGTACAATGTTTCTCATTAAAGAAGCACACGGATGACTGTTTTACAGCTGTGGTAATGCAATACAAGAATCACAATGGAATATAATGGGTTGGACAAGAGGTCACAGTGGTCTGGATGGTGAACGGCCTGCAGTCAGGACTCAGCAGCAGGTCATAGTTTCAGCTCCAGTTTGGATTCAAACCTCGAGTGAAGCAGCTCCTGTCATCAGGTGGGGCTTCACTTCACCTTCGGAGGCGTGTAGTGGATTCTGCACCTTTCATTGAAAATCTGAACAAAGGAAAGCAGGAACAAGTAACATATCAGATAATGACTGATAATTTATGTGTGATTATAGGACATTGTGGGCAATTTACTGATAATAATAATCATACCTTCAGACTTCTGTCATTGACAACTTCTTCAACATTCAGCTCAGATTGCATAAGCTTTAACTGGAGACAAAGAGGGAAATAATGCATTGGTTAATACATTATTTCAAGTATGACAACAGAAAAGTTACATAAATATTAAATAACATTAATTTCTATCTCCTAGAGAATGGTCTATTTAACTCCACTTAAGGGGTCAGTTCCCTTAAATTTCCCATGTCTGAGATTTCTGTCACCACACCAGTACAATGGAGGAGACTCACTGTAAAGAAAAAAATACATTTGGACTGTCCAGAGTGCGTTTGGTGGATTATCCTGACTAACTGGGACATGATTTCTTTAAATCTAGATTACAATTGAATTCACTTTTCAATGCTTTGAGGACCACGAATGAAAATTAATTTACCCTTATTGACTGATAGGACAGAAGTGATGCAGGGGTGGATAGTTCAGAACTTGGAGATGTAAAACTACAACTATCGACATGGCTGGGGTTAAGAGACAAAATGTTTTGTGATTTGGGAGAACCAAATCTAATCCTCTCCAAATGAGTACCGTCTTCCAGCTGCAGAGGGACCTACTTCGCTGGCTCACATCGTACAGTTTGGTGGTGTTTAGAGCCCTCTAGTGGTCCAGGACTTACTTTGGTCTGCTCCTTTCTGAGTTGTTTGATAAGAGCCAGGTTATCGCTGTCTTTTGCTCTTTCTTCACGCAGTTGTCCAACCACCTCAGATGTCTGGGCAATACAGGACTTGATAGCTTTGTCTCTGCTCAGATGGGCCTCCATCAACTGTGGATACAATAGGTTATGACTGGAGAGCAACTACTACAGTGCAATATGAAAAAACTAGGAGTTACGCTTTAAGAGACACACAGACGTGATTTATTCATGACTGTCAAACTCACAGATTCATAGAGTTGTTTGCACGTTTGTGTGGCGTCCACTTTGCCTGAGAAGGAGACTGTGGGCACGGTGGTGTTCAGGGCATGGACGATGCGATCATCTATGGTGCGCATCACCTTCAGCACCTCCTGAGAAACACACAGTGGGACAAAGAGACATTCTGCAGCTTCATTTCAATTAAAACCATCAAAGCAATGATTTGAAGGTCACAAAAATGTATGTTATACTACAATACTGAACATTTTAAACTAATTGCCCGACGTTTTAGAAACTACATGCAAAATGTGAAACGGCCAAACCAAATATATTTCCACATATTGATGAGTTTGTACAGTACATATGATACCAAATAAATTGGAACTGATGACTTTTAACTAATAGTTTTAACAAAGGAGGGACCATTGTTCTATCAAAACCTCTAAAGAGAATCACACAGAAACAAAAGATGATCCTGCTCTCTATGAGCCATGCAGAGACATAACCAAAAAATCTGTAATATTCAAAACGTATGCACAAAAACAAGCACTAAAAAGCAAAGGGAACACAAATTGGCGCGTGCAAACATGCTGATAACGGTTTCAAACTATTTTTTCCACATTCGTCTAATGAATATGCAACTTGAAGTGTATAATAAGGCTGACTTAAAACAATGGTTGGGAAACTTTTTGGCTTGTGGGCCCTTAAAATGAAGCATTTCCTACTTGCGAGCCCTCACCGCAAGATTGTTGAGCAAATAATAAATGAAGGCCAGTTCAGCTGGAATGTAAGCAAAGTTTGAGGCATCTAAAGTGACAATGACTGACTGTCTGAAGACACTTAATAATCTTTAACAGGTTCGGTGTCACATGCTGGTCGAGTCTGTTCATCTGGAGACCTGTGACAGTGACTTTTAAACCATATGCTGCCTGTTTTCAGACCTGCGAATCCAGTCTGGCTCCGTGAACTGTTACATCAAGTGTGAGCACCAGTGATCAAGAGGGTCACTCATTCACTGGCTCAAGTTACGCGGAAAATAAACAACACGGCACGTGACCTACCAAAATGTTATGATATAAATGGCTGGCATCCCGTGAGAAGTTAGCATGGATCGATTAATTCTTCATTAAAATTACCTGAAACATTGAAAAGTCCTCACAGTTTAAAGTTCCACCGGGCGCCGCCATAGTGGACTGCTGGGTCCTCTGCAGAGACAGCGCGGAGAGACTGTTCAAGAGATTGCCTGAATGAAAACCATCTCAATATATAACAACCATGTTCTTATCACATATTCATTCGTGATATAAGTAACTCATCACTAGGAATAACTGAAAAATCAATAGTTATATATTCAAATAAACATGCCGCCCAGCTAATTATGTAAAGAACAGTTATATAACTTGTGATAAAAAAAAAATCTAAACTTAATTCCACCAGTCAGCTTTCTATTTCTTAAACATAACAGAACCATAACCCAACGTAAACTATAACTATCCAGCCATGAAGAGGAAACACTACTTGACAAGGAAAACAGATAGGAAATAGATTAATTAATTACGTATATTATTTTTGCTCAGGCATATAAGACAGGCTCCCACACTCCCACATGACGAGGTCCTGTTGGGCACTTGGCTGAAGCACAGCCAGCTCGTTGACTTTCAACAGCTGATGTGACGGATAGCAGAAATCTAGCTGCGCAGTTTAATGTGCTTTATTTACTTTAACAGAAAACATGAATTTCGTCAGATCTCGCCTTTCCATTGGCAACTTTATTGGTTCGTATCGTTCAATTTCTTGAATTTCTGCGTTGATTTTCATTAAAAACATCGGCATCGTTTCTGTTTGTAACTTAATCTTTAAATTAGCAGCTGCAGTTGTAATAATCTTAAACACTAATTTACTAACTTAGGTTAAAATATTTGATATTTTCGTAACATTTGTTCTTTGATTGTTGTGGCTGTGAAAGGTGTTTCAGGTTATGATGATAATTCAGTTCCTGTATTGTGAAATTTATATTTCGTCCTCAGGTTGAATCATGCTATATAAAAGCATCACTAAAACACTCTGACCCAGTGAACCTTTTTTGTTTTATTATTCTATGACAGTTACAGACTTTGCTAACCTCTTGTTTTGAAAGTTACCAGCCCACTGGCACTGGCAGGATGCATCTTCTGAGTATATATTTATGTAAAATTAGTTATTGTGATATTTTGAAATATATAAAGTGTGTTGTGATTAGAGCTGATTTGTTTAGTTGACTGATCAACAACTGTTTTTGCTAATTGTTTAATTAATTTTACAAGCAAAAATGACAAAGACTTCACAGCTCCAGCCTCTCAGTTGTCAGGATTTGCAGCTTTTTTGGATCATTTGGACTTTTGGTTGGAACAAGCAAGGAAGTCATTTTCAATTTCAAGAAATCGAGATGGGCACCTCTCTCAATGTTCTCACTTATTATAGACCAAATTATTAAATAGGAAAATACTCAGCAGGTTGACCGATATTTCAAATAATTATGATTCCTTCTAGATCCAATACACTCATGTTTTATATATATATTTTTTCAAATACCAACAGGTCAGAGGTGCAGACAGGTCACTGAAACATGGAGCCACAGAGGGATGTGCAATAAACCACAGGAGGCCAAAGTGGAGCCTTCTCCGCCTGCAGTTCCAGCACAAGGTAGAGTTTTGGATTATAGGCGTTGGATCATTCTCTTGTACGACACCATAAACGAAGATACAGTTCCACCACAGAAATTTACCATCACTCATTTGCTTTTTTCACCTGTAAACCAGAATAATGTTATAGCTCTGATAAACTTTACCAGTAATAGCTTTAAATGGAAAAGTCTTGGCTTGAACCAATCTTGTCTGTAATTGTAACATACATGATCGTCAACATTGATTGTTTGTTTCTATGTATTTTCAATCAATTGTATTTGACAGAACAAGTCATAGACATGAGGAATTTGTATGTCGCGAGTGTGTGAAAGTTTTCTTTAGTCCCGCAGGGAGGAGGGACACAGGAAATGGGATCACAGTCTGGGGTGATGGCGCTAATCACTGGAGCTTGTGAAACTGAACCCCTCTGCATTCCCTGTTTTCTGTTCAAGATGTGGATTGGTGGAAATAATAATAATACTCTTGTTTCGTTTGTTGTCTTTTTTTCTTACAGCCCCTCGTGCTTCTTTTAGAACACCGGGGTTCAAACCCTCAGAGCGGGACAGGAAGATTTTGTTATGGTCGGGACGCTTTAAAACAGCAGATCAGATACCAGAGTTTGTGTCGTAAGTAGCCCTTTTCCTGTTTATACCAGACCTCCCAGCACTCCCGCATCTGAGTGGCTCTTTGCGTGATCTAGTTAAGATACATCAGAGGAAGAGAGCAAACTAACTGGATGAGCGTTGGTGCTGTCGATGGAAACTGATGTTCCAAGACGGCTGCAGTTCAAACAAGGCGTGTGTTTGTGGCTGGAGATAATTGATGTGGTTCCTGACATCAGGGTGGAGATTATATCTGATCTGCAGCTGTGATAAAAGCCACACATACATAGGGCAGACCCCCCACCTCCTGCACTCACAAAGAGTCAAGGCTCGGTTTAAATAATGTTGTAATTAATGTTGACATGTGAGACTGAGTAAAGCATGAATAGCAGGTGATTGCTGGGATTGTGAGCATCATGATGGTAGATGAACATCACTTTTAATTGTGTGCTTAAAAACAGCACAAAATACCAACAATCCGGCAGGTCGGTGTGTTTTCTATTGTTTTTGATAACCATAGCTTGTTATGTGTGTGTTATAATATTGGTTTTTTAAGTATTTGAATATCAGCCTTTACTGATGTTTGTATGTACACTTGCCTTTGCCACAGGTATGAGATGATTGATGCTGCCAGAAACAAAGTCAGAGTGAAAGCCTGCTATGTGATGATGGCTGCCACAATAGGGGCCTGTCTGGTGATGGTCTTCCTGGGCAAGCGGGTGAGTGACCGTTGATGACCGCATTATGTTTACGTGCCTGGTTTTCCTCCAGGATCTGTTTGCAATCAGGGAAATTGTAGATAAATGGTTCACAATGATGTGAAAGAGAAGCTTTTGTCTCTGTATTTTTTCACCTGTTGCTTTGTCTTCATTGTGTTAGAAATTAACATCTAACATTTTGATATATTGAATATAAAAATGTTACTGCTTTTTCTTATGTATTTCAAGGTAAATCATGTGGAACGTCCTAACTTTTTTTTCTCATTTTGTCACAGGCTGCAGGCAGGCATGAGTCCCTCACAGGTTATAACATGGATAAGAAAGCTAGATGGAGGGAGGAACTACAGAGAGAGAAGGAAGCTGCTGCTGCCCTGTCTGAGAAGGCTCAGTGATAGAGGAGGCGAGTTCCGACACAGCCAGGTCATTTTGCCCAAATATTGAGCCAATAAACTCCCATTCTATGCTGTACTGTTTGTATGACAAGTAACTTCAGAGCTCTCCACTTCCATCTTACTGAGCACCCTATGATATCAGTGCAGTTGATATGCAGTAGTACTTAGTAGTAAATTTTTGAACAGGAGGTTTTATCTTTTTGTTGAATGTATTGAGGTTATAAAGTGGCATCTATTTCACTAAAAATGTGGTGAGAGCATTTTGGTCACCAGATGAGTGGAGACCAGAGTACTGTGTGACTGGTACTGTAATGGACATTTTAGAATTTTCTTAAGAAATTCTTTGTATTTACTATACAGCTAAATGATTTTCCAATGAGGAACTTGTTGAACAGACGCATCAATTTTCATTTCACCTTGGGATAAATAAAGTTCTCAATCAATGCTTCTTGTAAACCTTTAGCACATACCTCAGTCTCTCAAACATAAAAATGCCTTAGGTAACCCTCCCCTTTTTAATTTGCCTCAGAGGCAATGATCCTCTGTGTTTATTCCCCTTGTGAAGACGGTCAAGTCCTCTTGGGTTTCGAATGATCTCCAGTTTTCCTAGGAGAACATCAAGAAGTGGATCAGGCACCATCGCACCATAGTCATGTAATTAGACTTAGTTTGTTCATGACGGATGTGACATCTACGTTTGTATATAGTGAGCACAAATTATATCAAATCAATAAAGTAAGGCTTCTTGAGAATCCCTGTATGATTTAATGGCCTCGTCTATTTTCATTTGCAAAGTGAAAAAAAAAAAATGTCTAAAGCCAAAGTTCTAAGTTAGTCATTTTTCACTATTTATAGACTGATGATTGAGAAAATACTCTGTAGATTAAGTGATGATGAAAATAAGCATTAGTTGCTGCCTTACACAGAAGTACTGACATTTCTTTAATTGCATGGCAGTAATTTGCTCAAAGAAAATACTTGTCAAAAAGATTCACCCTGTATACTAACTACAATGAAACAGATTCACTTGCACTCTGGTTCATGAAACAGCTTTTATGCAAATGGCATAACGGGACAGCTGCACAAACTCAGTACAACAAACAGTAATTAACATGTAGAGCTGGTCATCTCTTGCAGAGATTTTGACAAAAGTAAGCAATGTTAAGAGGACTTGGTAAACAAACATTCAGTTCTGCTAACTAAGGTAATCACCAGTATTTTCAAGTTTTAATCTGGATTTTTCTTGAAATGATCTGGAAGGATTCCTGTAGAATAAAGATTATGGCACCATCAGCAACATGACAGATGCTAATCCCCAACTGAAAAAAAACATTGTTTTTTTTTTTAAAAAAAGAAAAGAAAAGAAAAAAGACCCAAATAGCTGATATCTGTGTCAATGATTTGGCATGATCAAATTGGAAAATACTACCTGAACATGTGTGGGGAAACTATTAGACTGATCACAGCCAATTTTCCAAAAGACTCTCATTTACTTTGTCAACTTCTTCTAGCTTTGCTGAGGCGGCATGATCGACTGATTGTAATTAGTGTGCTAACAGTTTCAGTCCACAATCTGCTAGAGTCCCTTTGTGGGATGGGTAAACAGCGAAGTACATTGTAATCCTTGTCATACCGAAGGGGACTGAGGATTCAGACCATATCTCTTTACGCCTCGCTTCCTGAGGAGGGAAGAGCCACATCATCAACCAATTAAATAGTTAATGTAAAAACTACGGTATATTCTCAAAGAGCAGGCGTCAGTCCTGAACTAAAGTGCTGCAAATGAAATGAAATTATGGTAAGATAATAAAAATTCCCGCTGGTCTGCTGCTGGACAGATTCCAGAGTTAAATAGTCTGTTTTGTCTTGTCCAAGTCTGTCCAATTGTCTCAGTGCGAGGGAAGACTCCAATTCCCATGGTTCCATGGGGTTATTCACATCACACCAGAGGCGGGAGGCAGTCTAAGCTCTTCAGGATGGAGCCTGTGCAGGTGGAATGTCCCGTTGCTGGATAAAGGAATGCATGATATGAGATCCAGGAGGGAGCTAAAGCAGCCTGGTTTGTTGCTGACAAGCTCCACCCCTCAGCGACACAGTCAAGTTCTTAATTTGTCCATCTGTGGTCACTTATCCAATGGCTGGAGAAAGGAGAAGAGGGAATTCAATCTCCATTTTTGAGTCGATTAAGTGCCTTTCGTAGAGGTCAGTTGAGTCCTTGGGTTGGGACTGGCCACATGGCCCCGCTGTGGGCAGTTCAGTCCAAAGACCACAGTC